>JAWMRA010000161.1:54360311-54404204 GCA_035584735.1 Pseudotriccus pelzelni | reverse complement strand
AGCGCGCTTGTAGCAAGCGTGGGTAGTGCCCTTCCCAAATCTTCGTTCGCGAAGCCTAGCCATGATGATGATGATGAAACAAGACCCAAACAATTTCCTTTTAGCTTTATGAGCTTCTAAATAAAAGTCTTCTTACTGGACCACATCTGGAGATGTCTTTCATGTCTTTACCTGGCTTATATGCAGGACCAAAATGGTTGGCCATTTTCTTCCCTCTCCTGCAGTTTCACTATTGAGACCTGTCATTTCAGTAATTCGCACCAGAATATCATTTTTTGTTAAAAAAAACCCCAGTGTGTTTTGTACTTTGGATGCATATTGTATTTTAGAAATATAAGAAGTTATTGTTTAGAAAGTTTTCTATAGATCAGATGACCTTTTATTGAAAAGTATGAGGAAAATATTGACACTTCTGTATATGTTGCAGTTGGTCATTTTGGTACAGAAGTAAAGAATGGATGCTATTATCGACAAATGATTACATCTGAGAATCCTTAAAAATTAGAAAGTATTCCAGTGCCAAGAAAGTCACTTGCAGAGAAGTCTATCAAGGGATTGACTTGATAGTTCAGTGCATCAACATTTAGACTACTGACAAAGGAAGAGCTACGGTAATAGGTGTGAATACCATAGGAAGAAAGGTCTGTGCATGTTTTTACTCCTGATGGTAAAAATTTTCACACACGTTACTTTGCTACATATATCACCTTTATGTACTTACAGATAAAGACACCAGAAACATAATAAATTTGATGCCTGATTTTGGATGTTAGATCTCATTTACTCTATTCTGTATTCATTTTATTCAATCTAAAGCATGTGTATCGCAATGTAATATCAACTGTTTAATAATGAGACAGCATAGTTGTAATTTTTGTGATTGTAGTGAAGAGATGCACTACTCTTCATGTTAATCAAGCATTTTTATGGTTTAGTTCTTTTTAACTGGAGTGTATACAGCATTTTCTCAGGCTACATGCACAGTTACCTTGTTTTAATGGAATCTAACATGCAACACACCTTGGGAATCTTTTAATACTAACAGGCTCAGCAAGTAGTCCATGCAGCTTTTCTCCATGATAAGAGCAGCTGTGGGAAGATTGAATAGTATAAAGAGGAAAAAGAAAAAACTATCTGCACTTCAAAGATTCCCTTCAGATGAAGCAGATAGAAAATCCTCATAGATTACTGCAGAAGCTGTAGGTGAAATTAAAAGTTGCCATCTCCAATATATGCATTTGCCTGAAGTATTCTATGTGTTTACATATTCTAGGGCAGACAGAGCTGTAAAGATATGTATTGCCTTCTTTCTTTGGTCTGAAAGTATTGGGACTTTAAACTTGGGGTCTGTTAATAGTGGGATCCCGTTTACGGTCCAGAAGAATTATGTGTCCAGCATGTAGCAATCTTGATTATATTCCGGTCAGGATGTGGGAAAGATGCTATTAGAAACAAAACAATCAATTCTCTTAGGCAGTCCCACAAACATGCTTTATGGCATCTGCCTCCTACTCGTTTCAAGTGAGGTTTTATAGTGACACACTGGTGAAGATTAGTACACAACTGCAGGCAGATGCCCATGACTGATTCAATTGTTTGCACTGACACTCACAATTGCTGTAATTGCAACTGAAGTGGTACAAGTCTTCGCAAAAAAACAGACCAAGTGAAATCAACATTGTTCCTTAGAGATTTTATTAGCTGTAACCCAGAAATGCACAATCCACTGCTTTTTCTTAGTATGAATTCACCACAGCATTTCCATTTGCTATGCCTGCAATACTGTTAGCAAGCTAACATAAGAATATTCAAAAGGCCTCTTTAAAAAAAGAACTTTTACAGGAATGACAATATATTCCAGCCTCGCTTGTTTAAAAGAATTTCTTTTTTAAAAAAGTGATTAAAAGATAAAGCAGCAAATAATTTTTACCAAAACAATGTGATCCTAAATGAAGAATCACTCTAAGCTCTAGCTTGCCCGTATGCCCCAAGCACAGCTACCACTGTTCCTTTCTTCTTTTTCTCCCATAAGGACTTAACACCATGGATGTTTCAAGTTGGTATTTCTGATGATGACTGAACATCTTCTGCAGTCCCTGGAGAAAGAGAAAATGGATGTTTAGAATTAGGCAGCATCCAGAACCTTCCTGAGAACAGATTACCTTGTAGCCTGCCAAGCCAGTTCTCATGTGGTACTGAAGGCTTCCTTCAGTCTGCCTACACTACTGGTGGCTCAGTCCAAAGGAATTATGAGGTGATCCATGAAAGAGTTGAGGATTTAACACATTCACTCCCTACTTACAAAAGAAAAGTAATTTCTGCAGACCTATTCCACTGAAAATGGAAATCCCTTTGCAACATAACTCATATTCTCAAGGTATTGTTGGCATCATCATCCTGAACACTGGGAAACTTCCATTTAAGTGCTCGAGACTGTAATTGTATCTAATTCCTCTATATCAGTTAAAACCAAAGAAAACACCAGAACTTCAAAGGAAAGCAAAAAAAGCATAGGACTGTGTCCTACGTTCATGTAGCCCAGTACACAGTGAATCAAAAATGCTACTGATCCAATTGCAGTCCCCACTAACATCTCTCAAGGGGGACACAAGAGTGGCCACACAGCCACTGACACAGCAAAACCTGTAACTACATTTTGTGTTAGCTTTAATAAATAAAGGATATCATCCCAACATTTAAATTTGGACTAGACTTGCCAATATATTGGAGAAGAGATATCTAAATCAAGAACGTATTGCATCAGAAAGGAGCTCTGAGAAATGGAAGGTGAGTGTTTTAAATGCTTGCAGTTACGGCACAGCACTGGAGAAGGTCAAATGCCCAAACAAGATCCCTTAGAGATATTTATCAGATCTGATGCTCTGAACACGAGGCACACACCCGCCTCACATGGACACAGCCAGGGAAACACACCTGGGATGAGAGCAGAACAAAAGAGATCCATGCTGTGAGTCCATGTCAGGGACAACCAGGCAGCTGCATGCAAGGTCTGAGCAAGAGGGAGACCATGGCACTGCCCTGTCCTGCACCCAGAGCTGTGATCTCCTTGCAGCTGTACTGGGGAAGGGAACACTCCTGCACTGGAGGCACAGCACCCTGAGATCCAGGCCTGGCATCGTGCCTGGTATCTCTAGTGCAAGCAAGACAGAGAGACAATTTATTGCAATAGGCCAAGGGGATAACATATTGTTGCCCTCAGTGCTTTTATTTTGGTAGTTTTTACATTCCCAACCAAGTTCAGAACCACACTGTGGAATGCACAAAAACACCATTCCAGGTTCAGGCAGAAAGCGGAATAAACATTAGCCCCACTCTACAAGGAAGGATTAAAGCACTCAGAGTCCTATCAGAAACCAAGACAGGGACTGCAGCTGAACCAAGATGTCCCAGGGTGAACTAGGGCTTAAATACAAAATCTCTCTTCATATATATGTGTGTTGATCTGTATGTTTCAGAACTCCAGTACTTGAGAACAAGATCTTACCTTCTTCAGTGCTTTTGTCTGAAGAAGTCAAGAACCTCCTTCTGTCCTGTAGCCTCTGCCTGTAAGTAGAGACGTGAATTAAGTCTTGCCATCCTGAACACCAGGACATGCAAATACTTACTTGTGGGAAATAAGAATATGTTACCACAAAATAATTAAAATCCAATTTAAATTTTAACTCCTCTGACATTGATGAGAAAAATTCTGGCTGCAACTATTTGTTACTTCACAAGAGCACCAGATTTGAGTTTGTGACAAATTCTAATCCAGTTTATTGTCCACAAAGCAACTTTTACTTTTCCCAAATGAGTATTATCCAACAGCGTGCGTTATTACTCACTCAGCTATCACGCCATACAGAGTGCAGGACACTTACTACTTGTAGGGGATTCCTGCCATCATAACCAGTTTGCTTCAGGTCTGCACCAGCCAGGTACCAGGCATACAGCCCATCCACATCGCCTTTATCTGCAAGGCTGGAAAAAGAATAATTAATATTGGCTCTAAATCTTTCCATTTTCCAGTGAGCTCCTGGGTCCTGTCAATTAGCTCAGCAGGCAAATGCTGAACCAGAACAGGCTCAACATGGCTGCCAGGGTAGAGAGGTAAGGAACGCTATTACAACAGCTTTGAAGAGCTGAGCAAGCAACATAGCTTGATGAATCAGTTCCTTAAATTAATAGGGCTGTGCTATAAGTACTTACAACAGGCTAGTTTCACATAGTGGGTGTGACTATGACCAAAGGGGAAAAAAAAGTCATGCAGTTTCATATTTCACAACACAATATTTATCTCATGAAATGAGTTGGGGGGGAGGGCAACAGCTAAATCAAGATGCAGCTGAGTAAGTGAGAGCACAAGCAGATGGGCCAGCAATTCACAGGACTTACATAAAACCACTAAAAATCCCCCTTCACAAGTTTGCGTCATCAGAAATTATGACAGTACATTTATGTGATATCATTTGGTCAGTAACACAGCTATATGTTTTGGGTTTCACAAGATAATTTGTAAGGTTTAAATGAGCTGCAAGCAAAACAAAAAAAAAAGGCATTTTAATGATGAACTCTATCTGCCACATGTAACAAGCAACAGAAAGGATCAAAACGAATCACGTAACATAAGGGAGTTAAAGTTTTCAGAGAAATGTACACTGGATTATTTCTTTGCACATCTGCTGGCAGACTAATCAATAAAATTTAAAGTTCATTTTTAACTTTCATTTTGGTAAAAGGTCTGTACATATGCAAAAGCATGACAGTCTGTACCAAGCTTGCAGACAGTATGAACTGATGGGAAGGCTGGGAGGGGAACCTTCAGTCTCCTCAGGATACCAGCATCTGTCAGGCTTCAGACTTCACCTCTGCTGTGAGCTTGCAGATTTTTTCAGCAGAACTGTGCTGATAAATGATCAAGTGAGGTTGAATCTCATTAAGAGAGGGGGAGCCCTCCCCACCCTTATTAAGTTCAGAGTTTGCTGCCTTAAACGGTGCTCGCTGGGGGTGAAAGGCATTGTCCTGGCATCAGGGATGGAGGTGGTGATGGGCTCCTGGGTATAATAACTGAGCCAGGCAGAGCTGCTGAAGAGTGGAGAAGGCTCAAAGGTGCAAGGGGCACACAGTCAGGTAAACTCGTGGAGGAAACCATGAAAGCAGGGCTGCAACATTCACTTCTCTGCTAGGTTGAAATCACTTCTGTTGTTGATTAAATCTCTTAAGTACTTGAAAATATGTTTTCAGGGGAGTGGAAGCCTCTAATTGCAGCAGCCTGAGGAGAAAGTCAGAGAGACGCTTTTGCTTGCAGCAGTCCCAGAGGCTGGGCACGAAAAGAGAAAGCAAACTGCGTGTGTTCCTCTATGCAACCCCCCAGATAACCTACAGCTGGGGCCTTAGGGGCACAGGGAAGTGGTAGTGGGGTATTGAGAGGTTTAACAGTGCTTCAGTCTGCCATCATGAAGGAAAGGACCATTAAATAATTAATGAAAACTGCCATCACAAAAAAAAGGCCCCTCAGAAACAACAAGGAAACAGAGGAAGGAGGTCCAACAGGAAGCTCAGTGGGAGGTCAGTAAGGAAACTGCAGGGAAGAAATGAGTATTTATAAAGAAAAAGTGTAAGCATTAGTAAAGCAAAGGAATTGCTTAGCAGCCACTTCTGGAGCACATGAATTATCTTTATTTACAAAAACTAGTCTCCTGCTGTTAACACTGTAAGGTCACAGATTAAGCAAAAAACAAACAAAAAGCCTACCTAGAAAATTACAAGCATCACCAACACTGGACAGAAAAGCCCTGTATTTGCCAATCAGAATCTCATCATTCAGTCACATGCAAAGTGGAAACCACTTTCGGCAAAGATCAGCACTTTCAGAAACATTACCAATCTACATACCCAGGGCAATTCAGCTTGCACCACTGTAAGCAACAAACAAGGACTGCTGCACTTACTTGAAAATTAACTGCCTAATAGCACCTGTTCAGAAAGAGCAATTTAACCTCCACTGCCATAGGTCAAACCTCTGAAGTGGTCTCCTTCCATGACATTAGAGCAATCCAAATACGCAGAATTATCTTCAATTTTGCAGCATTTACACACTGTAAATGTATGTTATATACTCCAATATATACAGAGGACTTCTCAATTTACACTATAGGGACCATTCCAACTACAAATGCAACCCCTAAGCAGCAAGTCCATCACTTTTGTATCATGAAATGGACTAAAGATAACTTCAATATACACTTACCAGGATGCTTAAAACCTGCTTTGTGATAAAGAACTACCTATCACATTTTACTAAACCCTGGCTGATACTTGTTACAGCAGATAATGCTATGTATGCTGCCTTATCAATACTCCTGCATTCAGAAAAAAAATTATTATGTATCCATTTCACAATTTCAGCAAGGCTAATGTAGCCATGATGATGACAGAGCTAAGGTATCAAGGAAGTGACAGTGCAATTATGCTCTGATTCTGTGTCTCACAACCCACCAGCATCAAGCTGCAGTTTAATGCGTGCTCTGTTACTGCCAAGGTAACAGGACTGAAGCTGGTCAGGTCTCGGAGGGTTTATAAGGACAAGGGCCAATGCAGTTCTAGATTTGCGAAGTAATAAATACAGTGAAATGACACCTTGGGGTTCCCTCCTGCCTCCTCAGGTACTAGGATTTCATCTTCCCCAGGGACACAAAGCTGTGCTTTTTCAGCAGTTCTAGCAATTCTCCTTTTTCAGTGTCTACATAAAGTGATCAGGAAAGACTTCCTTTTTTTTTTCAGGTGTATAATCAGCCTGGCATAATAGAAAATATTTACTTTTTTTTTTTTTTTTTAAGACAAAAATCCTCAAGAAAGAAGTTAAAAGTCCAGCACAAAGCATGTCTTGTATCCTGAACTCATTTGTGAGTGCTGCTCTTAGCTAGTGTCTCCACATCTCTCAGCTGAGATAGACTTCTTTGAAAGACAGCAGGCATGAAGCTTGCTCCTAATTCCTGCAGAGACATATTTATCCTTCCTTCCCCAGCCTTACCCCTCAAGTTTATGTCAGATTGAAGAGGTATCTTATTCTGAAAGGTGCTGATTTTGAAAGGCTGCATCCTTGTATATAATATCATATCATTTTATGAATCTAAGAATATTAAAGAAAAAGCTGGTTTGGCTTTATGCCCCTGTTTAATTCTGTAAACTACAGACTTAAACAGAGTATCTCAATTCTATACAAATTCTTTTCCTTTACAAAACCAAACACAAATCAACTGTTTACCAACTCCAGAACTCCACAAGCTTTCAGAATAAGCCTGAGTGTTCCAATTTATCTCATCA
This sequence comes from Pseudotriccus pelzelni, assembly GCA_035584735.1. NCBI lineage: Eukaryota > Metazoa > Chordata > Aves > Passeriformes > Tyrannidae > Pseudotriccus > Pseudotriccus pelzelni. Next base: position 54,396,878 of record JAWMRA010000161.1, on the reverse strand, counting down.
TGGTTTGGGTTTGCAGACAGATGACAATACTACTGCAATATGAGAAGATATTCTGACATTTTTAACAGATTACTAACATTGAGATCTCATTTCAAAACAAAGCCATGAACCAGATACCAAACATCAACAAAGTGATTCTAAAGCCAGACTAACACCTCTCACTTTGAAAAAGACAACAGCAAGCAAATGAAACCATGGAAGATTTAATAACTAGATCATGTTGGCTGCACCTATGTACATATCCACTTCCTACACAAGAGTTCCCACTGATACTGTCCAACTCTCAGTTCTGGCTGCTACTCCTTTCCCTCTCAAACATCACCAATGCCAAAGGAACACATTTCTTTTTATCTCCATAATCTTCCAACTGGACTATTCTATTCTATTCTAAAATCATGAGTCTAAACAGAAGAGAGCTGAGGAGACAGTATTATAAACAAAAATCACTGTTCATGGTCTTTCATTAAGTTGTTTGAGGACTGCTAAGTAGAAAAGAGGAAAAATATGTTTATAGTTTCTGATTCAGACAGAACTGTTAAGGAGAAAAAGTTAAGTTAGCTAAGTGCAGGAACAAAGAGCTTATCAGAAAGCACGCAGTTTGTTCCTTCTAAACCCTAAAAAATTGAAATCCTGCCTTGGTGACAAATTCAGACTGGTAAAAATTGCAGCTTAGGGCACATTACATGATAGATGAGATGTCATAAATAGCTTGTTCTTTAAGTAGCTTGACCATGTGAACATGTTGACTGCCATGAAAGTGTCAGTGCCTGCAAAGAAAGGGCTTAAAAGGAGGAGGTAAGAAGTAGGAGAGAGAAGTGAGCCCAAGCATGCTGGAAAAATGAGCATATCAGTAAGGTCATCTGAGGATACTGCAAAAGAAGTATCAGAGACATTTCAACAAACACCAGCACCTCAGATTTAACAACTTTTAGGCATCTAAATAACGCTCTGTGGAAAAAGTCCACTTTGGTGGAAGGGACTGTGCCAGGCCCTCTAAAACAGCAAGAGCAAAGGAAGCACTTAAGCTCTGCAGGAGCAGTGTGGGGAAGAGACACTGTTCACAGACTGTCTCTAAGCCCGACACTGCCTGGCTGTGCTCCTGGTACAGGCCATGTGGTGACACCCGTCCGTGGACACACCTCTGGCCGTGGCCACCACTCCAGCTGCCAACTGGGAGGGAGCCACAGCCCTGGCTCCTGACCCGCAGCGATGTGCGAGAGCCTCTTCCCCTCTCATCCCGAGTACGGCACTCCGTGCTGAGTCTTCAGCCAGCCTCTGCACATGTGCCCTCCCACCCTCTCTCTGGAAGATCTACATTGTTTTATACTAAAATTACTACCACCAGTGCAAGTTCAAAATATCTGCACTGTTGATTATCAAAATATCACCTCTGAACAACAGGGGATTGCGCAATGCAGATGTAGGTGTACAGTGTTCCCTAAAAAGCTGTAACAAACTGCATCAGAACCACATTTTGTTGTTTAAAACATCCTTTTCTCTTTCTTTTCCCTTTTTTTTTTTTTTGACATGTTACTGACAGGTCAGCTAACAAAACTGGTTCTGCATGTGGCACTGGGGCTAAGTAAGGAGCCAATTTATTTGCAGAGGAATGTCATTCCCTAAACCACTCCTCTCGCCTTTTGGCAGATGGAAACTACACAAACCAAGGGTTTAGTTCTGTCCTATCACTTGCAGTGCCCTGGGAAGTGCATATTTTAACTTCCTGGTAAAAGCCTGGTAAAAACCCAGTCTTCTCTGAGCATGTTATGACAATGGAAACACTCCAGCTAGTGTTTCTTAATTCCAGAATTACTCAAAGGGTAGAGTCCAGTCTCTACACAGAACGCACATAAGCTTCACTTTGACCTTGTTTTGTAGACATTATACAGCACTGGCTGGTCCCTGCAAATTTCATGGTTTCCTGCCAAGTCCTTATTCAAAGGCCAGTACTCAGATGTTTTTTGTTTGTTTTTCAAAACTAGAAAGAAGAAGAAATTAAGTAAAAATTGTATTTTAGGAAATACATTAAAGTTTCTCACAATTTTCAGAGTAATTTGTAAGTCAGGAAAAGTACTGGAAAAAAGTAAATCTAACATCTATTTGGTTTTATAATATATATCCACATTGTTATATACTAAAAGCAACTTTAACAGTGAATTACATCCTCCTAGAATCAAGTATAGTGACACTGAGCAGTTGTTCACAAGTTTTGGGATTAAATCTATTTGTCCACTTGATTTAGTTAAGAACATTATTATATACTAATTAGAATAGAAGCCACTCATATAACTGAAAAGTGGATTTTAAAACAATGAAAATGACACACTATGTGCAGCTTTATTTTTAAATAGAGATGTTGTTAAGTCACGCCTTGAACAGCTTCTTTCTCACCCTTCCTCAGTAAAACACCTTGGAAAAAAATGGGGTGTATTTACTTCCAGTTCACTGATCTCCACAATACTGTCTACTTTGGAGGTCTCTTGAGTTGCTGGTGCTTTGACTTAGAGTTGACTCTTAATTTCATCACTTCACTTGTTTCCTTATTATTTTTCTAGCACCAAAACAGCCTCCTCACGTGCCAGGGACCCAACTGTTTCTTCAAAGTTCTTCATTCTGGAGTCTCTTCTGAAAAACCATCCCCCTCCATTCCAGTTTTAGGGCCACCTCACTTTGTATCACATTTACCTGCAGAGTATTGTTCCAACGTTCTCCAAGTCCTGGCTTGAAAGGTGCGCTCCCGTTTCCCGTAACAAATTAATCACTTGTATGTGCCTTTATGAGAGGAACAGAAAAAACAGAGAGAGTGTCTTGACCGGTAGGATTTTTTCCCCCCTGAATCCACCATTGTCATATACGCAAAGAGTCAGTGAAAGTTCTTACATCAGACTTCCCACAATCACAGAATCAATGAATCTTCTCCAAGGTGATAGATGTAGTAAACAGAGCTGCCCTCCCTTTTAAAATTTCATTCATATACTAAGCTCAAGGAAGTGTTAAGTTCAGCTCTGAAAAGGAAATGGATGCATACTCTTCTCTTCCAAGAATTCTTAGTATCTTTACCTCAGTGCTAGCTTAATTTAACAGCAGAAATATTAGTGATTGAAATACATGCAAACAGTGGGACTACTTACTGCATAGCATCATTCCTGTATTTTAAAGAATACAATGCCCATATATATCAGTCTTACATAAAACATGTGTCTTGCAGATAAGCAATAAATCCTTGGGTTAATGGGGAAGCTAATCAGGTTCTTAGGGTTTCAAAAAGACTGCGCTCTGAAGGTACTGCTGTGGGTAGACAGTAACATAACAGATGCAAAAATGTGTAAAAATATGTTTTCTGTAAGTAACCTAAAAGTGAAAGGTTTAGAACCAAGTCTGAAAAGGACATGACAGAGTGCTCCTCTGCTAAACAACTGATCTAGTTTATAAATCAAAACACAGGTTTTTTTCTCCAGAAAGAGCATGTTGACCCAGTAATCAGCAATAGTTTCACAGTTCCTATTTTAAGTAAGTTGCTCTACTATAACACTTCAAAACAAAGAGGTAGGCTTATCATTTAATAGGAAATATATGAGCTTTTCCAATCCATTAGCTAAAAGCTCATCTGTAGTAATTAAAAATAAAAAGTAAGCTCACATACGCTTTCTGCTTAATTACTTGCATTTTCTTGGTGATAGCCATGGGCCTTTTTATTCCATTAATTTTAACTGGATTAAACTGCTTATCTAATCCCTTTGCCTCTTTTTGGGAAACTCCATCTTTAGTCAGAAGCTACTTTACAGTTATCCATATAAAGCCTATGTAAGCTTGTGCGTTTCACATAAAATCTTTAGTTTATAAAGTAACCAAAGAACTGTACATATGCTCTAAGAATCATTTTGGTGTTCCAAACATAGGTTATTGAACCTAGCAGACCAATTTTTTTTTAATTATGCTTTGTTTCAACTGACAACCCAAAAAAAAAAAAATCTTCCTTTCTTTCATAGCAAAGCATTGCTGGAACAGCACATGCTTCAAGTTTGTTCAGTTATCTAAAATATTTTCTCAGGTGGGTCCCTTATAACATGGCTAGTCATCCACAAGCATCTCCTTGAGCCAGCAAATAGTGGCACGGTTTCCTATTTTTCAATCTGAGGTGCAGAACGAATTCTGCATGTATGAGTTTTTTAATTCTTAAGTCTTAAGCAAAGCAGTAATTAGCTGAAATGAAATTTGACCTAAAATAGATTAAAAGTAGAACATGTCTGTTCCCTCAAGCTTTCATTGGGTACTGAACTGAACATGGGGATTGTCTGTTTACTCTCCAACGACTGCCCTGGAGTATTCCTCATTTCCTACCTTATGCGGGAAGTTGAAGCATGAAACAAGCACTTTTTAAAATCAAAGCTGTGCTGTGGGTCAGCACTAAAAGATAAAAGGCAGCAAAGCATGTAATGTTTTGTGGTACCTTCCCTCAGTGTGCTCGCCCTGTGAGGTTCTGTATCTCTGGATGCCAGCAAAAAGCCAGGTTTCCTCTTCCTGTTGTAACTATTTACTCCTCACTGGTAGCAAAATTCCCTCCACAAAGCACTTCAAGTCCCACTTACGCCACACAGCCATTACTGCTCTGAGGGGGACTCTATAAATCTTTGGTACAGACAGATTTGGGAGCATTTACCCTGCTTATTTAATACAGTAAACTTAAATGAGGAAAAAAAAAAGTGGCTTGAATAAAATAAATCTTTAAGCATTGAAACTAACAGTGTTAACTAACAATAAATCCTTACAATAAAGCATTTCTAAATAGAAATACAATGTCCCAATGACTGGGAGTCATTCAAAATCACGTTTCTTGGTACAGTGGGAAGAAGAGGAAGTGTTGTGCACTACTGCTTTTTAAAGAAAGAGTAAGGGAGAGGAAGAATAGGGACAAATAGTAAAGCACAACTTACAAGTGTTAAATTTAGTACTGTGACTGTGAAGTGCAGATCTGTCCAAGAAAGCAAACAGACCACCTCTCACATTCCCATCAGTCAGCATGAAAACTATGCGGGAGGTGAGTTGCACTACAGCTTGTTCCTACTTGCACCCAAACGCTATCTACATTCTGAAGGAACTTAAGCCCCAACCAGAGCACCACTTCTGCTGTCTTGTACCTACCACAAGGGCATTATTCATATTTCAAGAGGCTGGCTGTGAATTTTCAGATACTGTTATGTCTTAGGCACATGAGAGATATTTGTCTTTAGAAATTGTTTCTTTAAGTGCTGCTCTCCTGTGGCATTACAAAAGCCTCACAAGGGTCACAGTTTAGCTGATCTGAAGTTTAGGTCATGTCATGAGCCGTGAACTTCTTGGGAATGGTTCAAATGCAATTCCTGTTCTAAAGTGACAGCACAAAACCAAGAGCAGAGGAACTGCTGGACAATGAAAGGTCAAGGTCTAGGGGGAAGGCCAACACCATGACCTGGTACACGGCTGCACATCTCACTGTAGCCCCACCTGATAAGCATTGTCACCTGTGAGCTGTTCCTGACTCTTCCTTTTCTTAGACCACCCTGTCACCAAACCATGGTCAGACACAGGCTATAGAAACAATGCTATTCTGCATGCGTTGCTTAAGTTAGCCTTTTGATAGTACTATCACTGTCATTCATCCCTCTCTGAAGGAAAAAACCAAATAGAGAAGAGGTGTTCCTAGTGTCTCCTCTCTGCTAGGTTCCATCATTGATAACACTGGGCATAAAAACTCCAATGTATACTAATAACTTAATGTATTAATAGCAAAATATATGATTTGGCGCAGTCTTCAACGCTCAGCGCTATGAGCAAAGTTTTGAGTTTCAGATAAAGACATCTGAACTCTTCCCAGTTCACGAGGGCTCTGGATTCACAGCAATCAAGGTTCTGTACAGTACATATCATCTCAGGCCTTCACTTGGCAGACACGTACTAAAGTGCATCACCTTCAAAAGGGATGAATCATACATGTGAAATTAACACACATGTAAGAGTTTGTAGGACGGGGCCTTAGGGTGCACACCTTCCACCAACTCTCTTTAAAGAAATGCAGGTGTAATGTATATCCAGACTTGACTGGCTTCATTCTTTTTCATGCTTGCTGCCCTAGCAACTGGAATGGTTATGGCAGGATCAGCTTAGTTTCACTTGTTCGGTTTTCCGCATGGTATCAGTGGGAATTTTATGCTCAAACACTGTAAGGACAGGCTTCAGTGTACTTCTGGAGTCGGTGATGGTTAGATTTTCACTCTGCCTTAGATTTCCTGAAGTAATGTAAATGTAACCTTGCAAAATATCAAGTATTTAAATTCATATTTACGTGGGAGGTAATTTTACTGCCTCTAATCTGATGTTCTCACAGCACTGTATGAGCAACTCCCCATTTTCAACCTTTTACCACTGCTCTACAAGTAAATGGAAGTGTTTTTACTACTCAAAATATACACAATTTTTATTCAAGACATTTTCCTGCTCAGAAAGTTTCTGTTATTAAAAAAATATTATTCTATTGTTTTGAAAATGAATTATCCCTTGAGGGTGCTGTAAGAAATTAAAGGAATGCCACTTATTTTGATATGTCAAGCAACTGGCCTAAATTAACAGTGGTCTGTTTAGCTTCATGCCTAAAGTGAATAAGACTACAAGCAAATTGCAGAGTTACAAATGAAAAAGTGGAAATGCAGTAGTTTATTTCTTATTTAGAAAGAAACAAAGTAAGAGTCACTTAAAGTAAAAAAATTTAAGAGATTGTCACAGACATAGATCAAGTTTCTGGTCTATCAGCTGACAGTGCTATGTTAAGAAGCTTTTAAGAAGACACATAACTCCTGATCATTACAAATCATTAAGTGGAAAAGAGAAATCAGTCATCTTTATATAGGTTTGCACGCTGGTTAGAAGGCAAGCCACTGACAAATGTAACACAAAAGACTGGAAGAAAGCTATTTTTAAGATGAGTGGATACTGTATTGCAGTTAAATGCCAATTAAACAAATATTAATTCTCAGAAAATGGGATTAAGCTGATGCAATATTCAGTAAAACTGAGAAAGTTACAATATTAAACAGTTTAAAGCATCGAGTACTCATTAACATCAGTTTTCCCCCTTCCTTCTCTGCCACTTTGTATGCTGCATCAGGATAATCTCTTCACTTTCAACTTGCAACTGTTTAATAAATGGAATTTAAATATTTCTGTAGCAGAAATATTTTTAGTGGGTATCTAATTACACACATACACAGCTGTCTGCTCTTTAGCATTCTCCTTTATGTGCTTACCATTGTGAAATGCAGTGTGAGTACACAGCAGATCATCAATACGCATTTATGAGATTAGTTCTAAGTCAACTCTTCCTCTCATTCCAACAGTAGAAACAAAAAGAGAAACTGAAAATGGTTATGGTGCAGTTTCCTTTTACAATTCCCTGTATCAAAATGGGTGTGCAGCTTTAAAGAGCTTAAGAGTCATAGTAGGAGTCTAATATAGGAGTGGCAATGCTAAGGAATCCAAACAACAAGCTCATGTGAAATTCCTCAGGCGGTAGATGGGTGCGGTAAAAAAAGTAGGTGCCTGATTTGCAGGAACATCTAATAGTATCTAATGCTTTAGCATTTTCTACATTGGACCAGAGCCACCTCTATTCAACTGCGAGGTTATTTGTTTGATTTGCTGTTGGGCTTGTTTTTGCTTTAAGACTTTAAGGGTTTTCCACTGAAGGGCTTATACATTCATGAGGTAAAGCAACAGCTACAAAGCCGTAAGGGACCATGCAGTAGGTATGGCAATAGCACAGTGTGGCCACGCAGGACTTCAAGTCCCACATCAGTCGAGCTTGTTGAGTTTTCTACATCTGGTCTTTGAAACAGAAGAAGCTTTCAAGTTATTCCTGCAGCCAATGGTAATCCCAGACTGTCAGACCTCCCAAGGTGCTAACTCCATCTTGACAAACCAGGTGAACCTGTCAGCATTAGAAAGCTGTAGGAATATTCGGGGACAGTCATCCACAAAGACCAAGAAAATTCAATCATTTCAAGCTCCTGTACAGAAAGAAAATGGCTTCTCACCTGCTACGATACCAACTGAATATGAGATAAGGAGCTGAAAGCGGATCAAAGAAACAAGGAGAGATTATTTTATGCAGCTTCTAACATGTTAGAAGACCAATGGCTCTATGAATCCCCAGGCTATAACAAAGTGTTTTAAAATGAAATTCTGATTACCGATAACTATTACACTCTGTGCTATGGCCATTCTTTAGGACGATACAACATGGAACAGACCAGTAAATTGCAAATGCTACCGTTCCAGAACTGCTGACATTCATAACAGCAGGAAGAGGAAATCCACAAAGCAGGCAGGGCCATGCAGCCATCCCATATAATTATGAGTGGGCGGAAGGGAAAAATCAGAAAACCAGTCATCCAGCAGGAGAGTCAGGAAAGCACTGGTGGAAGGGAAAGATTAAAACATGTCAACCTACCCGTATACTTTGTGCCAATTGAAACAGTCTGGTCTTGATGAGAAAGGGAAGGGCAGAAAGAAAACAGACAGCCCGTGGTCCTGCACTTTCACTTCTGACAGTCAAAAGGAGTGATCGCTTTGGCTCTGTTTTATAAGAAAGCCCCAGAATAAAGAGTGGAGCCCTGAAATTATGGACAAAATCTTGGCAGGAAGACAGCAATAGGTTACCTTATGCTAAAATTCTGCATGCATACCAAGTTGTTTGCTTTCATTTTTTATTATTTTTAATTTTTTTTTTCATTTAGGCTAGTCACATTCTTTGAAATAAAGCTGGCATGTGTTATTTTAACTGCTGTAATTTACACGTGAACTGCTGAGACAAAATGAGACCAAAACGCAGGGATGGACTTGAAATCTAAAATTATAGAAGGTCTATAAACTTTACATACAGTAGTATATAAATTGTTACCTGAACTTGATTGCATTCATCAGTGGGGTAGATCCATATCTGTCTCTGGCATAAACAGTCGCGCCAGACGTCAACAAATACTCAACCAGTGGTAAATGCCCTTCAGAGGCTGCAATATGAAGTGGAGTTCGGCCATCATAGTCTCCACAGCTCAAGTTTCCACCCTACAAAAGGACATACCCTTGACATGCTAAAAAGATAATGGCTGCACATTAAGTTGTTGCATATGGTCACACAATAGGTGCCTACTTCACATTTAATTCTGCCACCAAATTGGTAAGCTTGTCAATCTTGTAGGATTGTTTCAGTGCCAATAAAGGTATTTATTTCACCTTCTGCATGTTTTCCCCCTTAGATATGCTCTTTATTTCAGCATGCTATACAGCAGCTTTGTGCCTACAGACTGCTAATTTTACTTGTCTTACTTTATTCTTACTTTCAAGATATACTTATCCTTTCTCAAAGCCCATTACCAAAGTCTCAAGGGTAGGGTAAACCGAGGCAAAGAGGGGAAATAAAAAACAGGGAAATGCCTGTTTTTTTTTTCAGGTATAACCAAAGTTAGAGTTAGGGAGAGAGCCAGAAATCCTGAATTAGCACTGCACTGTGTTTTGCTTAAATATAATTTTCAAGTTCTCTTTTTTAATCATGACAGATTTACATCCAAAAGCTGGATACTATGAATATGCATAAAGAAAGTTAAGCGAAAAGAAAGCAGCATAAACCATTTTAAAATGTTCCAAAGTTAGCAGATAAGAACTTGCATTTTAATCTACCTGTATTTTCACAGTTCAAAAGAAAATATAAACAGCTGAAAAACAGAGAGGGGAAAGAACACACCAGTCTTGAAAGGCAAAGACCTTGCAACAGTCAAAGCACCTTGATTGTAAGACCAATTCCAGTGAGCATAGCTTGCCCCCATAAGTTACAGCTCTATTTAAAAATGAATGTTTTGTACAAACTGTTAATTTTACATTACCATTTCTGCTATGGCTCTTAGTGCATCTATGTCACCCAGTTTAGCTGCAGCACAAGCCAAAGGTGGAATTAATGCATCTCTTACAGCTTCTAACTCCTGAGAAACACATAAAATTAAACATTTAATATCAGCTTTGCCTCTAATGGGATTGATATCCAAGCTGTAAAAACACAGCCCTTGCTTTCATGTAAAGTTTCCAAATAGCCACTTGGATATTTAAAAATGGTAGCATTTAGTTCTTATGGAAAGAAGTCTCACCTTTATTTTACATTTTGTCAGTCTCACATCCATAAGATTTATATTCCTCCCTGGCAACACTACAAGTACCTGATATCTGTATAGACCATTTAAGGTGCACAGACTAATTACCATCTCTCTACTGCCACAGCTACTCATCAGTACAGTAAGAGAAATAGCGCTGGTGGGAGCTGGAAAAGACCAGATAGTCCAGCCTCCTCAAGACTGGATCAACTTTATTCATACAATTCCTCAGACACCTGTGTACCCTGATAAGCCCCCGAGGCCCCCTGAATATCCTCCCATTTCTCATGCTCTCTAAAGAAGAACCATACATTCAGTATTCATTAGTTAATAAATCCCATCTTCCTTGAAACCAAGTCAAGGGAAAAGTGAGCATTTGAACAACCAATAGTATCTTTTCCAATTTTCCAGTTGAGAAGGACTAATAGCAAAACACCACAAGTGTCTCTACACTTGTGCAGTGCTTCCTTAGCCTTCTACGACTGCACGTACAATTAAGCTGTTTTACCCATTATTATTTGGATTGCTCCAAACTGTCAATACATTTGACCACAAAAATACAAAGCACTTCTTCATATCATTGATACCCTGAATTACAGCATCTGTCTGATGCTTGTTGTTGCAACCAGTCAGCCAAGAAAATAAACCCAAGATGGGGCTACAAAGAGAGGGAGGGGGAAAGTTAATATGTTTTTAATTAAAAACATTTTGGTGTCATTGTGTCCTTTCTCCCTAGTCCAACTGGTTAGCTGGGACACTCAGAACTAAAAAAAATAATATAAAGCCTACAGTATTCCATTTTTCTTTCAGCTTTGCTGTTTGTCTTTAATCCAGGTTCACTGAACAGAGTTTGCAGCTTTACATGATATTAATTCTAAATATTTAAGTATATACCTCCTTGCTGCTGATACTTAGAGATTTGGCAATCACTTGTATAAACTTGCTATCTCTCAGAGAGATCTTGGCTCCTGTGGGTACAACAGTCATTTCTCCTCTTAGATTCTCACTCAGCATCTGAAAAGCAAGCAATCAAACCCTTTGTTAGCAGAAGAAAAATATGGTGGTAGTCTAATAAAAAAACTTTACTATCAAGTTAGAAAATTGTTTGGAGGAATTATGGAACTAATTAAATGCAGACAAAAGATTAAAGAAATAGTTACTGTCCCATGAAGATTGCACGTTCAGAAAGACAAAGCAGGGCAAGAAACAGGAAAACAAAGCTTTCTTCCACAGCAAAGAAACCAAAATAAGCACATTAACAAAACCCCCCCATTTTCAAAGTAAAAGCAGACAAAAGTTCCCTAGTGGGGTAAGCTGCAGCCTACTTAAAAACACAAAGATAGTGAGTAATGAGCAGAGTGAGGCTTAAGACCAAAATATTCTGAAATGCTGCCTTTTTCCAGCATTCACAAACCTCAGGACTCCTACACAGACTGTCTACACAGGCCTCAAAACAAAGCCCAGTGCTGCCTGTGGACAGCCGTGAATTTCCATGGGTTTTCAAACAGCTCCATTAGCCTGATTTTGTTAAAATTTGGCCATAGATCCAGCTTTGAACGCAGAGGGTCTACAGTAGTACTAGTCATTCAGTGTGCAAACAGGCAAGTAACAGTTTGCAGGATGGGTGCATCCAACATAACTTGGAAAAAAAACCCAAATCAAAATGTAAAAAGGTCAACCAATTCATATATAGAAAGTACTTGAATGGGGCAATAAAGAAATGAAAATATTCCAGAAGATTCTGGGAAACCTGGAGAACACAGATAGAAGCCAGTTATTAAGAAAAAGCAACTTTTTTCCTCAATTCTGACAATTTTACATACTGGCACTCTTTCACGAAAGGTTGCTGATGCAGCTATAAAGCCCACAGTTATTTCAATTAGAATTTTAAAAAGCAGGATTGTGAAAGTTTGCAAGAAACAGATGTGATGTTGGAAGGAGGAATGCCCCAGGTTTACTTATGTCTAGGCATGCCCTTTATTAAAAAAAAAACCAACCTCCAAGACAACACTATAGCTGTCTGCTGGAAGAGTCCCATATCCATGTAACTCAGAGGATACCAACAGCTTTGGCACACTTCTAGAATTTGACAGGTTGAGATCATTGCTTTACCCAGGTAACCTTAGCAATTGGCACCTGTGCTAAATGCACCCAGTGCAAAGCCCTACGTGCCTTACTCAGCCCTCCCAGCTCTTCACACATTTGTATGTGTCTGGGGGCACATTCCTTGCTTCTTCATGTTGAAAGAGAATCCTAAAATAACCAGGCCAGCTTCAGGAGAGCTTCCGTCTCTTGGGAGACTATTGTTTGGTGATATGTTTAGCTGAAGATATTGCCACAGACAACATGTTTTCAGGCTTTCTTCTCCTGGTCTCTACCACTCATTCCTGCCCAGGCAATGCAGAATGCTGCTCCCCCAGTTGTGCCAACACAATTGTTTGTGGGTCTGTACAATGAGTCAAATGAGGAAACCGATCCTGCATAACTCAAAGGAATTACAAAAGTAATTTTGTTTTTCAAACCATATAAAGGAGGTGCAGCACATCACCACACAAAAACTGTGTAGTACATTCCAAAAGGCAGCACATGAAGATGCCGAAGTACCTTGTGCCAGTGGTACCTAAAACATCATCAAATCCTCACCTGAGTAATTCAGCTGTCTCACCTTGGCAAACTGGATTTCAAATTAAGTTTTAACTCACACACTTAGGCAGGAAGCCAGCTGGGAAGGTTTCTCCTGTCCCAGGTCAAATAATCCTCTGTGCAAGAAGATTAAGTTTGCATTTTAAAAACACCCCAAGCTGGTGCACGTATGTTCCAGGGTCAGTCAGTGAGTGTGCCAAAGGGGCACCAGTGAAGAGCTGGGGTTTCTAAAGCGTATATGCACAAATACATACAAGAACACTGCTCTTCACACAGCCCTGCCTCGCTTGCCAAGCATATTCTTGCACAGAGTATGTTCCTGACATCCTCACTGAAGACACACATAACTCCTCCCATCCTTCAGAGCCAGGGCTTTAGCAAACAACTGAAAGCTCTGAGGCTGAAACTGTTTCTAAGCACGGTAGGTGGTACTTCCAGCCACCACACTTATGATCACAGGTATACAAATATTGTTTGTCTGAACAGCTGCTACTGGCTGGAAGATGTGGAGCATGAAATAATGATCAAATGTGTTTCAGTTGTAATGAAAACAAAGCACCACGGGGAGATACACATGTGCATGCAGTGTTAAGTCTGGAGAGTGACTCATCATGATGTCAGCTCCCAAAGTGTCAGGATTATGATTTCACCGCATACAAGCACAGAAACTCAGGCATTCCTACAGACTGCTGCTCCCTGATCTAATTCATAGCTACACGTTCCTTGTATAAAAGGAACATGATAAATAGCTATATAATTGCAGGAAAAAGCCTTTATTAAGCAACCAATGAACAGAAAGAACATTGTTAAAGGGGTTCTGATTTTAAAAGCAGCTGGTCCTTATAATAATCCTCTACTTTTTATGTATTGTAAAGTGTATCTCCTCTTAGAGAAATAAAATCTAATACTCTTATGAGTAATGCTGTAAAGGAAGAGGCTGTAGGCAGTACTTATTTTCAGAATTAGCTGTGTGTGAATGAGTCTGGGATGAAATCTTTACCACACTAAGATCAGTGACGAGATCTTTGCTGACTTCAGGAGGGATGAGATTCTGTCTCCCATATGAATTTCCACATGGAGTTTTCAGTACAGAAAATATCCAAGCTAGACTACTGCCATTTAAAGATGGCATTTTTATGGCTCGGTCATGGTCTACACCTGACTTATGCAGAGATTTTTTTTCTCTCCAAATCTATGTATGTTTATTTCTCTAACAGTATTTTCTGTAAGAAAAAAACCACGTGGTGTTCCAATTATGGCTCTGGAAACAACTGCTTTTAAATGCAAGAGAGAAGCTCAAGGCATGAAGCCAAGCAGAAGTTAGCGCAGTAGATGAGAAACTTGAAGTCTTTCAAGGTCACACAAATATTTACCTGCCTCTTCACCTCCCAGCTAAGGTTTCTCTTGCTGAGCGTGTATGACAGTTTAGTTAGGGCTGCCTCTGGTGTCATATCACCTCCAGGAATTACTCCAACATCAGCGAGAGTCTGAATAAAAAGGAAGAATGATTCCAATTAGCACAGCACTCAGAAATACCTGCGTGTCCAGAAAAGGCATATAAATTATGAGCAGCTACACAGAACACAGTATGCAGCCAAGCCTCTACTCTCTTGCTCCTCCTACTGCCACTGTAATTTTTGTAATTTTAGTTATCAAGCACCAAGCAAATACTAGAGCAAGCTGAATAAAGATAACTTTTACTTTAAATTCCTTTTCATGCAGTAACACTGAAGAATTCCACCAAATGCTTGCCACGGTCGCTTGCTATGCTAAAAGGGAAAGGTTACAGGTCCGTATCAGCTATCTGCAGAGTTGTCAGATTCCCTTTATTGAAAAGCTGCAGTTACTCTGTTTTAACCCAGTGGCATTTTGAACACTGCCAACTAGGCTGTTCTCACACAGACATATTTACCATTCTTTTATGGGGCATTGCTTTGGATGAATTCCAGCACTACAGTGTGCTCACAGCAGGAGTGCTTTCAGATCCTTTCAGGCTGCGTGAGCAGTGTACGATTTAGAAGATGCGACTAAAATAAGTAATTTACACAGTTCTGACAAGAACAACTGAAAAAGATGACCTTTATAACTTATCTTTCTGATAGTTTAAAAAAAAAATCTGAAGCAAAAAGAAGAATCTTTGCTCTGATCAGCAAGCCTTATTAGTGTACAAAACAGCAAAGACAAAGGAGATTTCAGATCTCTTGTCACTAAACTGTACCTGGGCAAATCACAGATAAGCCTCTTTGCCAAAATATGATGCCTCACAGTTAAGCATCTTGAACGAGGTTCTTGCACTGCATTTTACTGTTAAGTCCCTTGTATATAAACTTAAGCTTCAAAACTTGTTGTGGCTTAACTAATATTTTCAGCAAGATACAGAGCCTTAGTTAGCTCATTAACCAGCTCTGAGAGACCCAGAGTAACATTTTTTAAGTCCCATGGGAAAACATACAGAGAAGGTGAGAAATACTTTCTGTACTGCAGAACTAATCAAAGAACAGTTAGAGCTTTTTCAGTAGGTTTCAGAAAGAGGAGGAGGAAGGGATTTCCCAGCTTCCTTCCTATACCTAAAGTCCCCTCAATTATACGTTTGTACTGTGTAGACAGATCAGAGGCCAGACATTGAGTTAATTAAAACAAACACTTCAAGGGAAACCAGGGATTCAGCTGACCTACCTGGCTGGCTTCTATGAGTAAAAACTGGCCCAGCCATGTGCAAAGACCTTTGAAATATTTCATTTAAAGAAAAATCAAAGTCAAGTTAACACTACAGCAACTTTACAGCATGCACCCATGATATTTTCTCCATTGAGTGGTTCCTCATGAAGAGGAGAAGGCAATGAAAGAACAAGCACGCAGTAATTTTGTAGGACTGGGCTCAGTCAGTTTTCTTCTCAAAAGATGCTAAGAAAACAGGGCAGCCTCCATCAACTGATGCTGAAGCAACATAGAACATACTCCATATAAAAAGTGGAATCCAGAAGGGAACACATTTCCACACAGCCTTACAGTGGTTCATTAAGACCTGAGCAGAATCTTTCAATTCAGCATATCAGCAGTCTGGATCAGAGTGCACAAAGCTATTTTAGAGGTGTCTACTTGGAGAATCTTTTAACCAGAATATAGAAATGGCTTTTTTTTCTTCCTTCCATATATTTTAGCAGCTTATTTCAAGCAGAAGATAGCATAAAATCTAGGCTTCATTTTCATGTTGTTTTTCAAATATAAATTTTGTCTTTTACTGACTTAACTTCCCTGTGAATTTTTCCATCTAATCCACATATAGTATTTGCTACTGAGCACGGGATCTTTGCAAAAGTCAATGATTGTCAAAACATCTCCATTAAATTACACAAAAATTTTACGAACACCCAAATAACTGCCTGCATCAGAAAATACCAAGTTTGGATACCAAGGAGGTGAAGAAAAACTCTTACAATCTCTTTTTCTTTCTCCTCAAAACAAACCAGGTGCAAATACAATCTAAAGCTGTGTCAAAACCACAATTAAAAGAGACAGGTTTCAGCACCAGACTAGGGTATTTAGGTTTGCCATTCAGTGAAGAGGCTGGCTCTGCCAGAGGGGTGGTTGCTCCCAACAAAACCAGGTGTCTTAAGACAGCAGGATGAGTCACCCTCTGGTAGAGCTTCTTGGCTATTTAATGGCTGGTCTTTTTCTAAAGGCCAGTTAAACCAGCTTCCTTCACACTACCACATGCAACTTGTATGGCTTTGAGCTCCTCATAGCCACAGTGATGTCGTGTTTTAATACACAACTGAGAAACTCACTATAAAATGCCCTGAACATTAACAGTATGTACACAAAGCCTGCTTTAAACTAGCCCTCATGGGTTAAACTAAACTGATTTCCATTCTTCAAGACAGACACTTCCTTACATACTTTTCTCCAATCTTGAACTGAATTCAGTTGTACTTCCAGTCAAATAAAGAACTGGGATTTGGAATACTGCTTCCATCTGCAGGCTTTCTTGATGCTCCTACACTGTACCTAAGGAACTGTTATCCTATCAAGAGCTACTTTATTTGAACATCTGACCCCTAAACCAGCTTTTAGCTCAACAGAATCCCTCAGAGATACTACCAATCTAATGCAAAGTATCCTGGAGTGCTGTACATGACAGGAGTGAGCAATCATTAATTTGAAAACTGATCTGACTATTTCCACCATTCAGACATGGAGTACAGGATCTTGTTTGCAGATACACATTTAAATGCCTCTGGATTAAGTTTTTTCAGGTGTAGTTATTTTATGAGCAATAACTTTACAGTCAATAAACCCGGTTTTATACACTGGGACTAGTAGCAGTTTGCAGTCAAGTTGGATCAGTGGGATGTTTCTTTCACTGCACAACCCTCACCTGCCCTGTTGCATAGACAGTTTTAACAGACCCTCGTAAGCACTGGGTACAGTTCAGGATCACTACATTTCGTTCAGCTGCTTTCTTCAGTTCTTCCAGCACGTCCTCTCTGTTGTTTGGGGCATTGCCACTTCCATAAGTCTCAAGTACAATGCCTTCAATTGGAGGCTGAAGAAATGCTTTTACCTGTTTAAAAACAAGACAAGGAGGAGAGACAAAAGGTATGTTTAAGTCACCTTAAAATGTCCATGTCTGGCAGTTAAAAATGGTCTATTCCTGCTATAGTCTTAAAGGCTGTTCTGCTTTATAGTCTTCTTATGCCCTTCTGTGCTCCCCATTTGCAGTAACTGAGACTGTAGAATAAGCTTTAAAAAAATGAGAACTTCCCTCTCTGGCTTCCTTTAAAATTTCTAGAGTCATTACCTGAGTGTGGAAAAGGATGCTATTGTTCAAGGGCCATTAACAGGTTATACTATTGCACCGTTTGGTAGAACAAGCTGTAGATTTACACCCATTAAATAAATGTAGAATTATTAATTGAGATTAGAACTCCCTGCCCAGATTTTTTTTGCTTTAGCAATGAGCTTTGTTAACCAATGTCTGCCTAAGAGAGAGAGTGTTTCACCTTTCAGGAAAGAACATTCTAATGAAGGCTGAAGTTTTTTCCAATTGATTTAACTCAAGGAGAAAAAAAAAAAAAGGCACTAATATGTATTCTGGGCCAGTTGATACTCAGTTTTGTTGCCTCACTGTAAGAAAATGCCTACCAAAGACCTCTTCCTAGAAAGACGTATTTTAAACAACCTAGATGTTTCCTTGCTGATCACATATGCTAAATGCAATACACTGTAAACCCCCATGAGGCTAACTATGCAGTTGGAGTTTTATTGCTAATATACCACCCCCTCTGTCTTTCCATCTGTTCATATTCACCTAAAAAGAATGGTGATATAATTGAAGAGTGCTGCTTAAACTACTGAATTCAATTTAAGATGGCAAGAGCCACAAAAGACCTGTCAACTCAATGGAACTAATATTAGACAAAAAATTAAAGACTAATCTACCTAAAATCGCAGTCTGCAAAAGAGTTCCTAAAGGCAAAAAAAAAAAAAATCCCACTTCTCATTTCCAGCTCTCTGTGAATGCTGAGGATCATGCTAACCACCACTGTTAGACAAAATGAACCTTAAAAAAGAAGCATGAGTTGTAGAAATAATCACACTCCACCCACCATATATTGCATTCTTTGACAAGATATCTATTAATATGCCTCAATATGCAGCAAGAGACCACTTTCCTGGTCATTGTAGCCTGCATCTGTCTACAAAACCACACCTGACCTATTTATGAGCCCTGATAAGAAATTAATTTTAAGTTTCAAAGCCCAGGTAGCTTATACAAAAGATATCTGAAAAGCTTTTATCAATAGTTTATGACATCTAAAAATAGTCTTTGAAAGACCTGATATTTCAAAGAAATGTTTATCAGAAGACAGATCCTTTCCTTTCCCTCCAGAACCCCAATGACTGCTACAAACAATGCAGCTCTGCTACTTCAGGTAACTAATCAAGTATTTGAGCATCACTTCACCCACTTCCAAAATGAAGTGGTGACACTTACAGCAGCAGCCGTGATTCCTGGGAAGATCCGCAGAAGTCCAACATTCCTGTTCATATTGGTGTGAACTCGAAATTTCTTTTTGGTATTGGCTCTCCACACCGTTTCCCAGTTTACTATGAAGAAAAATGGCCTTTTTAATTTAATATTAACATATACTATCAGGTACACTTGTAGTATTTAATGATTGCAACTTTGTTTTTAAAACTGTTCTCATGTAGGGATTCATGAAAGACAACGTATTTTTTAAAGAGGAAAGGAAGGCCCATTTAAGACAGCAGAAATAGCGCTGATCTAACACACCTTATTTATTAGGTGCAACAAAATATATCTTTAAGACCACATTCAAGTCAGGCTCAACTGTTTTGTATTTTAACTTTAATTCCAGAACAGTCTGGATTCCAAGCTATGTCAGCATTACCAGACAATATTCACAAGCTAGTGCCTTTCAAGGAGATATCTGAGACATATGCTTGCTTCAATTCATAGCATTTTATAGCAAAGACTTCCAAAACTGATATTTTAGTCAATGACCATTAGTGAACAAGAAGATCTATCAGACACAAAGCTGTATACCTCTGCTACAATCCCTTCAAAAGAGAAGTCTGCTTGCTGTGAAAAGCACATGAGTGCTAAATCTGATGTCTTCTTGATGCTGAACACACCCTGTTAGTGCCACCCCTCCCAGTCCAGAGTGCTCAGAAAGCCTCAACCAACATAACATCATGCAAGTCTAGCACAGGTGAGACATTTACTTATCATACACTGACCTGAGCTCCATCGTTATGTACTTGGCCTGATACCAGCCTGGATTCACGTTCAGAAAACAGAGCTTCATCTTCTCAGACATGAGAGATGACAAATGCAGTTACTGTTGCTGCTAATCACCTCCAGAGTTTATTAGATAGTTACTAACGATTAAATAAAATAGCAAGGATTCAATTAACTCTGATTATACATTTAGAGCCAGAAGCCAGCTGTTTAACTAATAGTTTGTTTGTGTTGCATTATTAGAAGCCAAGTCATGCATTATTGATTTCAAAATTTTACTACTTCAGTGTAGGAGCACAGCATTGGTAGCGCTGACGGCTCCTACAAGGCAGTGGAAGAGGTTTAACAAACAGCAGCCAACAGCTCAGAGCGTTGTGCTTCAATGAAAACAGACTATGCTGTAAAGCTGCTGTTTCCCCATCATGAGTTAAGCTTTTCAGATTTTGGAGGAACTCCCAAGCAGCAAGACAGATAAAAGATCTGAGTGCATAATACCGACTTGCTTTCAGCCATGCAGAGAGTTACTCACACCAATTACTTGCAATCAGCAGACAGCCACTTGCAAAAAAAAAAAAAAAAATTCAGAATACATTTAAAAGCCTCCATTGGAGCCTACTCTATTTCCCTCTTACCAGAGATACTAAAAACTACACAATCCATTAAGTCAGGACAGAAAATAGCAGTCTCCTATACGACTTTATGAACTTTCCTTTCCTGTAGTGGTGCCCTGTCAGCAACTAAATCCTCTGTTTGTTCTTTCAAAAAACTGCCATACATCGTTAACAAGGTCACAAGCAGTTGGCTTGGCCTCATGTTTGTCCAACCAGCACACTGAATGTTTGTCACACTGCAGCACATGGATTCCTAATGCCCTGGGATTGGGAGAATAGAAATACAGACCACTTCTACAGTTTCTTTCTTTGTGCTAAGCTGTCCAGCACAATTCTGAAACTACCTGGCTGCACTTAAATATTTAGCCAAGTAGCTATCAAGGGCCTCCATGAGCTTTCCAGAGCAAGTTAGAGACTTGAAGGAGGTATATGGGTAAGTGCAGAAGCCATGCATTTGTGCTGCGTGAGCTTCACAGGCCTGGTTAATGATGTTAAGAGGCAGCAGCATCATGCAATAAATCCATTCCTCTCAACTTTCTAACACATGAGCTAATTCTTTAAAAGCAGCCTACTCTACAAGAAGGGATAGCACTAAAATTGTATCACAGCTTGCTTTCTTTTATCCTCCATAAGGTAGAAGTCCCTGCCAAAACTTCACAAATGCATACTACTACGTTTGGCAACTGTCAGCATCCCTAATGCCTGTAATGAACTTGAAGAATGAACTGAGTAAACCTGCCTTGGCATGGATCACTAAGATACTGCCAAAAGCAGAAGACCAAGGAAAGAGATCAGAGTCAGACCTATACCAGGCCTATACCTGTACTCTTGGACTACACTCTACCAAATAATATATCATCTCCAAGATAAATTTAATGCATGCAGACATAGTATAGTGATGTAATTCCAAATTATACTTAAAAAAAAAAAAAAAAAAGATTGCTTCTGAGTTAACATTTGCTTGGTCATGAACCTCATCAGCCTACATAACGTGTTTGGTGCTGCAGACTCCACAGATGTCAGTTTTCCATTAGCCAAACAAGTCTAAAAGGCGGAACAAAAGGCAAACGTGATGCAAGAGCCAAAGACAAACAAATATACGTAAAAGCCCAGCTTCACCTCAGATTTATTCAACTCTGTTGAATAAGTGAGGCAGAGCACCATGCAGGGGAAAAAAAATATTTAGAACACGCCCTTTGCATCCTGAATCTCAAAAATTGCATCCCCTAAAAGGAACAATATTTATGTCACATAGATAAGTTCAAGCATCTTCATTGCACTGAATAAACCAGATGTCTTGCAGCCTATAGTCATACCACACAGCAATCTCCTTTTCTTGATTAAACTAAAAAAAAAAAAAAAAAAAGGTAAGAATCCTTAAAAATTCTTAAGTAGGAAACTCATACACAAGCAAGTGAAGTATGAAAAGCTGTTTCTATTGGTGTTCATAGCAGTTTTTTTCCTATGGATGAGTGCCTAATTAGGGATACTCAGTTTTAGCATAGCACAGAAAACAGTAACCTGTTCTGACTTGGATGGCCTGTGCTTGTAAAGAGTTTAACTGATACAGTGTACTGTATTATTTAAATGCGGATGCAAACCTGAGGAGCAAAGGTAAGCTAGCTACTGGTGTGGCACAGCAGAAAGTGAAGTTTTTTAAAGCAATGTACATAAAATAAAGATGTAATGGCTATTTATATACTGTATCCAAAATGGCTTGGGATAGATTGCATTATTCAAGGAGACTGCATTCAAGATGTTAAGGCCTTTTGTTTACTCTTCCAAACCACCACATAAACAATAGTCTCATTTTCCAGTCTCCCTCTACCTACCAAACACTGTAGCCTTTAAAATTACAGTCAAAAAATCACATCCTTATCTTATGCAGCTTTATTATCATACACACAGAGAAATATGGTGAGAGGATTAGTGCAGGAAAACCATCAACCTGACTTATAAATAAAATAAAAAAGAGAAGCAGCTCTACATGAATCAGAAAGCAGCAATCCCCCCCCACTTTTTAAAGGGTGCCTATGCCACAGTGCAGGTTTCAACTTATAATGGGAGAGCAGCAACTCAGAGCGACACCTCCCTTAGGAGTGGTGACTGAATTCCGAGTTATGAAATCAAACAAGAAATACAGCTTTTCTTGATTGCAGAGCTCCAGACAAACAGCAACGCTTTCTTCTCATCCTTCTCTGCAGGGCTACGGGCGAGCCCTACCATTATATAAGCTGCCCCAGCACTCATTACAATTCATGGCGCAGCCAAGGGGTGGGGAGCACAGGCCAACCTATGGCTGCAAATTCCTGAAGGAGGCAAGCTAGCATAGACCCCCTTTTTTGGCAGTTTGTTAAAAAAATAAAAAATAAAATAATAGACACACATCTACAAACCGGTGCTGTTGCAACAATCAATATACCCACTCAGAACGGAGCGGGGACAGGGACCGGGACCGAAAGCACTCCAGTGAAGAGAGCTGGCATTTGCCTCAATACACAAATGAGCTGGGCTTTTCATATAAATAACCAGAAATGCCAACCAAGATGCAGACTTGGCCAGTAACTAATAGCTTTTCTCTAACGAGACTGGTGGGTAGACGAGCCCAAAAGGGTCTTCTAACTTTCTGCTGCTGTATCACATCTGCACACACAGTCACAAGGGCTGCTTGTCCCCTGCACAAGTTGTTTCTCATCATATTGTCCTGTACATGTGCACCACTCCCAGAACTTACACGCATCTGTGATGAAGAAAGTCTAGCCACAGTAACAAAGCAAGTATCATGTGTGCTTCATTAGGACAGTCAAGAATAGAGGAGAGTAATCAGTTATGAAATACACTGAGAATCTTTACACATTTCAAGAGTCCTCCTTGTCTCTCCCATTTTCAAAATATAGGAGAAATAAGGCAAGGTTTTTTATTTTATAGGCTTTGAGATTTTAGGAACATTTTTGGTTATTTCTATATGTACCACAATTGAAATGTTTCTGTGATTCTGTTATTTCCAATTCTGCCGCAAAAGTGTTTCCCATCAGCACTAAGTTTCTTACTAAAGCTCAGGAGAGGGCCAGAATTTTTCACTTCTTACAGGAGTTTCTTGTGCTGAGTTGAAAGTCTTGAGGAAGCTGACACACTTGCTCATCTAAAGCTGGGTAATGGGACTCTCAGGTGTTGCTACCATAGCTAAGGATACGGCCAAGAACGCAGCCAGTTATGGGATTAGAAATCTACTAGGAGCCTCACCTAGAGAGGGAACGGGGAGAAAAATGGATATCAAAAATGAAGAAGAGAGCTGCAAGGGTAAGGGAGGGAAGAGGACTAAGCTTCTCCCTCTCATCTCTACTTCTGTAGCAGACTGTTGCTTTTATACACTATGCCTACCCATAAACAGCATGTCTTCTCCTCATTCCTGTGTACCAACCCATGATCCCATTACAGTTCCCACTTCCTCCACCCTGCCACTTCTCCCCTTCTGCTTCTCTGGAATTTTCATTCCCAGCTTTGTTAGAACTGGGAAGCCTGAGGAAGAGTTTCTGCATGTGGCCTACTCCTCCTGACATCCTCAGGCTGCTCTCCATAGCGCTTAATCAGCAAGAGTCATCCCTGTCTCCAGGAGGATTAAGACATATTATATAAAGTCATTTGGAAAAAAAAAAAAAAAGTAGAAAGATGTTAGATTTGTGTGATTTGTTTTTGGATTTGTTTTTAAAAGTCCAAGTGTTTTCTTGTCTCCATGAAAGCTTCATACAAAGACTGTACAAGCAAACTCAAGAGAGACAGTGATGTTTCAAACAATTACTTTGGACAAAATAAAGCAGCACTAGTAGACTGCTCATACTATAAACTATGTTCTTTCAAAATGAAACAATCCTTCAATAGTGACACCGTCATCTTGGATAAATGATGCTACTCTAACTGGGTAATCAACTGAAGCAAATAAAAATAGAGCCTATCACACCATCAGTTTTTAAATCAGAAATCCCCACTGATACCAATGAGGCATTTACTGAAGACATAATGGGAGCCAATATGGGCCAAGGGAAGTGCTTAATATCTTTCTCATTTTTCTATCCTGGACAAGGAATCACAAAACAATTCATTCAAATCCAAGAGAGAAATAGCACACAATTTGAAGCTCGATTTCATTATTGATCAGTTGGTAAAAAGAATTTATTTATACCTTATTTGATGCAGTTAATAAAACCTCAAGAAATAAGATTCCCCCAATTTACTGCAGGAATCAACTGTCAGCATTTCTGTTGCTTTCAGATACATCCTGTTTGACACAGCATAGTAACACAACAGTGTCAGACTCTCTACCTGAGAGATGTTTTACAGGCAACTACAGTACTACACAGGCTTCCTCAGTTCGTATCTGGCTGCTGCAGTCACAGCACTCTGATCCTGAAACTTTGTTAAGTAATTCCCACTCATTAAGTGGAAGGGATAAGTTTATTTTTCCAAATTGCAGAATGTGTTTCTCTAGTAGTAGAAACCATCAAAAGGGCACGTTGCATCACACAGGGCTAGAACTCCTACTGCCACTAATGGCATCTAGCAAAAGGAATTCAGGAACACCCTCCTGTTCCCATTTTTTTGTAATAATGGAGATTTTGATCAAGTCCTGCTCCTATTTAATACCTACTCTACCCAATAATGTTATAGTTTTTCAAAATTGTCCTTTAGCATATTTTTGGCAGCTCCTCATTTGGCTATATTCCAAACACATCTCTCTTCTCCCCTCTCCAAAGAAAGATGCCATTTATCCAAGAGCAGACATCAATGTGTTAATGACTTTGCAAATGGGTACTAGAACGTTCACATAGTTTTTCCCTTCCTTAAGAACCTGACACACAGAAATTACAGGGAGCTTGAGAAAGTTTGGGGGAAAAAACCATCATACAATGCATATTTTAGGTCTGCTGTTTTCACTGTTGCTCGCAATTCAGACAGGTCCCAAATATCCAGTAAAACATCTTACACGTTGACATGCATCAAACAGAGAATCTGTTGAAGCTGCAAGTACTCTGCAATGACTTCTTTGCTTGATTGCAGAGCCCAGCATGAGATTAAACTCTTTGTTCTTTCAGTCCTCACTCCCTCTTTTTTATCTTTAAACCAAGCATTTTCATGGCACAGGGACAATATTCCCTCTGGTCAGTCTGGATCTTCAGTTAAAGTCAGTCTAGCTCCCATCTATACTGAATAGATAAATGCAGTTGAGTCGCAAAATCTCAGTTGTACTAATATTTCAGCAGGTTCAGAGCAGATGGAGTCAAGATACAGAGCTTTCAAATATATTTTTGAGATTAAAAACTACATTTCAACTACATAGACACAGATTCCTCTCAGCTTTTCAGTTCCATTGCATGTGGCATAAATTACAAGGCTTAAGAGATGATGTTGCTTACTTGTAATATCAACCTCAGCATTTGCAAGTGGAGGCAGGTTAGGTGAGGAAAAGGCATTGAAACTCCCAGCATCCACCTTAGTCACCCTATTTCCCCTGTACAGTTTATTATAAAAATACAGGCACACCTGCAAGACAAGTAAAGAAACAGGTCTATGAATAAGCCAGTAATTAAAAGATGCTGTAGATAAATACTGTAGTCCGTCCTTTATAAAGTGTTTTCTAAATGTTTAAAGCAACTCAGAGGCTAGCAGATGTTTACAAGTCTAACCCTTTCAAAAAGAGTTGGCACATCTGTCACACATTGGTTTAAGAATTTAAGAACAAAACAAGTTAAGAGCTAACTAGTTTCATAACCCTCTCATGAGACATAGTCTAGGAGACAGAAAATTTGCCTGAGTCCACTTCAGAGATAGAGGAAAGAAACAGTGGACTTTTTAATACATTCATCAGTTATGTATAAATTCAGAGTCCAAACCATAACAAAAGGCCTAGTGAAAATGAGGATAACTTTCAAAAGAGTTACCACACATAAATAATTACATTCCTTCTCAAAAACCTCCTAAAGTTTGTCAATTGGAACTTGAAGGAAAAGAGATACCTCAAAGCTGTTATCAGTT
The DNA here is from genome assembly GCA_035584735.1 of Pseudotriccus pelzelni. Classification (NCBI taxonomy): domain Eukaryota; kingdom Metazoa; phylum Chordata; class Aves; order Passeriformes; family Tyrannidae; genus Pseudotriccus; species Pseudotriccus pelzelni. The sequence goes on along the minus strand of JAWMRA010000161.1, from coordinate 54,370,656 downwards.
ATTAAGATCTGGGCCAGTCAGCTATTGTTGTTGTCTTACAAGAACTGGCTTGGGAGCATGGCAGAAGTGAAATGAGGTGTAACCTGACCCTTTTTCCCTCTGATTTTTGGACTGCACAGCACAAAAATCTTTAAAGGCAGGGTGCTGAGACTATGGAAGTACTTCCAGGTCCATTAGAAGTAGTGCTCTTGACACTTCAGTCTTCAGGAACCAGAGCTAAAAGACACTCATACCAGTTCTAGAGCAACTATAGAATTTCAAAGTAACATTCAGTTAAAAAACTGACTTTAAAGTGTTTCAGACCCCACATATGTGCAAGTGAACTTCCATTTTCAAGTCTGTTGCAATGTATATTTCAGACTTGATAGACTTTGTAGATTGTAGATGAGCAAATGGGATATGACCAATGCAAAACCAGCACCTGCTTTGCCATGCAAGGACTGTTACCTCAGCGGAATCCATTCATCTTCCTGTTTAAGTGCAATTCCTTACTGCCTACCGGATATTTTGTGTATGTAACTACGTGTCCTGGCTAGAGGGAGAAATGAAGCTGCTGAGATGGTCTTCACAGGCAAACAGACCTCAGGAATCACGAATTGCCCAGCCATCAGCAATGCCCCCAGAAGGTTGTCTCGGCCGTCATTCTGCAACTCGTATATGGGCACCTGAAGAGCAGAGACTGAAATTACACCCTGGCCCTTATGTAAAGCCTACACAGCAGAAAAAATGAGTCCAACTTATGCAATACAAATACATGAATAATTTATGTAACAATGATTTAAGGCAAAAAAAGTTTCCCTTATCCAAACTATTTTAGACTGCAACAGATGGCAAGATTTCTCCCTGTGCTTAACAGACTTTTATCATTTAAGTGCTTAAAGGCTGATATAGAGATGATTCTGGTGTGATTAAGCATATTAAGACTGGTTCAAGAAAAATATAAAAACTAAAAAGAAGTCACAGTTAAAGTGACTGAGCATGGGAGAAGTGATGACACAGAGAAAAAGCAACAGCCTCAGATCACGCAGACCTGTCACTAATGGGCTTCACAACAGCTCTCTTGCACCATCTTTCCTCACAGTATAGAAAAACTGAGCTAGCAGGTTATTAATGACAGAAAAGGGCAAGATTAAAAACAGAAATTTGGTCTGCTGAGTGATGACTTCCATGCCTTTTCAGATTGCCTTTTTATTAAGAGAGAGTCAGAGCTCCTTTCAGCAATGAAAAAAAGAAATCACATGTTCCCTTGCTAGATCATATGTCAGGCAGATCTCCAAGAAATACAGCCAAAAAGAAAGCAAAACCTTGACTGTGATGTATCACGACTAGACTGCCCCACGTCAATAAAGTAAATGGGAACCTACTCCTTCCTAGACTTTTGTATTTTGACTTCAAATAGACCACATGTGAAAGGGAAGTTATGAGACTGGGGAGGGGAATTTTACAGTGATGTTTCATCTTTCCTTTGTGATTAGAGCTGTATTTTACACTCAAGCAAGCTATTCTAGTAAGACAACCCCTCCCCCTCAGACAATATGCAAAGGGTTGATCTCCAGCTAAGAGAATGAAAATTAATAAATGCAGTCTACAGAGGAAAGGAAACAGACCATATTAGATGCTTTTGGAATAGAAATTATCTATGCACCTAATGCATAGAATTTATTTTAAAAAAATTACAAAATGCAACAATGAGTAACGTAAGTCAGGATAACGACTGATGAAGTAAAAAGCAGTAAGCTTCAGGGCTTCAAAGGAAAAAAAACCAGCTAACAACCAGTGGCCATCTGAGGCTGAAGAGATGCTTCTCATATAAACCGATTAATACACAATGGCCAATGACAGGCTTTTATATCTTTCTCTGAAGCATCTGGCCCCAGCCATAATGAACTACTGGTCTGATTTGGTACAGAGTTGTAAAGTCATTAATGATAAAATTATGGGGCAGATCCTCAGCCCATCAGTTCTCACTGATTTCTATGAGCACTGTGACCATTCACCCTGGCCAGGGGCCTGCCCTGCACTACTAACCTATACAGTGATAATCAGGATACAACCAAGTCTTGCATATAAAAACCAAAAATGAGGCTTCCCGCTTCAACTTCAAGTCAATTCCATTACCTGAGATCCTGTCAGAACAACAGTTTTACCCAGGTTCTCACACATGAAGGATAAGGCTGAAGCTGTATATGCCATAGTGTCAGTACCATGAAGGATCACAAAACCATCGTACTTTTCATAGTGCTCCTGGAGATGGAGAGACAGTTTTCACATTGTTAGAGCAATGCGCTGGCACCAGCAAGTGAGGTACATAGTGCATTAATTTCACTGATGCAGGCAACAGCATAATTCCTCCTAAAGTTATCCTGTTTCCAGTTTAAATAAAATTAAGGGTTAATAGGTCACTAAGCACTAGAGCCAGTAATTCTAATTATGGAACAGTCAAAGAGATTCTTCCATGTATACATATTAATGCAGCATTTTTAAACCAGAAGACTGCTAATTAGGAAAAGCTTAGCAATGGCTTTAAACAGGGATGTTAACATATGCAAATTAGTCGTACAGTCTGATTTCTTGTTGCCGCTTTTACTTTAGGGATTACATCATTTACAGGAATAGATTAGGCAAACCAGGGCTATCATAACATACAGAAAAAACAGTCCATTTAATCTGAGTGGCAGACAGGCAAACTGCCAGTGTCAGAGTGCCCTCTTCTGATGAAAAGTCGTCCTTTCCCTAGCAGAAAGCGGTGAAGAGGCTTCTTGTTCATTAATGGGCGTTCACTTGCTGGTTTTTGAGAAGTCCCTTTAGACTATAAGGCACGTGCAGATGTAAAAACGAATTTTATAATATTTTTAATCTACATGCAATTCCACACAGGAGTTTTTAAAATGCAAAGCCACGAATCACACAGCTCATCCTATAAGAATAAAGTCATCTGCTGCCTTTTGGAGGAAAAAGGAATTGGTTCCTCTAATTTAAGGGTGATGCACATAATAAATGCTGTAGTAAGAGACACTGATATCTCTGATGTAATTTGGTAACATGGAAATGACTGCATAGAACTCTTAAGCAGATATATGAAAGGACAGTGTGTGGGGGGAAAAAGGAGGTTTGCCAGAGAATTAAACAAGATTTTCTTTTATTTACACTTCTTACGTGACAGTAGGCACACACACTTGGCATGTCCTAATAATAAGGTCACCTCCAAACTCTGTAGGTTTCTACTTGTCCTTTTGCTATTCCTTCACTGATACTCATATCTACCTGTTGCTACCTGCTGGAAATTTCAGGGGATTTCTGCTTATCTCTGACAACTGAGCCAACACAACAACTGCCAGCGCTGCAAGATCTTTCAGTACACCGAACTACAGTCTGATGCAAAAAGCAGGGTGCAGCTATTCCCCAACAGAGTAAAAAGGTTAGTAGGTTTCAAGAAGGGCCAAGATCACAGAAATAGCCACTTGTCCTCTCTAAATGCTCACCAATGTTTTCAGCCTTATAAACCTTATTACATGCAAAAGAACATTGATTTAAGCTTCATAATGTAAAAGATCAGGCTGGCAATTAAGGAGACAACCCACGGAAACATCTTGGAATATTTCAGTGTGGAAAGTCATCAGCACGTTACAACTGTGCCAAGGTACGTGTCCAAGACGAACACAAAGTGGCAGTGTCTGTACACAAGCTGGAGAGTTGAAGCTTCTTTTTTTTTTTGCCTCTGAGCACTTTTACCATGGACCACACAAACTGGATATTTCTACATAAAAGAGAAGCTGCGATCGGTGTACAAGAAATAAACACTTTTTATTTTTTTTTAATAAAAACTAATCTGCCAGTAAGGAAGAAAGGCAAATTCTCCCCTGTTCAACACGGGGTCGCTTCCCTCTATCGGAACTGGGCTTTTCCAAGCTGCCCCCCTGCTCCATCCTAGAGGCTTTCCATTTACACACCAGCTCTACCTCTTCTTTTTCCTGGCAAGATGCATTTGATAGGAGAAGCAACTTCCCTAGTTTGGCGGTTTCAGGATTAGAGAGCCTAAAGGTGAAAGACTGTTGCCTGGATCTTCAGCATCATTCCCTGCATTATCAAACTGTTCACGTGCTTTGCTACTGTGTGGTCGAAGAAGGGAATTTACACTATAAAGCCCCACTATCGCAGAGAGAGCAGGAGGGGAAGAGCAGTATCTTCCTAGTCCCACAGTTATTTATTTCTAACAGCTACATATGATTTCCTGGTGTGAAGCATTTGAAGTGTTTTGCATTTCTGCTTTCTTAAAAGCACACAGCCAAGTTCAGACACAGGGACAGGAGCAGAGAAATGCTGATTTTTTTTAGCCCAAGGAAGGTTGTAATGAATTTAACCATATATGAAGAAATATATAGGGCTTTAAACATGTCTCACTGTGGAAAAACCTAACATTTCTTCTACTGGTTGCAAAGTCAAAGCTACTCAAGTCCATATGTGTCCAGTGTAAGAAAGGCGTGAAGATATGAATTTATTTTCTATGTCAATAGCCAACTATTAAACTATTTGAACATTCAAATGATGTGTAACTAAGAAACCTCCAATTAAGTTACCTACGTTTAAGGATTTTATTCAATGTTTTTGGACAGTGAATTCGAGCCAACATTTTAAAACACATCGACACTACAGCTGCAATTTTTCTACTTATTTTATTGTATGGGATTATGGCACGGCTTATCATTGGAAGAACAATTTAACTTTAAGGAATTTGCAACATTTTCAAAAGAAAAAAAATTTGGCAAACCTTGCAAGCTCAGTACTTGTTACTTTGCGAGTAACCAAGTGAAGTACTTAACATTTATATTTACAGAAACATATATACATATCACACTACTGAATTATCTTGCTAAGCATACTGGATATACTGCTGGCTTTGTCTAAGTGACAAATGAATTCTTATCCCACACCATAGTACCTCAAGCTTCTTTGCAATTTTGGCCCAGTCTTCTGGTGTCATGTTGGAAGAATCAAGTAGTGGTGAGAGCTCGAGGATTGTGTAAAAGATTCTTTTGTTTTGCTTAGAGACACTGTGAAGAAAGAGAATTGGAAAAAAAAAAATCTTAGAATTCTTATCATCTCATCATTTCTGATTTTCTCTTTGAATCATCAGATTTTACCCTTTACCTTCCCATCCTCCAAATCTAGGTGGAAAAAAGGTCTTAAATTTGGAAATTAAATTCCAAAGTTTAGAAGCTCATAGCTTGATGTGGTTTAAAGCACAAACATCTAAATTTAATTTACTAATAAATACGAGCTGTCAAAACTAAAGTCAGAAAAGACAAACCGGGACTTACACTGTTTAAGTTTGTTACTGACTTCTAACAGAAGTTAATATGAAGCCTTAAGGTCTAAAAGTGCTTCATAAGCTATTGAGAGGAATCTATAAAGCTCCCAATGTTTATAAGGGGGGAACACAACAGACGAGTTGCAACAACTTTCTCATCCTTCGATAAATATAAATAGATACCCTATAATAGATACTCTTCTCTGACACAAAGGTTATCTTAAGCACCTTACGACTAAGATTCACTTTTGTGGCTCTGAGAGGATCCATTAATTTTTTCTGACCTCAGTTTCAGAATAAAACTCTCTTGGTTCTTCAAATGAACTGCTGCCTTTGCTAGTAATAGGCTAACTTTGTAAAAGCCCAGTCCCAGCCTATTAGACCTGTTGTCACCTTGTTATGGAACTCTAGTCTATGGTGCCAGCTATACCTTGTTATGTGGAGTTTAAGGATGTGATAACATCAAAGATCTTAAAATACTGACATAGACTGAAAACAGAGACCTCAGGACCATAAACAGCTCACTGGCAATCAATTACTGGCCATTGAATAAGTGCAACCTTGACAGCTGGGAAATGACTGCTCCAAGTATAATAAAAACAAGCCTTAGGAACAGTGCAAGGGAAAAAAATTCCAAACCAAACCAAAACCAGTCAGGCAATGGGATAAAGTACCTGTAGGGCTGAGGAATGTGACAATTTCAAACATCATGCAGTGTGTAGCCCAGCAGATAGAGACCAGGGATTAAAAAGTTTTTAGATACTCAAATATCTTACAAAAGTACACAGTCCCAAATTTGGAGGTGACTTATCTGCTACCTTTCTGAAGCTTAGAAGATTAAAGAATATCCACCATTTTCACCCATTCTTAGATGAACTGGAATACGTTTCTATTTCCAAATGCTGTGGCCAACATGCTGCATGCTCTTGTAAAAAAAAAAAGTCCCTCTCCCATCTTTCTCGTAGGCTCCCTTCAGGTACTGGAAGGACAGAATTACATCACCCAAAGCATTCTCTTCTCCAAGGTGAACAAACACAATTCTCTCATCCTTTCCTTATAGCAGAGCTGCTCCATCCCTCTCATCATCTTACTGTCCTTCCTCTGGGCTTGCTCCAACAGCTGAGTGTCCTTGCTGTGCTGGGGACCCCAGAGCTGGATGCAGTGCTCCAGATGGGGCCAGAGCAGAGCAGAGGGGCAGAATCCCCTCCCTCGCCCTGCTGCCCACACTGCTTTTGATTCAGCCAAGGATACACTTGCTTGTCGGGGCTGTGAGCACACATGGCTGGCTCACATCAGCCTCTCACCCACCAGCACCCACAAGCCCTCAGCAGGGCTGTTCTGAATCTGTTCATTGTGGAGTACTTTGATGCTATTAGCAGCTTATAGGCCTAAGGCAGGCCTCGACATAAGTAAGCACCTAGGCCCTTAGCATAAGTAATTTAAGATTATGACAGGACAAGTTGTGGTTGAAACTGCTGAGTATGTGACTGAAAGAAGGAAGCTGAAGAGCACTAAAGCAGAACTTGGTAGTGAAATGAATATGTCAAAGGAGCTGGCGTGTGAAGAAGAGCTTGTAATCAATTATAAGGACTATAGAGGTGTGTGAACAGCTGTGACTAACCAATTATGATTATTGTAACATGAGTACAGAATCAAAAATCGTATAAGAATGTGCTGGTATTACCAATAAACCTGCACGTTGATCATAATGGTCTGTTGTACTGGTTTCTGAACCCTTTCGTTCCACAGTTCATCCCCCAGTCTGTGTTGATACGAGGGGATGCCCTGACCCACGTGCACCACCTTGCACTTAGTCTTGTTAAACCTCAGGAGATTCCCATGAGCCCCTTCTCCAGCCTGTCCAGGTCCCTCTGGATGACATCCCATCCTTCAGGTGTGCCAAGAGCACCACTCAGCTTGGTGTCACCTGCAAATTTGTGGAGGGTGCGTTCAATTCCTTCACCTGTGACATTAAAGAAGATATTAAATAATATTGGTTCCAATATGGATCTCTGAGGGACACCACTTGTCACTGATGTCCATTGGGGCATGACCACTACCCTCTGGATGTAACCATCCAATTAATTCCTCATCCACTGAACAGTCCACTTATCGAATCCATCTCTCTCCAGTCTCTCACCCAGGCCCAGAGGTGAGGCTGACAGGTCAGTTGTTCCCAGAGTCCTCCTTTCTACCCTTTTTAAAGATGGGTACAATATTTCCCTTTTTCTAGTCACCTGAGACTTCTAATAAAAATATGCAGACCCACTCCCCTTATGAAGCCTGTAAGATTGTTACAGACAGCAGAGAGAGCATTTAAACAATGTGTTTAAACTGACACACTGTACCTAAGAAGTTAGACTTCACATGAAAATTTGCCTTGCTGGATATCACATTTATACATGCTAAGAGTAAAACTGGAAGTCAGACTGGAAAGAAAGCTCCCCTGAGAATGCACTGTCTAAATAAAACACAACATACCAACAGAAAAACCAGACTTGTCTACAGCTTTTGATACCTCTCTCTAAAAAGATGCCTCTCTCTCTTACATCGACGTTACACACAGATATACAAAGTTCACAAAATACTCGTATTGTCTCCCCTCAGGAACTCACAATATTTCTCAACCATCTAGTTAAAATATCACTCGGCTAACACAAAAGACAAAATGGCAAATTGCCATGACTAACCTCCAGAAACAGCACTCAGCAGTGCCAGAAAAACAAGACAAGATTGGTTTTTAAACCTCAGGTTTCTGATGCGAATGATTGTTTTAAGCTTTTCTGTTCTTCATGGAAAAGATGTGCCAGGAGAAGTATATTTAGGACTCAGATGGGTATATTAGTGCAGTTTTGGTTTTGTTTATAATCCCTTAAAGGATTTTAAAGCTATTCAAGCACAGAATCATCACAGAGCCCCATTTTTCTTGTAAGTGTAAGCATCGTATTTAACACAAACTATATGTTCCTATAAATACTACTGCACCAGGAGTCCATTAGTTTTCCCTGTACTACTTTCCCTGCTATCTGCCTTTTAAGTAGTTACTTTAAAAGCTTTACATAGAGATCTCAATACAAAGTAGACACAAATTAATAAACCTTACATTTTATTTGAATATCCTGGTTTTCTCTTTAAAGATTAATGAATATCCATTTTTACTCTTACAGCAAACCAGCTATAGTCCCATTTAGTTTTGAATGACTGTGTATAATCACCCTTTGTGCAAAGCTAACATGTTTACAGGGGTACAGTCATTCATCACAGCTGGGGAATATTTCAAATTAGCATACTGCCCTCTAAATAAAACCTATAAGCTTATTAATCTTTGTCCAACAGTTAAGAAGAAATGCAGATTAATTATAAGCCCATTGCTTATTATCATAATGTTGCATAAATTTGGGAAAAACAATCAGCTTTAGGGCTTTTAAAAACAGAAGGACTGCAGAATTAAAGCATGAGGCCTATTCACAGATGCATTAATTACATGCTACTTTTTCAGACATATGCTGAAGATAATTCACATGGAGCTGTATGTAGTTTTCTTAGTTTCTGTAGAATATTTGTATGTTTGCACAGCAGCAAATTAATACCAAAAAAAAACAAGTAAAAAATGCAGGACTAAGCTGCCCAGAATGGTTATTTGTTGCCTAACTCAAAAGTTACTTCCCAGGCAGTTCTAAGGCACTTCATTAAAAATATACCAAGCCACACATTTTCTATCACGTCAGACACAGTAGGTTTTTTCCTTTTAAGCCAATATAAGCATTTTTGCTAATCTCATCAAGGATTCTTCCTGTTAAATGTCTGGACGTGTAATTAGCTGAAAATTAACACAATACTTCCTAACCTTCCCTCTCCCCAACGAAACTGTACTTACGGGAGCACCAGTGTGTTCTCTGGAAATTCATGGGAGTTGCCCCATTTTGTTTCCTGGGCATATGCCTCATCATGCAGCATCGGCATTTTTTTCAAGCTGCTTACCAATTTATTGGCCTCAGGAGCAAGTCCTTAAAAACAAAGAATAAAGGAAGTAAATAAAGGAGCAGGGATGGGAGGAAGAGAATGGCACAGTAAGGAGGGAAGAAGTTACACAGCAATTTGCCCATCCTTCCAAATTAAATTTAAGTATAGTCTACTGCCAGTTTAAAAACATGAAAATTGGATATAACTAATAAGTCTCCATGCAGTTATCCTTTTTTTGACTTGAAATAAAGAAATCCTTTATTTAAGGATAATAATGTTTCAAATCTCCTTCATATCAAATATTCATGCTTAACCTATTTTTAATTGTTGCTTGTCTGCAAATACTGATCAGCAACAGGGAGAGGAAGCCAATTTTTGCAACTGTAGCAAAAAGCTACTATTCTCTTTTACAAATGCCATAGCTATTATTGCTATTACTATTACTTCTTAGCGGCAAAAGACTTTACAAAGCACTGAGCATTGTTTTGTAATATCAAGTTGTGATACATACTAGATACTCTCCACTAGGAGGTTTAAGACTGAACATCTGAACTGACAAGATGTAGAGAAGGTGCATAAACTGCTGAATAGAAAAAGTTGAAAGTGTGGAGGCATCTCACGCTCTGCTCACCTCCTCCCCTCCTGCGAGTGGGGTCTGTCCCTCTGTGGCAGGGGCCCTAAAACAGCTGTAACTTAAACTAGCCTAAGAATACAGTTAGTGCTACAGTTAGGGCCTGCAGGTGTCCTGGATGCAACCACGTATTTCAAAGGGTGTCTGTATATATGTCTGTATTAGCCAGAAAGGCACCTAAATTTCTGATGTTACAATCCTCAGCATCACAGAGCTGAGTTCACTTGTGAATCTAACCTGCATCCCCCGATACCCTGTTTCAGGAATAACAGCGACAGTCCTGGCATCCAGAATCAGAAGCCACCCTGCTTTTCTGCAGTCTGACTTTTTGGGATGTTTTTCATTCAAGGAACTTCTATCAGAGGCGTAATAAACTGTTTTACTTTTTTTGTTCGTAAAGAATTTATGCATGGCTAGTATGTTGTAAAGATAAGGATTTCTTT
>JAWMRA010000161.1:54349074-54360211 GCA_035584735.1 Pseudotriccus pelzelni | reverse complement strand
CTAATAAAATTATTATACCTATTATAAATTGGCCTCTTTAAGTTCTCCAGTGTCATGCTAACTTATAACAAGAGGTACTTCCTTCTGGACTTCAAGATTCTACTGGTGTTACTGCCAGGTTCAGTTTAATGTCAGAGAATGTGTTTCATACCACCTGTTCAGATGGGGAACAAACTATCAAACGTCATTATTCTACTTCTTTCAGTTCTAGTTATTTCTAATGGGAGGCCAGGCAATTCTCTCCTACTTCCTAGTTCTTTTTCTTCAAACATGACTCTCCTCCAAGTTAGCATCTGTAATTTTTTTGCCTCATCTTCAAACAGCAAAGTTTGTTTTAAGTACTCCAAAACACAGGGAGTATTTTCAATAGTATTTTTATCTTTTTCCACTTACTTTCCAAGCTGATGGAAAAATCTTTAAGAACTCCCTAATCTCTCTCCTGGCTTGCCTTAAATGAAGTAGCAGGTCTCTTTATAGCCAACTTCCTCACAGGACTGCAACAGCATTTGAGTGCATTTGTTTGGATTCCTGCCAAAAATTCTTTGTTTTACAAAATATACTTAACACACTTCTCAGCTTTGGGTGTTTCATTCATTCAGCTATAATCCCTGCTTCTCCTATTAAAGATGTTCCTAGCTTAGTCACAAATGGCCACTTCTGCTGCACTTGGGCATAAAGTCATTTTGGCTCAGAAATGCAGCCCAGTTTCAAGTGTTTCCTGGGTGTTTTCTGATAATTCTTCTGCTTGTCCAGTGTTATCTTGCTCTGAATATTGACAATGGATTAGACTGTTTATTTTTTGTATTTGCCACAGGAACTGGAGAGCTGATGCACATTAATTTTCTTTAATCCCTTCTCTATAAATGGCAGTTTCTCATCTCTTAATCACTAATCTGTCAGGATTTTTCTCTAATTGCTTGCACTGAACGTAAACCTTTTTTTTTTTTTTAAGATGTTCTGCAGAGGTACCCAAGACAACCCACTTAAAACCTACGCAGTCCCCTACGTGCACCCACATCTAGCAGTGCTCTCTGCTTTACAGCAGAGAAGCAAACACAGGGGAACTCAAGTGCAACTGTTCTAAGAATTTTAAGAACCCTTCTACTTTATTATGCATGGAAAACAACTTTTGTGAGCCAAGCTTGTTAACCAAGTATTTGAAGCAACTTCACCCCTGCAGAGAAGAGGCAGGCTGTGCGACTTGTCCAAAGAGCTCTCATCAACTTCTGTCCTTTCCCTCCTTAGCTGGCCAGCCCTGGCAACGCAAAGCGGGCACACAAAGGCAGAACAGCAAACAAGCACCTGTGGCCAAGGAGAACAATCATGGTCTTGTCCCACCTACAGCTGAGGACTCTGCTTTTCACCCTGGTGCTATAACTAACACAGTTATAGTTACCTGCCAAAGGAGATATCCTACAACCTGTGCTGCTGCAGAGAACAGGCAGTTGAAAACTGATGCAGTGGGGCTCTGCACCCAAGAAGCCACAGGCACTTGGGGAGAAGGACCATCCTGTACATCCCCCAATCCTAACAAACTCACCACGCTCAGGAATGCAAAGGACGTTGCTAAGCCAGTTTTGAGGTACGTAATATCAATACAAATGGCACATTTATCCTAAAATTAACAACTACATCTTGCAAAGGCAGAGAACCAGAAAGCATTCTCCAAAATATTAATTTCAGCAGGCGTAGTCCTTGGAGCTTTCAGAAATGAGGTGCATAGATTTCAAACAGGGAAAGGTTTGGACTACAGCAGCCAGTCCTTTTGGCAACCTAGTATGTCTACAAAAGACAGATAAATAACTAAGTTATCTAGGCAGACTCTATTTCAAGATAGGTAATTTTTCTAAGGGTATTTAGCTTAATTCTACTTGGATTTGTTGGGTGTTTTTTCCTTAGTACTTCAGGTAAAAGCCAGGAAAGAGATCCAATCCACACGCCCAAGGAAAAGATCTTCCTGAAGGCACCAGCCAGGAGGAGCATGAGCACAAACTTGATGGAAAGATCAGTATCACGGTAACCTCACTGTGGAGTGCAGGAAGACTGTCTTTTTGAAATGAGCTCCTGATAAGCCAAAAGAAACTGCTGTAGGAGGAAATAAGTAGGAGGAAGATATTTTAAAAATACACTGAAGTGGCTTGACAGCAAAATCATGAATACTGAGACTGTCTGCACCTAAGTCTGGTTGTCATCCAACTCAAACTAAGAGAAACTAACTATCCATCCTCTGAAAATGACTCCTGCACAGGTAACCTATAGGTGTGCAGAAAGTCCAACAGGTCCAAGACATGCTGGAGTCGCCAGATGTGCACATGTCGGCTGCAGAAAATCTGCAGGAGGTTTACAATCAGATATCATGTTGATAAATAGCTTCTCCACACATGTACAATGAGCCCAAGGAATGGGATTGTATCAGTCTTGTACATGGGGGCAGTTCTGCACAGAAACATATTCTTTGCAGAACATAAGGCCTATCAAACCTATCTGATTTTCTTCTCTCAACAACTGGAAAGACCACAGGAAACCTTGTAAGCCTAGACAAAAATTAGGCAGAAACCTAGCTGGATCCCTTGACTTGTAGCAGTTGCTGCTATGAAAGGCTTTGTGCAGCTCAAGGAAGCTACTTCTGTTCACACTGCTTGCAGTAAAACACTTGTAGCTCTAGGTAGGATTGTAAACAGGCATTTATTTTCCATCCACAGGTTAATAAAAGAAATGAGCATCTATCGGGTTTTTTTTCCCCTTAAAGCATGCTGCCTTTCCCATGCCCTTTCACCAGCCTCTGAACACTAAAGACTGCCAAATATTCTGAAAGAGGTACTCTGGCTGCTCTGCAGCTAGATCTGTGTATGAAAAGCAGGTCGAAACCCTCACCAGGATACAGCAAGTCAGTATCACTGGATCATAACCATTAGATTGTTTGCACATGCTTTAATGATTGACACTTGTTAAGCAAAAGTAAAAAAAAAAAAAAAAGGCATACAAGATGAGAAGAGGTTACAGAGTTCATTTATAAAAGAATGAGGCACGTGATTATAATTTATTTGCTTAAAGAGTCATTTGGGAAGCTGAGGCAATAAAAGCGGGAAATTATTTTAGTATAAACAATGCAAACTGAAAAAGGAAAGTCACCACATGTCATTCGAAGTATGGATTTTTTTTAGCACTTTGATAGATCAAACACAAAGATGACAGTCATAAAAAAAAAAAAAAGCAGAACAACACCTTAAAGCATCTTTCCTACAATAATAAGGAGCAGCCAATCACCATCTTCTGAGAAGAAAGGGCATGTGTTAGAAAAAAATCTAGTCTAGGAAGCTCCAAGGTGAAGCGCCAAGTGCACTCATTCCACAGATAAGCAGCAGAGACTGTATTTCAGGCAACTCTGTGGTAGGGATCATAAGTACCTACGCTTCTGAATCTAGACAGACACAGGTTCTGGAAGGCCTGGGATGCTCCACTGCTTTCCAAGTGAAGGAGGTAAGAAGCTAAATAGATATTCATCAAAATTGGACTGATTCCCTCTCACTCCCACTCCTTACATTACATTGTTTTCCTTTAAAACAATGCTGGCAAATGCACAGCCCTACAGCAAGTCAGACTTGACTGAAATCCGTTCTTTTCTCTGGACACATTAGTTATCTGATGCTTCTGGCACCCCTTAGGACCTGTGCCTACGGAGTGAGGGTCTCGTGGTGCTTAGACATCACTCCAGCCAGCTTCTGTATTGGGGGCCTGGGCAGGTATCAGGTGAATTTGGGGCATCTATTTGCTGACATTTAGGAGCACCTGAAAACACACAGCATATACACTAAGAAGCCTTCAGATAAAATGCAGTCAGTGTGCTGATATAACTCAGAGTTCAGTTTTGGATTTAAACATGTTTCAGCTGGTAGGAGGGGGTTTGGCATATCTAGCCTTCTCATCAAGGTAAGTCTCCCCCTCCCTTGGTAAGGTAAGGCAGAACTCTTCAATGATTTCCTGAAGGAAGCCAACAGCTGGTGGGAGAGCAGCAGAAACCTGCCCCTAGGCAGGTGAACACTGACGCTGTATCTGATCCCGCTCATCCTGACACTTGGCAGCATGTTCGCTGCCACACTCGCATCGGCTGCCAGGTCACCACCGGAAAATCCTTGTCACGGGCACCAGCTCCAGCGGCCCACGCTCTTCCCAGCAGGAATGCCAGGCACATGCTCTGTGGGTAGCCAGGGACAGTGGCTCATTTAAGCCTAAAAACAGGCAGCATGACTAGCACGATCAGGTTGCTTTCATTTTCAGTGCGCGAAGGAGGGCAGAAAGGACTCACGCTGCAGGAAACGCGTTGTCCCCTGCCAAAACCTGCTCCAGCTCTGCTGTGAGGTTCACAAGGATGCCCCTCAACTGAGCTGCGGAATTAACCAGCTGAGGGGAGCAGGGGATTAGAGGAAGGCTCGCACCCTTCAGGCACAGTGACACGAACCCCGGGATGCTGCACCGCGCCGGGTGTCCCCGCGGTCACAGCCCAGCCCAGCCCCGCTCCCCCGGCCCGGCCCCTCACCCTTGGCGTCCTGCACCATGCCGATGGTGCCGCCCGTGTTGATGACCAGCACCCGCGCCTCGGCCTTGGCGGAGGGGGCCGGGGGGCAGCCGCATCCCTCGGGGATGCCCCCGGCCAGGGCTCTGCTGAGGGAGCGTGGCCGTCCCGCCGGTGCCGCCTCCATCCCTCGCCGCAGGAACCGCTACCTCCCTCCCGCCCGGACAACGGGGAGTTATAGGGCGGGAGGGCGGCGGGGCCGCCCCTCCCCAGGGGCGGGGAGAGCGGCCGTGCCCGCCCGCCGGAGCTCCGGGGCTCGGGGCGGCCGTGCGGGCCCGGCCGGGGAGAGGGGCCGGGCCGGGCCGGGGCAGCCCCGGCACCACCCCCTGTACTTTGCGCCGCGGGGCAGCGCCAGCCCCGGGGAACGTCAGAGCCCTTCATGCCTGAAGGAGAAGCCGAGAGGGGCGGCGCGCTGTGGGCCCGGCGGGGACAAGGGGGGA
Organism: Pseudotriccus pelzelni; assembly: GCA_035584735.1. Classification (NCBI taxonomy): domain Eukaryota; kingdom Metazoa; phylum Chordata; class Aves; order Passeriformes; family Tyrannidae; genus Pseudotriccus; species Pseudotriccus pelzelni. The sequence continues at coordinate 54,355,198 of JAWMRA010000161.1, read as the reverse complement.
CACCCGGCCCGGGGTCAGCCCGGAGAGAGCACCCTGCGTGGTGCCCTTTTCTCCACCCAGGGCAGGAAGGTGGGAACTCCCCGTGTTTACCTGGCTCAGAGGCCACTCGTGCCTGCCAAAGCAGGCGGCGTGGCACGGGCTGCGCCGCTGCTCTCCGCTTCAAGCTTCCTCGTCTGCTCCCTCGGCTTTCAGCCCGATTTTCTCGCAAGAGAGGATTGAGTGTCCACCTTCAGGCTGCGCATCCGGACCTGGGCTAAAATGTGGACAGCCACGTACCACAGTGCCTGCTGACACCTGTAACACAGAACATAAGGGTTGTGCGGGAAAAGGCTTAATGGGCAAAGACAAGAGATGGGGTTTTTTCTGAGCCTGCAAAACCACAACTTATTCAGACTGATCTCTTACTTAATCAGGCATCCATATGCAGTCCTCTCTTGTAGTCTGGCAATACTGTCATAGGATGATAGAATGGTTTGGGTTGGAAGGGACCTTAAAGATCATCTAGTTCAAACCCCCCTGCCACGGGCAAGAGATGACCACCAGACCAGGTTGCTCAGCCCACAAGCTCCTTTATTTGAGCTCTTCTGTTCCTTGGAGGACATTCACCCTCAACAGCTTGTATTTCTTGGAAACCTGTGACCACACACTGGTTCTTGGTATAGCCAGATCCAATCTGCCATTGTGAAAGATAACTTCTGTTTCTCAACAGTCTTGCCAAAAGTGCTCAGGGTAAAACAAGCTAATGGGCAGCAGAGATGAGCAGTTGTGCATAGGACAATACCATCTCTACCTATGTAGCTGGGACCTCTGAACAAAGTAAAAGAGGAAGGGGAGTCTTACTACACCGACCTCAGAAGCTCTGTATATTTGTCTGTTTTGTCCTGATGGTCACGTTTGCTGTCATGTGTCTTATCTGCAAAAAGCTGGTTATCACCAGGAGCTGAATACCATGATCCTGAAATGGACTTTTTCAACACAGCAGGGTTACTTTAGAGTCTTTGCTGATGCAGCAAAGAACGTAAAGGGAATAGGTTTAGGAAACAGGGACAAAGTATACACATCTACTGCACACACAAATTTAGTGTTGAGTGTCTAGGTAAGAACAGCAGATACAACTGGATTAGAGAGCAATTTTGCAGGTAAAGGAAGTGGGGAGGTGTGATGAGAAAGGTGATGTCGTAGGTATTTTACAGAAAAAGCTAGAACTGTGTACCTTATAGACTAGAACTTTAAGAGGTTAATTGTGGGAAGGCAGATTAAGGTCTGATGTAAAACCAACTGTATCAAGCCCTGGCTTGGTGTCAAGTTCAGCTACTGGTCTTACTTCTAAAAGTTGCATTTGGAAAGTATATGGTAGTTTCTTTTGAGGATCAAGTATGAGATCAAATATAAGGAGGCTGAAGTTGTTTTCAAGGAACTGGTAAGTCTGGAGGTCTGTTGTCATGAGATTTGTTATTACTGGCCAACTATAAGACAAAATTAGCAAAGTAATTTTGGCTAAAAGACAGTAAACTGGTTACTGAGGACAGCAACTGCATAGTCTGCATGAGCTGAGAACTACCTGCCACACAAGTACCTTGAGGCTAAACATGTCACTTAAGTGCCTGAGTTACTCAGTAGGTCAAAGGAAGATCATGCTTCCTGTAGGAAAGTGGCAGGGATTTTTGGCTTCAGGTCATATGAATTTAATTTGTAGCCTGTACTGAAACTTCTAAATAAAATTTAACTCTATTTCAAGGTAAAAATAGATATTATGGGATGGTCCAAGCAATTTCTTCTGCTTCCCGTTCCTATGGCTTACTACTCCAACAGAAATAAAGTTTTTGTACTCCCTCCAAGTTGCTAATCTCTCTCTTAGAGTGGGTGGTCCAAAACGTGGCACAGAATTCCAGCTGTTGCCTCACAAGTTCGAGGTAGAGGGAATTAATCACTCCCTTGTATCTGCTGACTGTAATTGTCCTGCTAGTGCAGCCCAGCCTGTTTGCTTTCGTAGCTGCAAGTCCCATTTACTGCCCCATATTTATTTGCCTTGCCCATAGAACCACCAAGCCCTTTTTGCACAGCTGCTACTTAACTTTTCAGCCTCCAGCCTGAACTGATTTATGCAGCTATCATATCTCAGGTGCAGGATTGTGCACTTGGCTTTGCTGGATTTTACAATGTTCCTGTCAGCCCATTCCTCCAGCCTGCTGAGATCCTCCCTTGCATTTCAGGTTGGACCATTATTCTGCTTTTAGTTTGTCCCTAATGATCAGCCAGCTCTCCTGGGCTCCTTTGCACATCAGAACAGCCTCCCAAGATATCCTGACATTTAGACCACCGAGAAGGCCAAAGTCCGCTTCTCAAAAGTCAGAGCCTTCAGTCTACTTTGTCTCCTCCTCACTTCGGCACTGTGAAGGGCAGTTAGTAAAATACATCTTGTTTGGCTTGCATGCAGATATACCACAGAACTGCTTGATTCCAAGCAGCAGATATTTTGTAATGCCTGTTTGCTTTCCTTTGTTGCAAGAAATAAAGAACCAAGAACTAAAGACAGCAGCGATTGCAGCCAACAGCTCAGCATCAGACCCATGGTATCATATGCCCAATAAGGCTTGACTAATGTTTGATTAATGCTTAATTTTTAGTTAGTAACAGATGGATTACTTAGTAGCTGCAGCATAAATTAATGCTTGTTTATTTGAGAGGCACCTGCTGTGTCAGAAAAATCCCCCAAATGGCAGTCCCTGCTTCCCCACTATTAAGAGCTGGACCTTTTCCTGGGGGATCCTAAACAGTGCTATCTCAGTCACTGCTGCCCCTAACTGTCATTCCCCGACCAACTCCCTCTTTTTTGTGAGTAGCAGATCCAGGAGAGCATCTCCAGTGTTCAGCCTGTCCAGCACCTGTGTCAAAATAATTGTCCTCGATATCCGTAAAAATCTCATGGATTGCTCATCTCTTCTCCACATTGCCCTCTCAGATGCTGGGGTTGTCGAGTTCTCCAGGAGAACCAGGACCTGCAATCAAGAGATGGCTTCTCCCTAGCTGAAGCGAGACACCTCCTGTCCTTGATGAGATGACCTAGAATAGGCACGGATCACAGTATTGCCTTCACAGCCCTCACTGTGATCCTGACTAGAAAGCTCTCAAAAAGTCTGTAAATCTCAGTCCATAGCACTTGGTGCATTCCTTTACGAAGAGCACAAATCCAGCCCTCACCTTGGCATCTCTGTGAAAGAGCACTTGTATCCATGCATTGCAATACTTCCTTCACGTGAACTCTCCCATCGTGTCTCTGATTCCCACAGCATCCCAATTTTTCAGCTGCACACAGAACTCTAATTTCTCCTGTTGGTTTTCCAACCTGTGTCCATTAGAATACAGGTACCTGAGGCAGGTGCTTGATTGTCCAACGTCCTTGGATGGGAGAGAACCCTGTTGCCCTCTCCTCCAGTGTATGCTACCACCGATGGACCTGACTTAAAGGCTCCCTCAATAATTTTGCAAGCCCACTGCCAGAGATGTTGCTGCCCGCCTGTCACACAGATTCCATCTCTGGTAGTCCTGTTTCCCCAGACTCGGCTTTCTGGCTGTAGAAATCCAAGTCCTGCCAGCAACACCTGCCATAGGGGTGGGTGTTAATCTGCAGAATGTTTGCCCTAGCCCAGGTTATTCTCTTTGCCCAGGAGGAACAAGAAAAATGTCACCCAGGCTCCCATCACTGCTGCTGATTCTAAGAAAGCTAAAAACTGCAGAAATTTGGGGTGGTTTCACTAAGACAAAGAAAAAAAAAGGGTTTAATGCAATGTTCTGGATAAAATATGTCAGTAAGTGTAAACTGGGGGCTCAGTTCCCCCTGGGTATCACTACAATCATGCTGAAACTGAATTTTGGAAGTAATAAATCACTGAAGATTACCACAATTGCAAATAGATGGCTTTAGGACATTATATTTGCAATAAATTTCAGTATACGGAGCTCTTTAGAAACTGCTTCATGTGAAACAAGTATTTCCCAGATGTTTTATATATTTAAATTAGTACATTCCAGCAATACATTCCAAGTCATGTCTCTGTTCATAGAGCTCTCAATAGGCTTTAGCATGAAAAATTTACAAGACCATAATTAGGGCTGTTATCAGGATATCTGAAATTTAGCTTGGGCTCAAGTGACCAGAAGCAAGAATAATTCTAGCACAAGATAATTGCCTTTTTCACTGGATAGGAATCCACAGAATTCCTAATAACTGAGAAAAAGGACATTACAAAAGGGGTCAACGGCATCTATCTCATGAAAAAGACCAGTCATTTATTTGGATTGGTTTAGGTGAAATAAGTACCTGGTAGTCTTAAGTCACTGCTGGTTCTCCCATCTCCCTCTTTTTCTTCATTTGACAGCTGAACTTCCACCTCATCCTCCTAGTTATTCACATTTTGTCCCTTAGAACATGGTTCTCTTGGGAGCACTACTTAATTAAGCAGGTTATAGATCTCCCACTGTACCCCTACTTCTTCATTCACATCCCATGTCATCTGCAGCTATCCTGGTGGCTGAACACTGAATGATAATCAAAATTAGTGGGGTTTAAAAAATAATCCTGGGGAAAAAATGTTGACGTGCAGAGTGTTTTCAACTGGGGTGGGTTTCTGATCCAGCTGAGCGCAAAGGCCCGGTATTTGTTACACAGAAAAATCAAAAGTGGCAAGAATAGAGATGGAAGCAAAAGACTGAGAATGGGAAGGTCTTCAGTGAGCTCCTACTCTGAGATGCTGACAGAAATGTGGTCTTAATCCCAAATCCTGGGAGAAACTGATTGGAGAAAAAGAAAGGGAAAAGTAAGGCATTTCTGGAAGCCAGAAACACTTTCTTTCCTTCTCCCTAGCACAGTATAATAGAATAAAGCTATTTCCCCTCACACTGATATGGACATTTATCAAGAAAAATCTTGTAATTTTTCAATATTGACTCACCAGTGCAGAAAAGAAACTGCCCAGCCAGCAGTTTTCTGCCAAATTTTATGCAAACTGTAGGCTATTGAACAGAACCCAGCAATGTCTGAAGGCAGAAACAAACTATGTAGTAACTTCAGCTGCTCTTGTTTCACTGTGTGTATTGACACATCCACTACAAAAATTTCTAAATAAACAAACATTGTGGGTCTGCTGCAGGGAATTTTTTTTTTTTTCAAAATAATGAAAAATGGGCATCTAATTCTTGTTAGATATCAAAGAAACACATTCCACTTCATTCATTTATTTCTATCATAGATCTCAAAGCATTTTAATGGTTGTACTTTTTTCCCTATGATACTCAGAGTAAAAAAAGTAGTGAAAACTCACATGAAAAGAATCATTAGTTTTAAACTCTGCAAAAAGGTCATTATAGGTTTTGCAGGACTCCCTCCAGAAAGAACAAAACTGAAGTTTCATTTGAGCAGGATTACTAGAGTTGATTAGAAATTCAACACTTTCTTTCATAGAATAAACAGCTTTTGAAAATGTTACTGGCCAAAAAATGGTGAAGTTACATCTTACTTTTTTTTAAAACATTCCACATTGTATATTTACAGTTGTCTTTTCCATATAAAAATATATTCCATTTTCAAAAATCAAACCTGAATGCTATGTCTCCAGAGGCCCTTCCGACCTTGGCCTTTCTGGGGTACTGGGATAGAGATGCTTTTCCAAAAGCAAATGTAGACAAGGCTGAAGCCGCCTGTTTTCCCTTATCTGAGAGATGGGTGCATGTAAAGAGGGTAAAGTGGATTCTATAAATGAGAAAGGCAGAAGCCTCCAACAGTTAAGTGCCTGTCAAGGACTGAGGTAGCTTAATGCTCCAAAAGATCTCCAGATGTGCTTCTGAATCTATGTGAATTTGTAGTAGTGAATCCATAATGCACAAGGAAAGCTGGTCTTACACCTGTCATCTGTGTGTTTAAGACTGCCAGTGTGTTCTCCAGTTTGGGGTGCCTCGTATTATAGGGACCTTTTATATTCCTGAAATTCTGATGTATTTCACTAGCATTTATGAAGGCCACGGACTCTCCATACCTCCTGATGACCTTGGGCCTGCTTTAAAGAATTCTCTGTGTCACTGTCTAGAACACTGACCAGGAGAAGCAGCAACAGGAGCAAGCCAGAAG
>JAWMRA010000161.1:54249837-54340172 GCA_035584735.1 Pseudotriccus pelzelni | reverse complement strand
CTTCTGGCTTGCTCCTGTTGCTGCTTCTCCTGGTCAGTGTTCTAGACAGTGACACAGAGAATTCTTTAAAGCAGGCCTAAGGTCATCAGCAGGTATGGAGAGTCTGTGGCCTTTCAGTGAAATACATCAGAATTTTAAGAGCAGAAAAGGTCATTCTGATGGTTTAGGTGAACCAGATACTGCAAACTGGATAAATATAGGCATTCTTGTAGTATGTTTTCTCAGTTTCTGGAATTCAGTAGGGTAAATAGTTCAAGCTTCTCAATTTTAACAGTTATGGAAGCATTTGCATTCCCTGGAGTTCCCACTCATTTATTTATATATTTGGTTTCTAGCACAGCCTGTGGCAGTAAATTCCACAATTAATTACATGCAATGGCAAAAAAACTCCTTTTGATTTAAAACTGCTATCAGATTTAATTGTAGTTGGGGAAGATTAGGAATACTCCTCATTGCAGATTGTTTCAGGCTCCAGAAGCACCTATCAATTCAGTAAGAGCATTAATCTGACACTTAGAGATTCAAATATTTCTTGACAGATATTTCTAGATACACTGGGCTCAAAGATGAAGTACATAAATGTGGATCACCACTAATAAGTTATGGCAAGTGAAATCTCACTCTGCTCGATGTTGGTGAGCATCCGGAGACAAAAGGAATCCTGACAAGCACTCATGGCCCTTTTTCTTAGGGAAGTAGCCCCCAAAAGGCCCAAGGCTGACTGGGATCACACCTATAGCCATACAGACACTACTATTTACAACGCTTCTTTCTCCAGTGCAACTGGAGGGGAAAATCCTGAAGCCGCTTAAAACTTTTTTAAGTGACTTTGCAGTGCTGTTGAAACGTAAACCATGAAATACAACAGCTGCTTTTTTAGTACTATGTATTCCTCTGGCAATAAATACAGTTCACCTTTGCTGGGAGATGCTGAGATGCTCTGTTTCCTTCAAGGGTGTTCTGTCACGTGTCACATCTGCAGGTGCTTTATGTACCCAGAACAAAATTGGGAGCTCCTGTGAGTTCTCAATACAGAATTTTTATTTCTCAACTGCCCAAGGGCAGGTTATGGGAGGGGAGTTGGCATTATCCCCTCCTCTCCCCATCAGGAAACCTTTCAGCTGTGTGATGACAGGAGCCATTAGAGGGAAAAGCAGCACAGCAGCCCCCGCCTGGTGGCAGCACATGCACACGGGACAGACCCACACACAGGAGAAACAGTTTATAAATAAATATTTAAAATGTCAGTGCTCCTTATGTGAAATAAGTTCCATGATTTCTATCATACTGTTTCGTATTGCCAAGTTTCCTTTTCCAGCAGAAACTGCCATCCTTAATAGGTAACGCAATGATTTGAAATCCTGCCTGTTTCATTTGCCCCCGAAGGTGCAACACTTCATTGGTGTACAACACTCTCTTGTCTAAGCCACTTGAGATGCAGTTTTTCTGTTAGACCTGTCTCACTAATTATTATGTTTGTAATTCCCAAGGATCAGTAAAATGGGTCTAAGGGACTAATGCTCTAATAAACCACTAAAATTGCCTGTTATACAGTCACCCCTCTGTTTAAGGACAGCTTAAAATAATTTCTTAGTTTAAGCATCCCCTTATTTTCCCCAAATCTGCCACTTCACTTCTTTATGGTGACCACTAATTCTCCCTGTCCTTCAGGGGATGACTGGATATTACATGACCTTCAACTAGTGAAGTTGAATACTTATCCATATACTCGTTTTAGATTCTTGTATTTCATGAATGCAATCACACACCAGTAATAACTAAATTTAGCTTTTATTAAGCATGACCACACAACAGCAGAGACAAAAACATTTTATTTCACTTCTGCATTTTATTCTGAAACCACTGACCTCATTTTTAGGTCTAAAGATCTCACAGGTAAGAATAAGAGGAAAGGATGAAATAAGGTGCCATGAATCAGTAATTTAAAAGCATTCTTCTGCCATACAGGAAAATAAATCAGGTTATGTTTTGCTGTATGAAAAACTAATGAAAAAATTGTATCCAACATATCAAGCTGTAGTTTGGATCAGAACATAACCTAGATCAGTTTCCTCTGACTTCCAGTTTTGGTTAGGGAAAACCCCAGGCCCCTTTTTTGCATGTATTTTTGAAAAACTAATGACAAAGAAAACAAGAAAATGCAACTTGCAGTTAAAGGGGAAAAAAAAATCATGCCCCTTGACTTATGAGCTTTTAGACAGAAAACAAACAACTAAACCTAGATTTGCTTCATCTTTCATGTACCTTGTGACAAACCTGCTCAGAAGTAGTATTAAAGTTTCATCCTGCTTTACATCAGTTTTATGAATAAACTTGTCTGCTCTAGGCCAGCAAACCCAAACTTTTTCAAAAACACATAAACACATTCCAAACTGTATTTCAGTACACTTACACTAATCTTAAGGAACAGTATTGCAAAACATGCATCCAAGACAGAAGTCATTTTTAGACTAGTTGTAATACTTCATCCTCTGAAAGACTTCAAGAAATACTTAATCATTCAACAAAACAAGCTTGTGGAGCTGATAAAGACTATTTCCTCCTTCATGCTGCTTTTCAGACTCATCAACAATACGCTGAGAATCCACCTAACCAAAAAGAAGCAAGACGAAAGTCAAAATGCATTTCTAGTAATTTTTCCCTATATAACAGTCTAAAAAAAAGACTTGAACAGTTTTGAGTTTCATATCATACAGGAAATCCAGTTCCATGCCACACATTGCAACAAAAGAGCCTGTGCTACAAACCGCTGTATTTCATGGTTTGCCCAGAATACGATTCCATAATCAATTCCAAAGCATTACAGATAGTGTTTTATGTGATGATATAAAAAAAAAAAGATGTCCTGAGATTCTTCAGATGGAGTGAAAAAAATCCTGATCCAAGGCCCGTACATTCGCTTCTTATTAGATTCTTAAACACCAGTAAAAGTGAATAGGAGATTATCTTCATAATTTCAAGGATAACTGCATTTGAAATATGAAAACAGAAACACTTTGGCCTTAGGCAGTATATCACAATACACTCTAAAAAACTACCTTCTATAAACAAGTGCCCTTGGTGCTCATTCTCTGTTGCTCCTCTTTCCAGAGGGAGGGACCCAAAGCCCTCCTTTATACCCCCTCAGGGTGGGAGAGGCACAGGGACAGTGTGTGTTGCAGTCTTACTCATGCATTCAGCAATTCCTCACCCCCTTTTAATTAAGAAACTGCACTTTTACTTCAGGAGATCTAGGGGCCTGAAGAGGCCCTTACAGAAAGAAAGGTAAGATTTCTAACAGAGTAGGAAGCTAGTAGAGTTTTCAGCTTTATGAAACTCTCCTGGGTCTCTAGAACATAGCCCTCCTGCCTGATCCCACCACATTTGTTCTAAAACAAGCCACGTTTCTCTCCACCTAGAGAGGAAAAGCCACCTCAAAGCACAGCAACTCAAAACAAAACTAAAATGTGCTGTATTCAGGCAAATTCTATAGAAGGAAAATTTAGCTATGGCTGCTAAATAGGAAAAAAAATAGAAAAATTTAATTTCCAACAAATGTAAAGTTGCCTTTACAATCTCTCTAAACTTAAAACCCATGGAGAGTTCTGCTTGAAAAGATTAAGTATTTATATATATACAAAATTAAAAACAGAACCACTCAACTAATAAATAGACTCTACAAAACCAGGGTATTAAGAGAGACTGATGCATGCACAAAAGTTCTTAAATGTGACTCTCCAGCGCTTTCAGTATTTTCAAATTCAATAATCAAAGAACACATCCTTCCAAAGGAAATTGTCCATTTTAACACTCTTAACTAACTGTACTGGGGTATTCCAACTCCTCAAGAAACGTGAAGTTTAAAAAAGTATCTTTACACCCTTACCTGATTCCACGCGTATGGGTTCTCACACCACGTAGGAACAATTTTATCTCGAGGCCTTGATTTGCAGATTAAACTGAAATTACACAGAAATGGCCTTAAGTAACACACTTGTATTTGATCAATTATGAAGACAAAGCATTTTTTTATACTAGATACAACCAGGTATTTACGAGGTGTCTGTGCTGAAGGGAATCTTAAATTTCTTTGTTAATCTAATCTGATTTGTTCACTTCTCTCTACTTTGCCTCTCTAGTGTAAAAGTCAAAATACACTTGACGTCTCTGAAAATCTGTATCAGAATGTATCTTCTTCTAAAGAAAATAATGAGGGTATTCTTGTTACAAAGTACTAGAATTTGCAACTATGATTTATTCTGTAAGTTTTATGTATGCTTACTCACTAGAATGTATAATACAGCTAGTTTTAGGGTATTTTATTTTGCATGACAACTCAATTACTATAGATTGTCTGTCTGCTCCAGTTATTTCCTCAAGCTGCGCAAAGTACAATAGTAGTAGACGTTAATTAATTCTGTCTAGATGTGTTTTTCAAACACTGATTTTAGTCTTAAGTAGTAGTGACATGTTGTAAATACAATTAGCTTTTGAAAAATGAAAAAAACTTATGAAAGACTGTTTGGGCGAAATTTCTACCTATGTACTCTTATGTTAGTTTTTTTAGAAGTATAATTGGGGAAAAAATATTCTAAACCAAGAAGGATTTTACACAAGGGAAAAGAAGAAATCATCGCAATAATCAGATTGTTTATTCCTTTAAATATAAACATATAAAAATAAAGTAAGATTTTAAATAAAAATAGCTGTAGCATCATTAGAAGACAACCAGCAAAAGCACAGAAGTTCCAAGAAAGAAAAGGCTACCACAGAAAGGTAAAAAATCCTGAAGAAAAGAAAGCCCAGAAGGCTGATGAGAATGACCAAGTCAGGCAGTTGGTACTGACTGAGCTGGGGAACAGGTCAATGCTGAGGATCTGAGCCCAGGAGCTGCACAGGCTGCCCCTTACCCTCCCAGATGGCTGGAGGTGTCTGAACAATCAGTCCCAAATAGGTGCCAGAACAGTAGCAAGTATTCACATGTCCAAAGAAATAGCAGTGACGTTTTAGTGCCCTGAATTCGCACGTAAGCGTTGATGACCGAGCATGAGCTGTTACTGTCACAGTCACCTCCAGAGAGGGTTTGTGGCTTTGCTTCTTTCTGCCTATCCACATTCCTTGACTTCTCTACTGTTTATGCTGTTTTAATTTCATTTCCAGTGCCTCAAAACACAAGACTGACCCTGCACTTGTTAATTTATTGTGCAACGCACCTGAATTTCGAGTTTTGGAAATAGGAAGTATGGGTGCTTTTAACTTAAGGGAATAATTTTTTTCCACAGATAAGGGAAAAAAATTTAAAAAAAAAAATCAACTGAGCGGGTATATTCAAAACCAAGAAACACTTAAAAAACAAATCAGCATTAACAGCTGCTTTGATAATAATTTCGATAACCCTGGGTAAGAGCAGCTAAGCTTAAAAGCTTCTGATCTTTATCAACATGAGCAACTGCCTCACTCTGGCATCATACAGTTACTTTAGAAAAGCTCTACTGGCAAAAAAGATCATATTTCCTAGAGATGGGGCTAATACTTGAGTCCATAACTTAACTCTTAATTCATGTCTGAACCAGAGCTCTTCTTAACACAGGTTTAATACAGAGCCACGTCAGGATGAGAAAATTCTCCTGCAGATACAGACAGTACTAAAATGCACACTGTGTGTACAAACAAGGGAACATTTTTCACAGTATCCTCAGCAGTGGCAGACGTAGGAAGTATCCCTGTAACAGCTCCTTCCTTGCACAACTTCCTCCAAACTACAAGCTGAAAAAATTCTCCAGTGGCTGCACTGCCTCACAATGGTCTTTTCAGAACCACTGACCGAGTTACAAGAAGCAGGAAGGCTTGCTGGGAAAAAAGGCAGGTAGCCCTCAGTTCCCAAATTAGGCTGGGATTTCCAATTAACTTGGCCAACACCCATCCTGCACAGGTCTGCTGAGGGAGCAAAGGCAGCACATATGATTCAAATTTAATATATAGAGAGAAAGATTTTAAATCTTTCTGCACTCTTATGCCATTCATTAGCTTTGTCCTGGGTGCAAAAAGAAAAAAAATAAAAGATACACAAGAACTGGTATCCTGCAGAACAGGTTTTACAGTCTAGGTTTTCTGACTCTTAAGCGATTGGGCTTCCCTGAAGAACCAGTGCTTCCAGAAGAAGTCTAACGTTGTTGAGTATACTGCTTTATAAATAAACAAAGTAAATTAAATGCATCATTAAATAAGAGCATACATTACTTTTCCAAAGCCTAATCTGAGCTATGCTTCCAGCAATCATCCATCTTGTTTTTGCTGAGATTGCAAAGAGAAATCTTATTTCTACAAGATTATTACCATAGAAGTTTCTGACGAATATTTTCCTGCAGCTGTATCATTTGCTCTTGTCCAGAATACACTGCACGTTCACAGAGCAGCTTATTAATGGCTGTCCTTAAGTTGTTTATCTGTAAAACACCAGTGACAGAATATAAAGCCCTCAAAACCAGCACTAGGATCTGTATTATGTTACACTGTCATGAAGGTAGTCGTGGCACCCATACTATCCAACTTCAACTGGAATATTATTTGCATAAGCAAGAACATCTAGAGCTTCAGAAACACTTCTTCCTCCAGTTGCATCTCTGCTGGTCCAAGATGTTAATGGTTCAGCCACTTGATATCTCAGTCTTCAAGGTTACTGAGACGTGCCATAAAATATAGAGGCTGCCACTTACCTGGACTTCTTCCAATACAGAATTCCTTCCGAAAAAGTTTTAAGAATTTTCTCTACCTGTCCTTAATTTTCACACAACCAGCAGCTTGGTGTTACCATTCTGGATAAAGCCTCACGGACGCAGACATCACACCAAGTCGGTGCTTCCAGAAAACAACAGCTCACAGGTACGTGCACCAGCAAGTCCACTGGGTCCTTAAAAAACCTCCAGAAACCACTGGTCACCACCTCACATTCTGTACACAGAACTGACCAGGATCGGAGGTCCTTCACTGTCTAAGGCACATGGCACTGTCCTGCACAGCACATCTTTGGTGCTGTGACCCCTCTGACAGATCTCACTCCATGAGTTGCAAAAGGCCGGAATGAGGAACGTGGGGGCTTTATTGTGTGTTTGGTTGATCTGCTCTCAGAGAAGTAGCTCGATACAGATGACTTATCAGAGCTGTAAAATCAAACTGGAGCCTGCAAAGCAGCAATGCCAGGCTTGCCAGTAAGAGCCACAATAATCCTGTGAACAAGACTAACAAGTATTGACATCTGGTTAGTGCAAAATCAATGTTTTTGTTTGGGAAAGTGTACAAAATTCTGTAATAATTTATTTGTTCAAAGTGTAGGGGGAGGGCAACTCTTTCTCCTGCGAAGAATCCACGGTTAAAAACAGGCAGTACTTTAAAAAAAATCCAAACAAACAAAACCAAAGAAAAACACAAATAAACAAATAAAATCACACACCCCTCAAACCAACAGGTCCAAACAAGCTTTTCTGTTAATTCTGGGAGTTAACAAGTTCTGATGCACTGACTTCTACTGAATTCTTACTGCAGTGAAAATTCTTATGCAAATTTTACCTCTGTTATATCTTCCACTCCAAATTGCACGTCAAATGCCAGGGCCATATCATTTTCTGGAAGCAGTGGAGCCCCAGAAGTCTGACTGCAACCCAAACCACACAGAACACCAGTAAAATACTTTCTGGTTTTATCAACCCTACATGAAAAAGAGAGAAAACAGTCTCACCTAGAGATGAAGAAACTAAACTCATATGAAGACAGACTTAAATGAGCTTGTCTAAGCCATGCCAAGCTAGACATGTGTTTTAAAGATGCTAAAACAACTGAGAGGCTTTCACACCCAGTCAAGACTTTTAAAGTAGAGAGACGAAACAAAACTAAAAGTTCTGGTTATGAAAACATATACTCATAAAACTTACCAAAAAATCATACATAAGCAAAATTACGGAATGTTAGCTTCCCTATGTTGAAATTACAATCTACAAACACCAGAATTTAAAGAAAACACAACAGCAATGCAACTGCCAGAACTCAGCTTTTTCAAAAAGTTACTCAAGTTCCTCTCCTCACGTAGTTAGTTTAAAACAGCCAGTTCTACATTCCATTTTCCTGGGCTTCCAGCACGACTGTATGGATCTGTACTGCCTTATCATGAGGATAGATTCTGCAGCACCAATTCATACATACACAAGTTATTTTAGCTACACACTACAGTAAAACTCATTAAAAATACCAGGAAGAGAATAGATAAAAATGCTGAAAGCAGAAAAAAAAAAGAAGTCTGTCAAAAATTTCTGAGGGTCCTAAAAAATAAAGAACCACCACTTTTTAAAAGGCACAAATACCTGAGTTCTATTGCTGGAGCAAACAGCATACTGAGGAGTGCAAGCAGGCCAGGAATAGGAGGCATCAAAGATGTTTCCCCTAAAAACAGAACAGATCCTGGCACCAAAAGAAAAAAATAAATTAAAATATATCTAAGGAGCACCTAATGAAAATCAAACCTCAAAAAGATGCAACATAGAACTACAATGACATATTTACTAATAAAACTCATAAAACTAGAAGTCTAGAGAAACCAACCACACATTTTTATAAGGCATTACCAGCTGCATTTACTGATATATCAGCAGCAACCAGCAACTGCTGAAAGGGATCTTCTGCAGTATCATGGACAACAACGGAGTTTATGCTGTCCTTACATATGAAAATATTTCTGGGGAAGAAATAAGAAATATTTTCAACATTAAAAAGACCACACCAAAACCCATACAAACACGTAAATGAAAGAATTTTAAATTCACAATACAAACTCAAAATAGCTGTTACTGGTTATTTAGGTTACTTGAATAACATTTAGCAGATGTATATGATAGCTGATAAATCTCTCTGTAAGACAATAATGCACATTCGATAAAACTATTCTTAAGATTATAAATAGCCATAGTGTGCATATTAATGCAATTCAGGCCTGACTACTTCAACCTTTTCAATGAGTAAAAATTCAGTAAAAATCTGAAAGAATGATTACGATGGGTTTTGCCTATTTACTGAAAATAACATCTTAGAACACGATTATATTTCACATTAAAATTCTTCTCATACCTGAAGCGGGATACCTTAGTCAGGCTGTAGCATTTCAGCTCATAAGGACTGAACGGGCCCAAAACTGTTACCTTTAAAAAAAGGGAGAGAGAAATAACATTCTAGTTAGCCAGCACCTGGATCTCTCCAAATCAAAATTCCTTTTAAATGAAAGCCAAAACACATTTCTGCTTGCTCTGAGCAACGCTGAGTTGATAAATTGATAAACGGCATTTCCATTGTACTAATCTAAAGCAAACTGCACTTGTTAAGGCATCTAAGCAAAAATCATCTATTTTCACAGGTGCTGGAAATTCATTACTTTCCTCTGGCTTAGGCACAAGTTCAGACTTCATAGATCACTTAAAATCAGGTTGGTTTTGTTTAAATGAGCTGGTCTTTAATCTTGAAAATATCTCACTTTATCAAAGTGAGTCGTTAAACAGGATTACTCCTGTGGGTAACCAGAGCATAATTAGGTTCTTGAAAGACTGAAATTTTGTCAGGTCTGAAATGGAGAAAGAATTAGAATATAGATGAGGCCTAACTTGTAATCAGAATGCAGAACAGCAGACACATTCTCATGTTTTACATTCCAACTCAGCAGTGACTAGACATCTGAAAATATGTAAGTAAGAATGAATTCTGAGTTTGGAACTGGCAGAGGAAAAGTATCCACTGTTTCACGATTATCAGTCACTGGAGCATTCACTGCATCTCCTATCCCAGCTGCCTATCACTAGCTGAGGAAGAATGAAACACTATGTATAGCAAAAACTGTGTTTAAATTTTCTGAAAAATTGATAGGGTTCTAAACTTGCTTTTTGCTGTAGCTTATATAAAGATGACTACCTATGGAAACACTGTGTTCAGTTTTTGAGTTTTATGTCTGTTCTGCACCAGCTCCAAGTGCTGCCTTAGAATGTGTTAGAAGAGCTGGTAAACTTAGTTCTAAAGGCTATACTTCAAAACTCTGTTAAAAGCAGCAGCAGGCTAGTCTGAAATGGTGGTCGCACTATGGCTTTCTACCAACAGAAAGTAGGATGCCCCATGAGAGGCACCAGCTGGTTGTTTCAGGTACTTATCAGTTCTTATCTCCATTCTAGCAGTGTGAGAAGAAGGGTCATGTAATGACAGGACAAAACCACCACTCAAGTTACCTTACGGGTTGGCGCATCAGATTTATTGTCAGAAAAACAGTTTAACAATCTTTCAATGAGATGCTTGTCTTCCTGCCTTGAAGATACAGGCACTTGCTTTTCCTTCTTTACTTCATCCGAAAGGAATTCCTTGAACAAATCGTGGCTTTGCTACACAGTCATGGAAGAGTGTTAAAACCTTCAAACAATTATGACTTTAAAAAATTTACAGAAAAGGTCCTGCACAAAGAAATATTCTCATACAAATACAAAAACTGATTTTCTGATGACCTTTCAGATTATACAAAACATAAAAATGGAAGACAGTTAAAACTATAGAACAGCTACCATTGTTCATACTTTCAAGTGACAGTGGAGTAGGTGAATTGATGAAATAACTTCCTGGGAAACATCTCTTCCAAAAAGGGTCTCAAAACACCAATACTTCTGGCCAACAGCTCAAAATCCATTATGCGCACACATTAAAAATATGCTGTCCTGTTCAACTCTTAAACCTTGCTGACTCCCAAGCCACTAGTCGAGGCTTCAGCTCAGCTTCTCAGGACTTCGGGCAGCCTGAACCGAAATACATCAGAGTAAGAAGCAGCAGCAGCTTAGTCAATACATACCCGCGATTCGTACGATTCCTCTGCCAGTTCAGCGTAACGTTCCCTGATAAGCACATCTCGAATGTTCACCAGGTCTTTGCACCTGGAGTAGCGGAAAACGTCCACGTGCAGAACCCCGTGCACGACTGAGTAGACGTGCACGAGCAGAGTGCACCCACTGAC
This sequence comes from Pseudotriccus pelzelni, assembly GCA_035584735.1. Classification (NCBI taxonomy): domain Eukaryota; kingdom Metazoa; phylum Chordata; class Aves; order Passeriformes; family Tyrannidae; genus Pseudotriccus; species Pseudotriccus pelzelni. The sequence goes on along the minus strand of JAWMRA010000161.1, from coordinate 54,329,149 downwards.
CAGCGAGGCGAATCTCTGGCTGGCGCTGTAACTCCACCGTTCCCCGCACACAATTGATCTGGCGGACGGACGCATCTTGCATACCTTGAACTCTAAAGCCTACAGCAAAAACATTGAAAACAACACTTACTTCCATGCTGACACTCTGCTCGGGCATCTCATTTCCCCCCCGAACTGTTTGAATTAATAACGATACATTATTTCATAATTATTGCGGCAGCTTATGTTAACTTCTAGGACTGCTGTAAAACCTACTGGCATTATTCCTATTCCATCACTGACAATACAGCTACACATGACATCTCATACCACTTCAATATAGAGTGTGGTTGCTAAGGAATAAGAGCAAACAGTGCAAAAAGGATAATTTGGTATTAATTCACTATTCCCACTGAAATTTTAGGAGCGCATAGATGTCTTCTCTGGAAAGAAACTTCACAATCCGTAATTCTTTTCAACTGAGGTAAAAGAAAATTGGCAAGACCACTGCAACTCTTCTGTCCCTGGCAGGCAAGAGTAATTAAGTTCTCATTTAACCTTTTTCCACAGTCACAATCTGTAATTATGTTTTTTGAATGAATTTACCACAGAAACTCTATTTTTTTTACATCCAGTCATTAAAACCAGTCATTAAAAGACCACGCCTGAAGCAGAAACCCATTTCCGTTTAATAAGTGTGTAGAAAAAAAAAAAAGGATGCTTCTTGTGAAAATTATTTCTGTATTTTTTACATCAATTATAAAAGAAAACCAAAGAAAAATTAACCTAGGCAAGATCTAATCCTAAAAAGAACAATAAAATAAAATTGTATTTCTACTGGTCCATTTCTCATTTTCATCAATAAATGCTTCACAGAACACAGTTAATATGATACACCTATTTCTGTTAGTTTAAAAATACCTGAACAAGCACTGAAAAGCTGAATTTCAGCTGAAGTCTATTTATTTGTAAATACAGCTCCAGAGACCTGAAAAGCTAACTACAAAATCCCTCAGATTTGTGTTACAGATCACTCAATCTGTAACACTCATATTTAATCGTGACGAGACTTCTGCCTGAAAAGGTCCAAGTGAAGACAGCAGTTCAAAAAATAGTAAAGCAGCACAAAGCAAAACCACACACCTCTAGCTTTGCAAAATTTAAAAGAGGTATCCCCTCCAATGTATCTGTCATGGAACTGCTCATGTTGCAGAGCAGGAGCTTTGACAGAGCAAAACCACCCTGCACAGGAACTGCGCACAAGGTACTTGCCACAACAGAGTTGTGCCATGCAGGCAAGCAGAGATACTGTGCTGCCACTCACCTGGAGTAGGAGCAGCTGGGTTTAAGCAGGGAACTACAGATTAAGCCAGCCATTGATAGTTTCTCCTCTCTGGGCTGTACAAAACACTGACATTTGCTCAGGTGTTCTTTAAACTAAAGCAAAGCTGACCTACTGCTCAGCCTGTTACTCCTGAGCACTGCGTGAGGAACCAGAATAACGTTCTTCTACCAGGGAGAAGTTCTACTTCTCATAGGGCTGACTAATAGCAAAAAACCAACAGCAAATGGCAGCTCTCTCCTTCCACTGTTCCTGTGATTATAGGTGGGAGACAGATCCCACTTTGCTGTCCCCATAGAAACAGGACTAGTTTCAAACATTCAATTTTAAAAAATGAATATAAAATGCTTTTCACACCCAGTCAGGCAGACAGTTCAGGCTTTTATTTTATTTCCTTTTTTTTTCTCCCCCCGATTCTTTTCCCCTCTAGGAAGGGCCTCTGAAAACATAAGGCTGGATTAACATTTCTCTACAATTAAATACAGTGTAGTTCAGTTATACACAAGAATTCCTGCTCTGTGAACACACATCTGTGGAAAACACTTAACTATTAGTGAAGGTGATTTGTAGTTACTTGCAGCAGCAAAATATGTATTATTTAATTATTATTCTGAAAAGCATTCTCTGTTTTGAAGCACACTCCTGTTTGCCAGGTCAGACATCAAAATATCTAGTAAGCAGCAGCAAAAAGCATCACCCCTACCTGGAAAGGAAGCCCTTGAAGACAGCTTGGAATCTCTTTTAATTGATTTAAAGGCACTTCTGATCTATTGCCATAATCCACAAAAAAAACCTGGAAGAAGAATCAAGAGTATCTGCAAAGGTTCCACAACATTAAAAGTGCTGCTTTAGTGACAAGAAAAGCCACAACTTGAGTTCAATAATTACAGTACAACACAATCTTATCAAGTCACATGGAAGCAAATTCAAAGTCTGGAAAACATGCAAATGAAGTCATGTCAAAAATTTATCATGTCTGTTATTTGATCCCTTGGCCTAAAACATCCCCTTGTGATAAAAATAATCCACTAAACCTTGAAAAGGGAAATTTCTCTGAAAGGCTCTAAATTCTCTCTCCACAATTAAAGCTATATAACCTTACTTCTTAAACTGAGTGATACCTACCTAATTTACTACCTAACAACTGCTTTTAGAAAGCTAATGTGAACATGTACCCAGTGACTGTTTAAAAATTCAAAACAGAAACTGATGAGCACTATTATTCACTAGTTTTCCAGGACTAAACAGATGGCAATATTCAGTATTAACTCAAGTGGTGACACCCAGATAGGTTAAGAAATAAAAGAAATTCAAAGGAGGAACAGGCTCTGCAAAGGCCAATCTTACAAAGCTGAAAAAAATTGTCCTTAAACTGCTGAAAAGTATAAGCCTGAAAAATCAGTATCAATCTTGAACTGTGACACTGAGGTCAAAACAAAGTTGAGGAGTGAGCTGGAGACCAGGAGAGTCAATGCAGTATGTGAGATGAGAAAGAGTGCACCTTGCTTCAATTAACAAAAGGGAGCCCCAGGACAAAAATGAGACAAGAAACTGGAGGGGAGAATGAAGAAAAGAAGAAGAGATGACAACCAGGGCAAGAAACAGCAGCAGAACAAGCTTAGATGAATTTGCCAAGAATGACTAAAAAATTGCCTACAGTGGAGGCAAGAAACTTTCAAAGGATCTCACCATATTTATGAAGAGGGAGCAATGGGGCTGCTGCCAGCAACGCAACGCTGAATCTAAGCATTCCTTGCCATGTTTTCAAATTTACTGAAGGTTTTAGTCTTTATTTTGTTTTGCTTTGCTTCAGCACACAAGACCCTTTACTGTATCCACTTAATACTAAGAAATCCCATGTTCTGGAAAAAACCTAATTAATCTACTCTAGCCAGTGATTTGTAAGAAAAAAAAAAAAGAAAAAAAAAAAAGCAAAGCTTCAGAATTGTTAACTCAATTACATCCTACCAATTTAATATGACATAGCATATTACCTCAGCAACATCTCCATGAACATACAGAACACAAGCTCTGTAGTATCCTCGGTTATTCACGTAAGTGAATGGCGCCAGACAAAGCAAATCTGGACGTGGAGGCACTGATAAATCCACTAGGTTCTGGTAGTTGATTTTCTCAGTTAGAGCCTCGAGTGCAGTCCTGTTTTTTTCATCTATCCTGTAACCCCAGAAGTGTCCAACTTCTACTATCTGAAAGTAAAAAAGTTAGGCAATATCAGATTTCGTATTATTTTATACTTCTACATCAGATACAACACTAATCTGAGCAAAATACATGAAAACACTCCTACTCCCGACACACACAGTTCACATACTGCAATAATGCAGTGAAGCATCTGTCTCATAATTAGATGTTATTTGAAAATGTTTATTTTCTGTGCTATTGCAATAAACTTTTCGTCTGAACAGATTCTGATATAAGCACTACTAAAACCCAGAAAATTAATCAAAGACTGCTTCTGTTTTTCTTAACCACATTAACATCCAGAAAAATCAAGGTAGATGGTTGATTAGACAGATGCACACAGATTTGGTGCACTTCTCTTATTAGTGACAGAATACCAGTTTAGCTGTACCTATCAGCACATCAGCATTGTTACTGTTCGCATTACCCATACTTTAGGAAACTGGTAAGAACACACACCTATTTAAATAAAACTGAATAAGTCATCTTTTCAAATGGCTTACTGAACACATATAACCATTTCAGATCTTGTATCAAATGCTTGTGATAAAAACCAATCTTTATTTACAGTCATTAAAGCTGACAGATTGAAACAGAAGTAGCATAAGCTAAGTGATTGCAGTGGGTTTGATCAAATTCATTAAACACTTTTAAGCAAGAGATTTAGCTGAATAAAAGGAGGAAAATATTCTTTTCTGCACTTGCAAAACATGCCACTACTGTCAAGAGCTGTTTTAATATTCCATCCTATAATCTCCCCTACCTCAGTGGTTTTAATGTTTTTATTATTTCTATTTCAAAAGAATACATATTGCTATTACTCAACTCCACAAGATGCTAGTTAGTACAAGATTTAAAAATTCTCAGCATCAGATTTCAGAAGTACATATATATCATTTTCTCCAATACATTTTTTTGCATATTTTTCCAGATGAGCATATACTACCACTAATTCATCTCATTTGTCATATGTACACAGTTTCTGAAGAAAACTGGCAGGTAATAATAACTAGGTAAGTGGCCCAAATACCTACTAATTCTCATTTCTGTAGTTTACACAAGTATTTTACCTCTTTTCCTTTAATCCGCTTTACATTTATTCCTACTTCCAGCTAACATTTACTGCCAGCAAATCCCACAAATTCTGTCAAGCGCAAACATGTGAGTACTGTTTAACAAAGGAACTACTAAAAATTAGACCAAGAATATTCTCCACGCCTCTTACAGATACCTCCTGCTAACAACATTATCAGTACCCATTTTTTTCACTTAAGCTTGTCAAATATTAATCTCTACTAAACTATCGAGGTACTAATTATTAGATATGACCTACTTCAGATGTAGAACATTCCTACCTCTGTTATCTTGATGGACAGAAAACGACTTGGGATCATCTCTGACATTTCTAAAGCACCAAATGAGCTTTCCACAGGCTCCACTGTCTGCTTCTGACAGTCCACATTTACTCTAAAAAATGTATGGAATAAAGATGCTAAATGCGTCACTTGCAAGAGAAAAACTCAAGGAATCAATTTTTTTCACTTTCATTTGCTTCTCAAGGTGTCCCTGGGGCACGTTTATGTACTTAATGACTTTTATTTAGGAACACGTGAATTAAATTAGAACATAAAATGACCACACAGAACCAAATTACTACTGAGTTAACTGTTTAAATTGCATTAGAACAAATACAGAAAGATGCATACCAGGACACAATTGTGCCATCAATTGATTAAAAACACAAAGAATTAATGTTAAATAGTGAGGCTTTTTGCTATGGCATGCCTTCTAAGCTTATTTTTTTACAACAGAGTACACAACAACACAAAAATAAATTCAGTAAATTTTTATATATAAATTTATATATATATATAATATTCCTTTTACTTTGCAAAGTTAAGAACTCTAAAATTAAGTCTTTCAGCCTAGGAGATTTGAGTTTCTCAACAACTAATTTTCACAAAGATTTTAAGTACTCTTTTGGGCACAATGAAACTGCTACAATGCTTTATTAAAAAACTAAGTACAATCAACTAGGTGTGAAATATTACTTTACTGTACTTTAACCTTTCCAGTTCATTCCTGATTTCCTATTTTGATTCCTTATTTGAAAATACTAAAGTGGCTGCAGCCCAATCAGGAGCTAGGCAGATTAGCATTTTATCAAGTTTCCCCACAGTTTCTGTTGTTATACTTCATCTCCCCCCCTTTCTTTTTTTGTCCCCAAATGCCACTCCTCAATTATTTCGGTTATAGCAATTCCCATGTTGCCTCTAGCATGAGCAGTGTGTACATCCACAATTCTATATGCCAGAGGCAAATGGAGTAGAACCTTGGGGAAAAAAAGAAGACTGTATGTGCAATTCTCTTAAACAGTAAAACACATTTAGCTATAAGGAAATATTTAAGACAAACATGTTATTTCTAGTCCTGCAAAGACATTCTGCTTAGACAAACTATACATCTGTTTTTTGAACCTAGCAAGTCTTCCCTGGTGACACTTCCAAGGAAATTTCCACTGAATCCAGCAAACCTCATTCCACTGCAAAGAAACACATTTTCCACATACAATACAATTACCTCAAGGATTCCAAACTTGAAGCTGCCACACCTTGCAACTGTTTTCTGATATCATCTGGATGATGAACATCCAGCTCAAAAGGAATCTTCAGCTGTAACATCTTGATTGCCAGGTACACTTCGGGTAGGACCTTAAAGGCCTCCTTTGGATTGCGGGAGAACTCTACAAGAGCCCTGTTCACACACAGCCCCCCCAAAAAAACCCCCAAACCGAACAAAAAAAACAAACAAAAAACCCCAACAGCAAACAAACTTTAATTACCCTGATGATAAGGAAACTTTCTAACATTCTTAGAAGCACACATCAAATTTAATGAGTGTATTTAATACAAATAGAAAGGATGTGAAAATATATGTGAAGAAAAGAACTGAATATTGGAAAAGGAATGAACTACAAGAACTCAACTTTGGCCAGTTATAGGCCAAAGTCAGCCAGATAATTAGCTAAAAAAAGCCATCAGACTGTACAAATGAGCTAAATTCAGCATAAAAGTTAGAAATAAATACAGACATTAGTTGCAGTTACGGTCCACTGCAAGAGAACAGAAGAGCCAAAACAGAAGGCTCTACCTCAGCTCGTTTATCTAATGTTATTCCAACCAACGTACATCAAAAACTTCAAAACCATCTTTTTAACTCTAGCCAATACACTAAAAAATGAGTTACTGATTCCAAACAGAAGAAAAACTAATTTTGTCAGCGTACCATTGACAAGAAAATTGAATACTGGATTTGTAACTGAGAACATGAGAAAGACAGAATACTTGAAAGTATTTCACACTTACTTTGATCCATTGTAAGCAATAGATTTTACTTGCCCACACTGTCTAAGCTGTGACTGCAGCTGTTTATGGTACAGATATCCATATGGAGGAATATTCTTCAGCTGTAAAGAGAAAAATGTTAAATTTGGATACATTCAATTGTTTTAATGCATTTTTAGGTTCACCTAAATAGTCAGCTTTCTCTTTAACTTGACCTGTAATAATGACATACAATCTAAACTCCACAAAATTCAAAAAATGCTATATGCTACAGTACATTCAAAAATGTCAAAAGACAATGAAAAGCACAGTTTTGCTGCTAGTGATGCCCTACTGCTTCAAACCAGTAGGTAAATGCTTTCTTTCTCTAACTATAAATGAAGCAGATTCATTTGTATTTATATATGTTACCTTGAAATTTTCTCCAAAAAGCTCTCTTGTATCCCTGGTTTTGCTTGTAACAGAAAAGCTAACTTTCTCTAACTTGTTCGTACTTAATAATCTCTCATAGGAGATCCCGACTTAATAGAGAATCATGAAATTCCAATTAGCAAGTTCAAATTTTGAGACTGAATTATTTTTCAGGGGATATGCAACTGCCTATTCTTTTCTTTGGCTGTTACAACTTTAGATAGGAAAGAACAGATTATTTTTCGAAAATCTTTCTATGCCTTGGAGTGACGGTACTAAGATCAGCTGCTAGTCAAAAACATGGTTTAGGTTAGACTGCAGAAACTGCCTCGAGGCAAGATGATTTAGAGAGACCAGGGAGTGGGAAGAGTAACTGTCTTTTTTATCTTCAGTACACACCATTAGGAGCAGCATACAGATATAAGAGTCTCTCATATTATGAGCTTGAGGAACTTGCAGCATTTGTGCCCAAGATGATCATTTACCTTGATGAAGACACAGCAGCTACTTCTTCCTTCTTCAAGGTAAAAAGCAGTTGATGTATGAGCAGCTCGAGAGTTAAATACATTAATAGTAAGTAGCTCCTTGACTCTACCAGTTTAATCTTAATCAATGCTGCTGTGGCAAGACTCATCTTTATTCCACAAGACTGACTCTAGTCTGATATTTTGCTTCAATATCCTTAAATTATGTGGTAAAAGCTTCAAAAGCACATATAAATATGTTTGTGCACACATGTTGCCATGCCAGCATCTCCTTCAGCATAGAACCAGCCCCTCATCTTGGGTAAGCAGTGAAGTGCAAAAAAAAAATAAATATTGTTTTTCAATAAGATTTTCTGAGTTTATCTCCTACCTTTTTATCTATTTTCTCTTGTGCAAATACAAGTCCATTCTTTGAGGCTCCCTAGTTTGTAGCTTTGCTTTCTTTAAGCACAGGTCATGGTTATTTTACTAGTTCTGACACACCAAACACTCTCCTAGTTTAGACTGCACCATTTTGCAAAATAAACAGAGACATTTTAAACTGGCATTTATGTAATCAGATGAAAAGTAATTTTAGAAGATAAAAAGAAAGCTCAGTGCAATACCTGAGTAACCTTACAGCAACAAGCATGTATGCCATAACTATCAAGCAGATCACAAAAAAAACCCCACTGAAGTTGCAACAACACATTACATAAGTACTCACTGAAAAGTACCCTTGATAGTGCTGTTGTATTTTTCCAAACATTTTATTAGTTTGATGCAAGTTGTTTGCCTGTGCAAGACTAGCAATCAAATGCATTGAGGCAGTTCTCAGAAATTCTTCTAAAATTGCCCACCCACATAATGTTTATTGTATTGAAAGGGAGACGAGAGGGAAGAGAGTTTACCAAGCAAGGATCAGAGCAGATAATTATTTCTGTCCTTGCCCAACACAGAACAGAACTCGAAAATACCACCCAAACACTATGTATTCCTATTACTTGATCCTTAATTAAGACCTTCTTAACATACCATGACAGTGGTTTTTGGGTCTTTGCCAGCAAGCTCCTTCATGGCACTTTCTTCATTACATTTTCCAAAAGTAAAGTAGTTTGGATAGAAAGCACCAGCTATCACAACCTGAATCAAGAAAATATTTTGTGAAATGCAGCACAGTGTACTCAGTTTCCTGAAAAGAAATACACTGGCAACATGAAGAGACACCAACAGTTCTTCACATGAATATTTTTTCCTGTTTCTTCCAGGAATTACTGGAAGACTAAGAATTAATTCATGCAAATCCTCTAAAACATACTTTCATGAAAAGAGTTCAATTTCTGGAACAAGTTCACAACATTTCAATGTTTTTGTATACAGACTTGCTCTATAAAAGCCATTATTGTTAGTGCTAATTTCAAGAAGAGCCTCAATTTAAATAAACACACATAAAACAGCCACAGGTAAATTGCTCCATTTTCAGGTTACATCTTATGGTATTTAACAATTCAGCTTTGAGAAGTTCACTGCTTACACAGTTAAACCAACTGCCACTGAGAAGATAAATATGTCTGTGAAAATAAAATCACTGCTAATCAGTCCAAGTAAGAGAAGAAAATTAACTGGAAATTTGACGAAGTTAAAATAGCTAAAAGACATCTAATTCCCAGCACCCCCACCCCACTAGCCAACCAAGACGGCAGGCATTCAAATAGAGCACTTCAAACAAGTGGTAACATCATTTTCAAATAACTAACATTAGTTGCGCTTCTACACTGTCAAAAAGAATTACTTTTTTTTTTCTACCCAAAATCTCAACATCCACAGAGAATTCTGAAACACGAGTGTAACAGTAGTTCATCAATACTAGTATATAAATATCCAGCCATAAATTTTGTAGCTAATGCCTCTTTATGACAACAAAGCATTACCTGCAAAATGAAGCGTTGTTTGTTCACATACTCCTGGTCCATAGCAGGTGGTTGAGCATTAACATACATGTGAAATGCTCTGACTCGCCTTTTCAAGTTATAAAATAACTCTGACACCTGAAATTTGATATCTAAGTTACATTTTAAATGGATCAAAAACATCCACAAGTTAAAATAAAAATTGTTAGTAGAAGTCAAATAATTGGGCAAACTCCCTTCGCTTTTTAGGGGACTAGTATACTTTTCACCAAAATACTGCTTAGCACCTCTGTGCCAGAAGATAATTTCAGTATTGTGACTCGAGCAGTTTTCTTGACATCTCCTTATAAAGAAGAACTTTGTAGTCACAAAACGTATTATGCATATCTGATATAGAACAAAATTAGGAAAGAACAGGATGGTCTTCTCCATTTAAATCATTTTAGGTTTGCATCTTAAAAGGTAAAAATCATGCTAACAACCTGGAACTTCTGTACCTAACTGCAGCAGTGACCATGCTGCACCCTCAGCTCAGCAGACAACCGTGATTACTGTGAGATCAAACTTATGCTCTACAGCAGAACATATTAAGCTTTCCATCTTCACCATTTCCAAGAAGCTTCAACAAGCAGCCACTGGTCCTCCAGCAACATAGTTGCTTCGCTCTCTCAATTGATTCTGGAGCTAACGCAGAAAAGTACAGTTCACCCAACTTCTTTGTATCTATGCTGTCTCTTCCTTTCTGCTCCTGGCAGTTTTAGGATCCTACTTGAAAAACTACCATAACAAGTAAGCAACCCATCTGACTGACTCAGTTCTGCAAATTCACTTCCACACAAGGAATTATGAAATTAGTATCTTAAAGTGTGGCAAATAAAAACCCCAAAATCTTATTAAGTGTTAGTGTAGGTGTCGATTCTAAACTCCTTATATATCATGTCATGCACAACCTCTTCTTCCATTATCTGAAACTGAACCAAGAGAGGCCACCATGTAAGCCTGGTCATTCCACTGTCCAGATCTACAGAATCTGCCTCTCTCTCATCTTTTTGCTGTTATCACATATACAAGCAAACAAAATATTGTCATTTCTTATCCAGATGGGTTGCTTGTTATCAAAAGCTTTTTATATTTCCTCTGCTTTTTGAAGACAGGACTCACGTTGCTCATGCCAAAGGTAAGAACAGCTGGAATAACGGGCAAGTCCAGTCTGCTAATCACAGGTATGCAGGAGTTTTACTTATTTCCCCTTCAACATATCACATTCAGCTTGAAGCCCATTGTAGAGTAGAGTTTTCATTCATTGCTGCAGTAATGTTAGCAACAAAGCCCCACAAATTTTCAAGTCCAGGTCTCATTATGTAACTGTATTTGCTTAGAGTTATCCTAACCAGAAGACAAAAGTTACGTAATAACAGACAGCAGTCACACCACAAGCAGTGACCTGAGTAACCTACAAAACTACCAAATGCCGGAGGTCTCTTAAAAATATGTTAATAATTTAACACCACTCTGTTCATCCTAAACAAAAGGGAAGTTGCTTTCATCTAAATTCACATGTAATTTGAAGAAAATATACATATATATTGATAGATACATAACACAGTAGGCTTGTCCAAGATCTTAACATTTCCAAAAAACAAGGGAAGTCCTTCTGCTTATAAAAATGATTACCTATTTAATCTTACCTCTTTCATCCTCTTGACATGAACACAATTTGATCGACCCCACTCATACTCTTCCTGAAAAAGAAAGTTAGAAACTTGTTTCATCCACTGTTAGGAAGCTTTCTCTCATACTCTTCTGTGTGGACACAAATAGTAACTACATATAGCAATGGAATAATTCAGTGCAATTTCACAGCTTTCTTTGCATTCATATTATGACATGTATGAAAACGTGAGACAAGTATATATTTAACTAAAACTATACTTTGGTTACCACCAGTGCAGCTGTGGGTCATCTAAATTTTTCGTATAAATGCACAAGTCCCAACTCCCCCGTGTTGCTACTACAAAATCTAGTTTAAGATGGACAGCAAGAGAATCATAGGAATGCTAAGGTTTGAAAAGAACTCCAAGATCATCAAGTCCAACCATTAAGCCACCACTGCCGTGTTCAGCAATAAACCACGTCCCCCAGTGCCACACCCACACAGACGGTGACTCCACAGCTCCTGTGGGCAGCCTCTTCCAATGCTTTCGGTGAAGAGATTTTTCCTAATATCCAACCTAAACCTTTCCTGGCACAACTTGAGGTCATTTCCTCTCCCTCTTCCCACTCGGAAGAAAGGGCCAATCCCCACCTCACTACAGCCTCCTTTCAAGGAAGTTGGAAAGAGCGACAAGGTCCTCCCTGAGCCTCCGTTTCTCCAAATTAAACACCCCCAAGCTCCCCCAGCCGCCCCTCCGAAGACCTGTGCTCCAGACCCTTCCCCAGCTCAGCTGCCTTTTTCTGGACACATTCCAGCACTTCAGTATCTTACAGTACTTTCTACACAGCATCTGAGGTGCAGCCTCACCTGTGCCAAGCACAAAGTGAAAAATCACTTCCCTGGTCCTGCTGGCCACAATATTGCTGGTACAAGCCAGGATGCCACTGGCCTCTGTGGCCATCTGGGCACACTTCCAAAAACCCCACAACTTCTTTATCTGAATGTACAGCTTTATCAGACAGATTCTGGCCACCTTGGCTACTCATTATAACTCAGTGTATGTTACGCACTGGTGCCCATAAAAGATACTATGCTATAAAAGAAGCAGAGAAATAAAAAAGGTTTTATCTTATACACACAAAAGAAAGGCTGGAGGCAGTTATTGTGTGCATACTACTGGTTTTTTGTGACTGATGCACATAAACATCTTCCATCTTTCAGGGTTTTTTGAGAGGGCAGAAATCTATGTGTTTAAAAAAATAAAAAAGAGACACTTATGTGTATTAAAAGAGTTTCTTTCAACTACAGCTCAATTTCCCTTTTCTAGCTTGGATTTCAAACCCTCTAGACATTGTTGATTCATCTGTGAAAGGGACTACATAAGGGATTGTCTTCAAATAACTCTGCACTGGATTCAAAGACTCATTTCCCCTCAAAGCCTATGCTTCTATTTACTATGGAAAATCGTAATTATTATAAATAAGGTTTGCTAGCAAAAATTCCATACAAAGAATATAAAATACTCTAGCACTGAAGTCACCAACCTTGATCAGAAAAAAAGAAATACAACTTACCTTGGGATCTCTCAGCTTTCCCTTTTGTTTGCAGGCCTGCCATGCCTAACAAAGAATGGTCAAGTATTCAGACACAAAATGTAGTGCTTTAGTAATAACTATTACACATACTAATACAACGCTTAAACTATGAAGGTTTTTTTCCATATCAATACTGAAGATAATTTCAACATCATTTTTAAAACCAAAAATTGACCTGGGCTACCACAAACTACAACTATTTCAGCACAAAAGAGTGTAAGGAAATCTGAATCACAGCAATTTAGGTTGGAGGAGACTTCATCAGATCAGTTGTTACAACACTTCACACAGCAGAGCGAACTTAGATCAGTTTTCTGAAGATGCTGCCTAAAAAACCCGGAGTAACCTTGACAGACCTCACAGATGAACGTGGCCTGAGCAAGAGACTGGACTACACACCTCCTGAGGTCCTTCCAGCCTAATTATTTAATTATTTTAGTCTAACACAATGCTTGTCTGGTTTGTTCCTAAGCAGATATAAGTATTTCTCATTCCTATGAACAGTCTTACTCTATTTTTTTTGAGGATGGCCAAGAACTCTGAGTTTTCTGCTGCTCATATGAGAGCACACAAAGTGGCGTGGCTGCAAAATGTAATTCTAGAATGCATTACTGCTGGGCTGAAAGTGTGGCAGGGTTATAAATGTTGCATCATGACACACTAAAGAATAAGAATTTCTGTAGGCAGATAACTCTTCTGCCTTCGAGTCGGACTGAAAAGGAGTTTAAGAACTACTGAGTGAACTGTAATTACATATATTGCCTCAAACTTGCCATCAGCTCCTGCAGCTAACTGGAAACACAGCATTTAAGTCACTAAATTTATGGACTAAATTTATAGCTTAGAAATTCTGGATCTTGGTGAATTCCAAAAGGAGGTTGAACAAGTTATGTTCCAAAGTTTTAAAGGAGTAATTCTCAATTTGTGCTGGGAGAGGTACAACAGTCACCTAGTTTTCTGAGACGAAAGGGACGGAGTATTAAAGCACACAGAAACATTCATAAATTAGTAGAACCATCTGGATGCTTTAATTTGACGCTGTAATAAAGACTACTTTCAGAACCTTTGTTTTCTCCTCACTTTGGGACAAAAGTAAGTGAACTGACTGATTCTGATTACAGTTCTGATGCAAATGCCTCCCAGAAAACAAGGCTGGAAGAGAAATTAACATAACCCACATATTAATGAAAATAACTTCATTATTAGGCAGGAAATCTATGACATGCCTGCAGAATCTGTTTTTTCTAGTTCGACACTTCATAATGCAATTTTCCAGCTTACTGTGGACACTGACTATTGGCATAGTTGAATAGCCAGACTGCATTTCCCTGCCTTGACAGAGGGTACCCTGGAAGAAATCTAATCTGAACCAGGGAATTTAAAAACAAACTTTCCAGAACTTACCTGTATTGCTGTGATACTCAGCCATTCAAAACAAAGCTTTCACATCACTGACACACAGAGATCCTGCACCGGAACCTCTGTCTGAACGGTTGTTTTTATTCTCCAGAACAACATACTGATTTATAGAAATATCATCTTGAGATTAACAGGGCATAATTACCAGGAAATATAATATGTAATAGGATAAGGGGAATTCACAAAATATTTATTTTTGAGGCTCAGCATCAGTGGATACATGTGGCATACATGCCCACATGTGCTTCATAAAATTGTGACAGCAGAGTAGAGAAAAACAAATCAGTTTCCACTGAAGGACAACTTTTTTTAAAAAATGAATAAATTAAATTTGCAGCTGAAGATTTTGCAGTCTCTAGATTACAAAACATGCCAGAGGATGCATAATGTAAAATACTGAATAGTAAGTTCCTCTAACGTGACTCTTTGAGACACTGTACCAGCTCTGTTTGTACCTGGACGATCGACCCCTGTCCATGGTACTGCCGTACCAAGCAGCCAAGCATACCAAAAAATGACATTTGCACAACATTAAAAAAAAAAAAAATCACAAAGTCAAAGCTAAGAAGTCTAGGGAAAGATCACCAAACTTATTCTGTACTAGAATTTACTAATCCAAATATCCTTGGTTAAAAGAGATCAACAAATAAAGTGCCACACCTCTGGCACTTTATTTTTGGCTATTATAATAGAGACAATCAGAACTAAGTGTTACATAGTAGGACATAGCCTGCAAAAAACAACAGTAAGTAGCTAGAGTAATGTGAAGTTTTTAACAATTTCAAAGCACAAATGCTGCACTGATCCTACAAAGATGAGAATCTCTGTCTCGGTCTACCAGATTTCACTGTAATCTAAGCTGGAAGAAAAAGACTTACCTTAAATGCATTCACAATTGCAATACAGTCACTCTTACTATTCCCAGCAAAACACATTTTTTTCCTGGCAATACAAACAAAAGTATTATCAAGCAATATTTGAAAAAAATATTGATGTAGTAACCAGCTCAGAATGCTACATTAGTAACACTTTCCAGGTCTTTAATATAAAGACTGATACATTTATTGTAATCATTTGTTCTTATTCACATCTCTGTTGAAGGAGATGCTCTGTATGGGCAGAGTAGTAATAAAAAATTGTCCTTGCTATTTTAAAAAACATTTTACTAGACTCTGGCACATGTTCACATCAGAAAGGTAAAGCTGAATAATGGGGCCTGTGCTCAGGAAAGGATGCGCTAGCTCAGTGATTTATGTTCACACAAATAGATTCCAGTATCTCAGCTATCTGGGAAAGATTTTTGTACTGCTTGGCAATTTGACAGAAAATGATCTTCATGACATGGAACATTATATTGTGTGATCAACGTTGCCCTGTGCTCCCAAATGCAGTTAAGCATTTGTAAAATGTCTGGGTTACTACCTGAATCCATCAACATGCTTTTTGAAAGGCACTGCGAAGAAATTCCGCAAAGACAGTGCTGCAGCTGCAACAAAGACAAATCAAAATGAAAACCTGCAAATCATTTGGCTTTAGAGAGATGTTCTCACGTTGTTTTTTCAGTTACCTATAATGAGGCATTCCTCCAAGCACCCGAAGACGTGGCCAAGGACTATCAATTTTCCAAGATACAGGTCCACTGGCAAGTGTATCAGTACCCTTCCTAAGAAAGTCAGCTCACCATCATGCAGATTTTCTTCTGCTTGCACACACGCAAGTGCTCCCAGCTAGAGAAATTTAAATTTGTTCACTTGTAAAAGCTGACTTAGTAAATCCAAGACAATTTTTAAAGCCTAGTACCTTGGAAACCAAAGCTACTATCTCTATAGTGCATATAAAAGCAAGCTACAAATGATAAAAATATTCTTTCTTATGCACTTTGGAAAAGAAAAAAATGTAATGTAAAGAAGATTCTACCCCTTATCAACTTTATAATTGGAAAGCAAGGTCACCAACTTCCTTGTTACAGATACCCTTCTTACCCTTAGGCCGACCCCTACACATCATAAGACATAACAACTTGATTTGTTACTTATTCACTTAATAAACAAAAGCACTTACAGAGTCCAAAATAATTTTTTTTCCCATTTTTCTATTCATTCTCACAACAGATGCTAGTTCACAAGTATCATTATTCCCTGATGAAATTATAATCCTGTTTTAATGAAGTGAATTACAGAAATTATGCTCAAGAGGATGGGAACCAAACAACAGTGTCCCCAATGCGCGAAAAGATTCTCCAGACGCAGTTAGTATTTGAGATTCCAGTTAAGGCTACTACCACCTTAAACACCAAGAAAACCACCTCTAAAGTACATTGCTATTACCTTGATTTTAAAAACACTAAAAGGAAGCCTACCTCTTTCAGCTGAACTATGGTACGTTCGATGTCATCTGCATTGGGTGGAGAAAGAGCTGTTGCCAGCAAGGCTTTTGGTTCCCCCATATCCAGCTTTTTTAATTTTAAGACTGTACCTCCCAAGGGGCAACGCTGAAGGGAAGACAACATTGTTTTTACTTTATCCCCATGGGAAGTGTGATAATAAGTTAAAATTTACAATTTAGAAAAACCTGAAATTAATTCTGTGTAACTGAGGTTAGTTTTGTTTTGAGCAGATTGCTTATTTCTAATCCACTCTAATTTTACTGGTATAATGCATCTCCTTTTATGGGAAAACTATATGGAATAACCTTTTAGTTTTCTAGTCATTTGTACAACCATTAGTAACTTATCCACTGTACCTTGTCTTCAGGAAAAGTAAAGCAAAACTTTTTCTTCTCTGCTATGACCACACTCATTAAAAAACCTCTCAATGTCCCTAACCCTAAACCCAAAGGTCTTACCAGGATCTCAGGTTCTGACTTCTCTGGAATAAAGTTTGTCCAGAAAGCCTTGTACACCAGCCTGTAACAATACCCTCTGGAAACTCGTCCAGCACGACCTTCACAGAAAGAAAAAACCCAAATCACCAATTTGTAAAAGTGCCCAAGTTTCTTCCAAACCCATCCATCTACAAACCCTCTGGGCAGCTGAGCAGCACACGACAGCTGATGCTGCAGGCTGAGCAGTGTTCTGCTCCCTTGCAGCAGACAGGCCCAGTGGTCAGATGAGGGTAGGATGAAAACATTTTTCCTTCAAAGCAGCAGTAACTAACAAAAGAGTTACGTAAGTATTTCACTCGAATACCTCCTTCACATAACTGCCCTCAAATCAACATCCATTTTTCTCAGTTGAACAGGCATTTCCTATTTGACTCTATTGCTAGAAAAAGAATCTTCCATATAAACAACTTTTAAGACGCAATGATAAACAGCAAAACATCTTTATGATCCACTATTTACAGAGAACACAATGATTCAGAAGTCTATCTTCACAAATCCAAAGACCATCCATTTCAACACACTAAAGGGTGCTCTTCTCAGTGAGATACACCATTAGGGAATTAGGGCATATTTTTAAGTCACATGCATAACAAGGGCAAGTCTTCTACACAAAATGCTGCTTCTATGGGTTGTACATTGGCTGGTTGTTATAACCTACATTGACTCTGAGCCAAATGGAAATAAAGCTGTGTATTGGGTTTCACAGTGAGGTTTTGAGAGGGAGAGGCCTTCTGTGAAAAGCTTCTGGAAGCTTCCCTTGTGTCCAAAGACAACCAGCACTGGCCAAGGCCAAGCCCACCAGCAATGGTGGTAGCACCTCTGGGATAAGGGAATTAAGAAGGGAAAAAAGCCTGCTGCACAACTGGAAGGGAGTGAGAATATGAGAAAGAAACGGCTCTGCAGACAGCAAGGCTGTGCTCCAGACTCCAGAGCAGAGATTGCCCTGTAGCCCGTGGTAAAGACCATGGAGAGGCAGCTGCGCCCTTGCAGCCCATGGAAGACCCCATCCCAGAGCAGGTGGATGCCTGAAGGAGGCTGTCACCTTGTGGGAAACACACACTGGAGCAGGCTCCTGGCAGGACATGTAGCCCTATAGAGAGAGAAGCCCACTCTTGGGAGCAGGTTTGCTGGCAGGACTTACAACCCCATAGAGACCAAACTGGAGCAGTTTGTGAAGAACTGCAGCCCTTAGCAAGGATGTCGGGGGAGCCCATGGAAGAAGCAGCAGCTGAGGGAATGTGTGATGAACTGACCACAATCCCCATTTCCCATGCCCCTGTACCACCTGGGGGGAGAAGGCAGAGAAACTGAGAGTGAAGCCAAGCCTGAGAGGAAGGGAGAAGTAGGGGGAACGTGTTTAAGATTTAGTTTTATTTCTCATCACCCCATGACCATTGTTTGGCAATAAAATTTAAACTAATTTCCTCAAGCTAAGTCTGTTTTGCCAAGGATGGTAATTGCTAAATGATCTCCCGGTCTTCAACTCAAACCTTGAGCTTCTGTCGTCATTTCCCCCCCACTCTGGTCCAGCTGAGGAGAGGGGAGTGGTAGAGCAGCTTTGGTGGGCACCTGGCACCCAACTGTAATTGTGAATTCCTCATAATATTTAAGAATGGTGATATTTTTACATCTAAAGATGTCATTGTTATTAATTTACTTAGTACCATTTTTGACTGAAACTAAAGGATGTCGATATTAAAGAGTACTGTCTTACTAGAGTAGTCAATATAAAATCTTATTTAGCCTTGTGGTATGAACATTAGTCTAAACTAGAGACTCTGCTGTGGATATTTCAACTGTTGACAGTTAATGGTGACACATAGACATGAAAGTTTCTTTCACCATTGAAACTCGCAAGTAGTTAATAAATACCTAGGAGTACCTACCTCCCCTTTTTAAAAATGACCCATAATAAAAAAATTACTATTAAATAACAAAGAATCCATGGTCCACTTATGGTCCATAAATTTTAATGTTTTTCAATAAAATACAAAACATTTCCCTGAAAAAAATACTCGGGCAAAATAAAATATTCATGCATAGTTGTTTAATCATATTTTTATATCCTGACATGGTAAAGAATTATCAACTATTAGTGGCAAAAGTAGTCTGTTCTTTTTACTGTTAATAAAATGAAAAGCAACATAGAATTCTCCATGAAGGTCAGCTTCTAAAATTCCTTTGCATTACCTATTGTCACATCTTACCTTTTCTTTGATTACAGTTCATTTTAGATGCCCAGATAAGTCTCAAACTTTGGTAATTAGTCTCCTTATCACAAACCAAAGCTTTAGTTAAGCAGAAATCTATCACTGCAATTAAGAAATAGTACATTAAGAAACAATTTATCCTCATGGCACTGGAAAAAATTATTGGCTGATTTTGTATTATCAGAAAAGGAAAGTTTAAATAACTTGAATAGCAATAAAGAGAATACCAGATTTATAAAAAAAATGACCCAGGATACTTGGAATACTAAAAGAACTGGTAAGAGATTTTAATATGAATATAACAAAGAACTAGTGTAGATGACAATCATTAAAAGGCAATCATTTCTGCATTTAGAAATTCTGTATCAGAACTGGTTAAACAGATGCATTTATTTCAAAATGCAGTCAGAATGTGATTTAAAAGCTTAACTTTGTGACATGAGGTCTGATTCTGCTTGCTACTGCATTTAAAATTAACACCCCCCCAGTGAAGGTTAAAACCAATCCCCCACTCAGCAGCTGTATTTGTTCATATATTCAGATTTCTCTGCTCTGTTGTGAAAGCAAGAATGCAACAACTGTCAAAATTCCCCTCCAACAGCAATACTCTGTAAAACGGTGACATGTTGTTGGAGACAACCTAGCACAAGTAAGGGAAATACTACAAATACAGCGTGTACAGAATTACAAGGTTTAGATGACTTACCATACTTAACATCAGGAACTGTTACAGAGCTCTCAGCTATGTTGGTAGCTAGAATAATCTGAGTTTTGAAGCAAAAAATGAGCAATGAATGCATAAAGAAAAATACTGATGTTAATTTTTCTACTTGAAAAACCCTATTTGCTGTGAAGAAATATAAATATAGTGGCAGCACAGCATTTCTACTCTGTATATTTAAAAAAGCAATATGACACAAGGCAATACGAGAAAACTATTTTCTTGTTCTAAACTTAGAAATACGTAATAAAGTAGTATAGCATATAGGACAATATAGAGGAAGAATGGAAATAATTCCTTATGCCATTGCCATAACAAAACATCATACCATCAGCAGCAATATTTTGTTAGTGATAGCAGGTGAAGAACACCAAAACAGCCAAGATGTGGGGACAAAGCAGGTAAGAGTCCCCTAAACCAGGGGACTACTTTGCTCTTCAGTGCCACTAGCAGCATTCTACTGTCATACAGGTGCAAGAATCAACACGCACAAACTACTATGAAGGATAAAATGAGCATCACACAACCGTCTAAGGATAACTTCCTGTTACTGCACTTCTCTTGAGGTCAAAACACCAGTTAAAACAACAGCTTGGTAAGAAATGCAATCAGTTCGCACACTGAAGAACGAAACTGCTCTGTCCTCACAAAATTATCTGAGTTAGAACAGCTAATATTACTTATATACATTATTATTTGCTACTACTACTGTAACAAAAGGTTTCACATGCTTTAGAAAAGTAATGATTCAACAATATTTACTTTTCTGTAGCCAGGAACTGTAGCCAAAAATACTTTATTTTGTTCCTCTAATGTCACACATGAGTGAAGTGGATACACTTGCCACCTAAAGAAAACATATTAGTGAAGTAATTACTAGTGCAAGAATACAAAAATTGATTACACTTCTGTGCTAAATCCTATTATGTACTTAGAGCTCATACAGCTGAAAAACTCATATTCAGGCTTAAGTGAACTGAAACAAATGTGGTCTAACTTACCTTTTCAACTTATCTGAGAGGCAGGAGTGCAAGCATCTTATTTCAGCCAAACCTAGGGAAAAAGTAACCGTGAGTTTGTTTTCATTTAGTCATCACTAATAATTCTAAAGTATCTATTTCAATTCTTATTTGACTTTCATTCTTACCTCCCTTTCACCCTATAACACAACAGTACAGAGTTAAACAGCAAATGTAATAATGAGTCACTGAAACACAGCGAGTCCATTTTTCAAGAGCCATTCTGCATTAATTTTACACTTACTACAGCGAAATTGCAACAGCAGATACAAAGGCCATCTGACAACATCCCATTATGAGCCCTCATTTCAGTGTCTTACAGTTAACAGTGCCCACCACATGCTGAATGTCTGGGTTAGGCTACAGCTGGGTACTTCAGCCAAAACAAGTTCTTTCAAAGAGCAGGGTCAAGGGAAAAAAACCCTGCTATTTCTGCCTTAGCCATCTTATCTTTGGCAATTACAGTGCCATTCTCTGGGTCATGGATTTCACATCTGCCACGGGAAATCCTATGACTAAGGGATTTTTGCTACCTTCCTGAATACCTGCACAGACATAAACATTTCTGAGAAGCCTACTTTACTTCTTGAGACTTCCATTCCAAAAGCCTCATTTTCAACATCTGTACAATACAGAGATTCCCTGGTTAGATATTAAAAATGAAATTATTCTGTAACTGCAGTGCAGGATTGCTGCAATTTTCAGCAAAGGCCAAATGCAGTTTGAGCAACTGGATGTGAAGTCTTTATGCATTCTTTATATGACTGTCACCTAACTTCAGGTGATGTATTAGACATATACTCACCTGGCAAAAACACCAGCACGCTGCCCCGTTCTAATGCGTCCCTCGAGTTGTTTTCCTTCCTAAGAAGAATATGAAGTTTCATTAGTTTTACAACCTCACTATAACTTCATTACCCCAAGTTACTTTACTCTGAAAGAACAAGCAGAACTGCACACTTTTTGTAACATGCACTAATATTTAAACTTCTGAAGAAATGAAATTCAGATGTTGCTTGCGAGTAAGTTTTCCAAAAAGCACGGTATTTACACTGCAACTAGAGCATTTGGTTTAACTTTTTCCTCAAAACTATGTCAAAATAGAAACATTCTTATTCAGCAATGAAATTAATCAGAATTAAGGTTACCAAAGATCTTAAACTCAAAACACAGTACACTAGTGCATAATTATATGCAAACGTATGCAGTAATTTTTAAAGCATCTGTAATGCCCTTGCATTCTAAAAATACCACTAGATACCTTGCACAAAAGCTGAACATGTGTAAATCCCAACCATATTATCAAGAACTACAGGTCATGACAGACATGGAGGGAGACATCTTCGATTGATCTGTTGTAAGCCAAAATCACCTTATGAGAATCTAGAACTCATGTTGTTCTGCTGTATTCATTCCTGATGTAAGATTTTAGAGTAGTGACTAAAAAAAATACCTGAAAAAACTAGATAATAAGCAGAAAGCACAGTTTTTACTGGAAGGTATGTAATAAATAATGGCCAGTCTTTGCGAACGAAGATCCGGGGAAGGTCTTTACACCTTCCAGCCTGCGCATTGGATTTTTTAGGTGAGACACAGTGTGCGCGGAACTGAGCCCACCCTTTAATCCTAAGGTTCATCTGCCGGGGCCAAGCACGCTTGGACGGTGGCAGCGAGGTCCTCAGAACGTAGGTGGATTGCCTTACAGGGCTAACGAGCTCCACCTGCCCGGGGAGTGTCCCTGGCTGGAAAACAAACCCTTGGCCCCGGCGGTGAAGGTGCTGCAATCGAACCACTAGGCCACCAGGGGCTCCCGGAAGGTATGTAACAATGTGCATATTAGCCCTTTTGTTATTCAAAAGCTGAAATGCTAATTCCTATTAGCATATTTCCTTATTAAAGACAGCTTACCAGTAAAAGGTAGCATAATTTGGCTATTATAAACTACAGTAGAACAGCTTAATTAATTAAATCAAAAGAAATAACCAAGAAAAAAAAGCTTAGAATTCACTATACATTGTAAAAAAACCAAGTTTTTTTTTTATTTGTGCCTCCATCAACAGTACTACTTCAGTGGTTCACCCAATAATTGCTCAAATGAGCTTAATTAACATTTTCTTAAGATGTCAAAGTTTACATAGTACCAAATCTGAAAAGAAAAAAATTAAGCTTATAAAACAAAATTACTTTTCCAATATACTTTTATAGACTATTAGAAAACAAAAAACATTCCTAAACTTGATACACAGCATCAAATCAAACTTGTAGGAGGCACCTTCATTACATTTGCAGATACCAGACATCAATTTACAAAACACAGAGAGGAACACAAATCAATATTTATTTATTTAAAATTACATTTAAAGGCCTTAAACAGCCAGTGAAAATTAATGCTTAGTTTTTATTCTTTTTTTTTTTCCATGGACTACTATGTGTTTTCATTTATAATACAAAAGAGTTGCTCCAGTTTTATTCTTCACATAAACAATATTTGGCTCTGGTCTACAGCAAAGAATATAGTTTCCATACAACACTGTTGTCTTAAATGACACTTACACTCCAGGGTATGAAGTATTTCAAGAACACAGGGTAGAAATCAAATAAATACATAAAATAAAAGCAGAGATACATGTAAAATTAAGTTACCACTAATAACTATAATACATGGGCTGCTGCTGCCGCTTAATTAATGTCTCATTTCCCCAAGAACCACCGATTCCAGATCTTGAACTGTGTCTTACCTCTTCATCTCCAACTCATCAAATGACTCAATCAGAGACACTGCTACATCATACATTTTCTTTTTTATCACTGGTTGCTCAATGTTTTGAGAATGAAGCTGTTTGGAGAAGAAGGCATTGAGGTTAGCACAGTATAACAGGCAGAAAGACTAACTCACAGATGTATTTCAATTTGTCAAGTGCTTTTCAATTAAAACTGATCCAGCAGAGAAGCTTGTACAAAGAAGGAACTTCATCCGATGCGCTCATTATCTTCTAAACAGACATTTTTCTTCGGGCATGTAACTGTTCTCATGCTAAAGAAGTAATTCTGGTATTTGCCTACTTTAGATAAGCAGTAGGCCACACTTCCTTAGTTTGCAGGACATACCCCTTATCCAGGAGTGTTAAGCACATGAGACTGATCACAATCCATGGGAACAGGATGAGAAGAAGAGGACTTTACGTAAGGAAGGTACAATGCTTCTCACACCTACTGTACTGCAGCTCTCTCCCTGAGGGCACAGAAATCACATACCTTACTCAATTAAATTGTTTTTGCATTTAATGGATCTTGTGTTTTAGGTCATACACTGTCAAAGGATTATAATATTACACATTTTTCTGTTGTAGGGAAAGTGAGTTTTGATCACTTCTCACCTTTCATTCTCAGGGTTTCTTCTCATTCTAGAGAAAACTCTTTACTGGAGCAAGAGTTTGAAAGCTAATAATCACAGAAAACTGAACTATCTGAACTATTACAATCTGATTTAGACCAGCTTTTGCTACTGCAACCTCTGTCCTCAGCTTTCCACCCCTTACATCACGTAACCCTGGATCACCCTGGTGTCTTTGGAAAGACTCCCTTCTGAAAACCCTAAGAAAATTATTCTACTTTCTTCTGGCAGAGGATGGGTTGGGGGATCAAAAAGAGCCATCTATAAGAAATGGATAATATTCTTTCCACTTCTCTGACCCCCTTGAAGTCAATCAGCCAGGCACACTTTCCAGGTGGACAACTGTCGGTCCCAGAGCTTCTGAACTGCATTTTATGCCAGCTTCCAGTGTAGCTTGATTAGTCCATCAGAAAACACAGAAAACATTACTTATCAAAAATACCTGAACACTTTTTTTTAATGCCCCAATATATGTCAAAAATCTGAGTAATTTATCTCTTCTGGACTGCTAGAATGTAAGCTTTTTGGGTTTGTATTATCCCTGCTCAAGTAACTGTCAAATTTGTCTTTGCAATTTTTGCTACCCATTGTATCTTTAGTATTCTTTAACATGACAAAGATTCCACATCTCTCCTAATAAAAGGTAACAACGTGACAAACAGCAAATCCAAAAGCCCAGTCAGACCTGACTGACATAATCTAACATAGTCAAAATAGCTTCTGACAGCAGTTCACTACCTTCATCAGGAATCTGACTCCAGTTCCAGTGATACGAAGTTTTTACCTTTACAAGCCAAAAATGGCTTTGCATTTTTGCACTCTGCTTCATTTTTTAAAGTCTGATAATTGAGTTAACCATACAATTAATTTGCATTTCCTATCTCCAATACTATCCATAACAACAGGAAAGGATTTACACAACTAGCTTTAAAACTGCCCATAGACAGAACCTTTATGCCTTATTCAGGAAGCCTGTGTTTTGATGATTCCTTGGGGCGTAGGGCTTGCTGATATGACAGAATCATGATCCCCTTAAACATCCAGAACAACATGCTTACAAAGCCCACTATGCAAAAGAAACTACTTTGTATAAGCCCGTGCTCACAAATTAAAAATAGCACCTATAAATGACCCCATATCTGGACATGGATAAGCCAGCGCTACACTGAAGAGTGTTTCTCACTTCTTTCTCTCTTATTCTTTCCTACAAATGAAGCAATTCAAGTGGAAAGCTTTATCTCTGATTCAGCTAGATGTCTGCACAGCCACAGCAAAGGGTTTACTGCAAACAGGCACACAGAAGAAAAAATAACGGTGGTGGTTTTATTTATCTTCCAAATCACAACTGATACCAACAAATTCACAAATTATCCAAGCCAGAACTACCCAAAGAAATTATTTTTTTCAAGCATTGTTTTGAAACATTATCACATGCAGAAATAAATGATATATTAAACCCAGGAGCTCTGTAGGATTCATAAAGGATTCTATATTTATGAAGTAACATCCATTTATTTTAAGATTTTTTGAGAATGGACAAAGGTTCATAGATCACAGCAAAAAGACAGTTACAAAGGACTAAACTGATTTCAACCAAGATGCTTTAAGGAATGAGTTAACATTTATGTAATCTGGTTTTACAGTTATTAATTTTAAAATCAAAAGGAAACCCGGAAAAATCCTGTTTACCTAAAGAGCAAAGACTGTATTTACTTTTAGCTGCTGTACCCTTTTATGTGAATTTTGTAGGTTTTTATAACTGAAAATAAAACATCAAGACCAAAAGCCTGAAGCCTGTACCTCAGGCAGTTATCCAACTGATTGTGATTTTAGCATGATGAAAGATGTCCCCCTGCTTCCATATGGAAGCATTACCTCATTAACTGTCTTAACACTCACGTTCCACTTTCATTTTATGAAGATCTTATGGAAATCTTAGACCTTCCATGTTTTTAAGTACTTTTTAATAATAACTAGTATTCAGAGAAAATCTTCACACACAGCACCATAAAAAACAGGATAGAGACCAAGCATCAGTGCTTTACAATTCCATTTCTTTTTTTTTTTTCATACATATATTAAAAAAAAAAAAATCAGAAGCACTTATGTGCTTCTATTGCTGCCCTAAGGCACAAGTAACTTCTTGGACAAACACACTCTCCCTGCTGAACAACAGAACAGCTACAGACAGGACAACACAAGATAAAGAATCAGATGAAAACTTAAAAACCCTCAAACAAAAAACACAGAGAAAATAAAAAGTAAAAAAGACCTAAGCACTGAAAGCAGTTCCTTTTGTTTGTGATCTCTGAGGTGAAAGGTGTGGAAGCCGACATTCAGCTCAAAGTGCAGCGATGACAAATCCAACTTGACTGAAGTAAACTCCTCACTGGATTTCTTGGTTATCTTTTTGTTGTCATTATCAGAAATCTTTTACAAACCCCCCATGTATTACATAATCTTCTCCACATTATCTATCTGAGCTGTCATACTAATGTATAAATACTGATGGGTCAACCGCTATAAGAACTGAGGGGTTTTTTTGTTGCATTAAAAATTCAACAGTTGACAGCCTTTTATTTTAGCTTGCCTGTTTTGAGGCATAACCAATGCCTGTGTTGTGTACAGCATGAGCAATTATCTTCTGGGTTTCTCAAACTACCTGTCTGCTTTGTTTCACTATTTTATTTTCTGCAGAATTGAGGGATGAAAGCTAAATGGGTGTTCACATACTGCTGCTTTTCAAGTGCATCCCTCATCCTCTTCATTGTAATAACAGCATTCTGAATTATCAAAACTGACCAGTAATTACTCCCATGTCCCAGTTGTTTTTGGAGTGGGTGTCACAATTAAGGCCTGAGTGCATCTGTTGTACTTTCCTTTAACCTGTTTACTTTGCCTTGAACCATAATACTGGAAGAGTTCACTCCAGTGAATTCCTACACAGCTGCTTTTCAAATGTAAAACAACTTCCCCTATTATAAAACCACAGAAAACAAATTAATTTGAATTCACATTAATTCCTTCATTATCTGATGTCTACACAAATACTTGCTATAAAATTGCAAGTCAGGAGCTCTACAAACCAAGCATTCAAAATACAATCTGTGCAGTTTATAAGCTAAAGATTGATACAGCAAACAAATCTTCAGCCACTACTACCCTCCTTCGGCATCAGAGCAGCAGCTCCCCAGTGCAGCTGTAACACCTGTCAAGTGCCCACCAGGGATCTGAGAAGTAAATGTTATTCCAACATATTTTCATTACTCAAAATTACACATTTGCCATGCTGGCCTAAGGAGCTACAACAAATATGTTCAAAACTGCTGCTGCATAACATCTTAGTTTTATTAAGGGGGGGAAAAAAAAAACCAAAAGGAAAGAAAAAAAAGAATAGGAAATCCTCAGCTGAGAGAGAAGCCAATTTGGTATCAAAGTTCTAACCACAAATGCTTGTTTTCTGATGACTCCCTTCATTTCATGGCACTTTCTGCCTTTGATACATAACACCAACATGGACCAACCCAGGAAATACTCCCGTTTTCTCAGCTATATTCAAAGAGATTTGTAAAATCTTCATATGTTACTTTCAGTACAGAATTTTACATTGTTCACATTAAATGCAAGCTACTGAACAAAATGCCTCATACCATTTCTGTTACATGAAACTAGTGTGCTGGTAAGAAGACTCCTGTTTTATCATCAAGTATTAATTTTTACCTAGAACTGTAATGTAAAATTGGCTATTTGTAATTTTATTACACAGTTTGACTGACTATTCCAATTTCTTTCTTACTCTGTCCAAAGAAATGAAATTAGATTTACACTACCTTGAAATCAATGGTGTCCTTTAAATCATCAAGATAATATTCTTCAACTGCAAAAGGTTTGCCTTCCACCTTAAATACACAGACTGGATTCAGTCCATTAGGAAATGGAAGTGCAAAGTAATCAGCAAATTCTTTAGAGTTGATGGAAGCAGACATCAATATTATCTGTTAAAAAAATGCATAGCAAACATAAAACATTAATTTTAACACAAAATGCCCTGCTACCTGAAAATCTCCACTTATTCTTTATGCTAAAATGGTCTAATTTTGGTTATAACAGATATGTTACCTAAGCACAATTAAGACAATCAAGGTTAAATGCTTAAGAAACCCTAGCTAGTGCATGAAGAAAGGTAAGCACCTGTAAGAGAACGGTTCAGGTTAGATGCCTAGGATAGAGAACATGGTAGAAGTTCAATCAAAACCACACAGTACAGTTGATAAAATGGCAAAACAAAAATGCCATAAAATACATCCAAAAGAGCATCCCCCTTACACAGTGACAGGGTGGCAAGCTAATGAAGTGGGTGTTGTACCACAGTGCTCCAAAGCACAGGTGAGGATACCCAAGAGAGGGCAGATTAAACCATGAAGTCATTTAACATGATCCTCAAAGGACACAATTCTGCAAATATTATATGAAACCTGTCCCAGTATAGCAAGAACTATCTCGTGCCTCAACAGACAGTGGCCCAGCTATGCCAAGGGGTGAATAGGCTAAATGTAACCTTCCCTGAAGGCTACTGAAACAAAACCCAATCTAAATTATTCTAACTGCATTTACAAGCAAAGAATATTAAACTACCTCTTCTTCTAGACAATCTTTATATTTTGGACTCTGTAGTCTGCACAGAGCTTTTCCAAACTGAAAGGAAATGACAGATTCTTAACAGAGTGCCTGAAGGATCACGTAATTGAACTAAGAGTTTAATTTACTCCTACAGCAGAAACTCAACAAGCCTGTATCCCCAACATGGCAGATAAACACACTGGAATAGAAGGTAATCAAAGCAGACACATCTTCAAGATCGAGCAGTTCAAAACCACTTGTACAACACGGAGATGTCTAAAGACCCACCAGATAACCAAAAACTGTTATTAGTCACTACTAGAAACTGCAGTGTTTGGTCTGACCCAATAGAGCCCCTCTAACAGTGTCAAGTTTCCTTGCAACAACCCTTTCCCAGCAAGATCAATCTCAGAATAATCCAATGTCTGTTCTATGATCTAAAAATAATAATCTGCACCAGCCATCTGCCATAAAAACTCAGCATAGTGGTAGGTGAACCACAGCAGATAGTTCTTGTCCTCAGTACATCAGAATTACTCTTGCCATCCTCTGAGTTGAGGCAGTGTTGAATTACCTGCTACTTCTGAAGTCTGCAATGTCCAGATTAGGAAACAAACAGCTCATGTGTATTTCATATCATCTTGAGTTAGAAATGTTTTGCTTCCCCTCTTAAACAGGTATCCTTGCACACTTTTGTTTCATGAATCCAGGGAGACTGGGAGGAAAACCTTACATGTTCTGATGAACTTGCCACATGATCAAAGCCCCATTTCTATACAGTTTTTCAAAAGGGGCTGAAAAGGGATAAAGTAGGAGACATTGGGCTTAGTGTATAAATTTAAACTGAATTACCTGTTCCACTCTGCTACAAGCCTGAAACTGAGATCAAGAGTTCCCCCTCTCTTCACCATAAAAAAAAAAAAAAAATTCAAAGGGACATCCCCCACACTCCCTCAAAGGTAAGATTGTCTCAGGTCTATGCAATATGAAACTGTCATCTGAAGAAACAACTGCAGAGAACAATATAAAAGGGATAAAATTTTCCAGTGACAATTTTAAGAGATTTAAATGGAATTACAGAGGAAAAGAAAAAAATATTTCAGGAATCTGTAACAGAAAAATGTTTTCTAAGAGAAAAGATAACAGAGCCCATAGGGATTCTTGCCGTTCACACCAACCAGGTAATCACCATCAAGGGAAAGCTTTTCACAAACTTAGTTTGATTAAATTATTGGTCTTTTCAACAGGCAGAGCCAAGTGCTAAGAAAGGCTGAATACTTTCATATTACCCGATTTTAAATCAAAGACAAAAGAGTTTTCTTATCAGCATGAATAGGGACTAAAAAGTGAAATATGTGAAGAGCACTGTCATGCCCTGTGCCAGCTGGAAGGGCAGTTTCACTGACAGCATGTTTGGAAGATCTAAAAATCAAGTTATCCGAGTTTGAATCAATGCGATGGATTGCACTTAAGAACACAGATTCCCCTCCAAAGGCAAGAGAAATGGCCAACCCAGAACCACAGTTATGTCTGTTTTGAACAGAAAATGTCACATTAATTAACAATTAACTGAAGACACAGAGTCTCACAAAATAGCTGCAGTCTCAAATAGCTGCGCATAAAGATACTGAGTTAGCCTAACTCTATCACCGTATTTAATTGAAGAGTTCATTACTGAGACACAAAGACTAAATATGTCATGTTAAATGTCTGTGAGACCTACTGTAGTACAAAGCACAAGTGCCTAACACACAGAGAAAAATCTCAGACACGTTTTACTACCAGTTCTGCCCAGAAATTACAACACAGCGTTTCTTGTCTTCTGTCTTTCCCACTTTAACAAAAAAAGCTCAGTATTTCCAGGAGTTAATGCTACCATATTTAACCAAGGATAAGCACTGCCCTCAATACCCAATATGTAATTCTAGTCAAATATCCATCTTGCATTTTTTAGCCTTAAGCAGGCTTTAGAAACTAATGCATTTTAACATGAGGGGGGAAAAAAGTCTCTCAGAATACATTATAGCAGCCAGGAAAAGAGTGCCCTTTAGCTTGCTTACTTATGAAGAGCAGCAAACTAAATAATATTTTACTGCAAAATAACAACGTAACTATTTCTTGTATGTTCTTTAAAACGTGCAAAAATATTCTTGTGAGAAAAAGCAGCAGAATTCAGTTTGAACCCACCTTCACAGACTGTGAATTTGTATATAATAGTTTACGGGTCATCAAGAGCAAGAAAT
Source organism: Pseudotriccus pelzelni (assembly GCA_035584735.1). NCBI lineage: Eukaryota > Metazoa > Chordata > Aves > Passeriformes > Tyrannidae > Pseudotriccus > Pseudotriccus pelzelni. The sequence goes on along the minus strand of JAWMRA010000161.1, from coordinate 54,297,739 downwards.
CCATTTCTTCTGTACGCTCATGCACCTGGAAGACATTATGCACAATTTAATTTTAATTAATTCATGATCTTCCTTTCGAAAATCTTTTATTTTCCTACTAAATTTATGGTTTATTTTTGTAACTTGGAATAACAATATATTTTCATAGAAGAAAACACCTTTTGAGACTATGCATGTTAATCACTTTAAAATCCCAACAAGGCTGTTCAGATGATTACAATCCCTTTTGTGAAAATCTTATGTCACTATTAAAACATGGAAATCACAGAATAATGACTAGAAAACCAACCATCAGCTCCAGCCACTGGTTCTATTAGAGCTGGCAATAACAGCTGAAGTGATACTGATGCTGGGTGAATCAACTGTACTGATCAAATCACAAATGATGCAGGAAGGGACTAGGCTGGTTTGTCTGAAAACTAAGCAAATTGAATAGGTGTGCCCCATTCTCAAAGGCTTCTGGTTTCTGATTGCTCCTTGCAGATCAGCAAATACTTCTCAACATTATCCCTGATGACCATATCCCTTTTTTGAATTGCAGTGTAAACATATTAAGTGCAGCAGCTTTTTCTGGAGCTCAGCCTTCAGAGGTCAACATTCAAGTCCTGTAAGATAATTAGCATATTCTAACATAATATAAACTTATATTCAGTAGTGTCCCACCACAAAAAACAATTAAGTAAGGCAGTTTTCAGGCTGAGAGTAAGGTCTTGCTGTAGGAAGTCAAGATTTTTGGTCTAGGTTTGTTTAGGTATGCTCCTGAATGTCTGCAGTGCTCTAAGAGGACTAAGACTTGCAATTAAAAATGTCGTGGAAAACATTTGCTTGTTAAAAGAGTGACTGTTAGCTCAAGATCACGATCCCTGTAGTAGATGTGGGGAAAAAGGTGGCATATAGGGAACAGGAGGGACTAGAATTTTGGCTGGGGAAATGGGATAGTGTTGCATCTCCTTATCTTTGGCTTTAAAATGCTACGGGTTTGCAAGGCTGATAATACATTAGAGTGCTCAAATCTTTTCCATGAAGACAACTGGTACAATTCTTTAGGATTTCGTCTGTTTGAACAAAGTCCTAAAGTTTCTTCATATCAAAATGTAACTATTCGCTCAATCTTTTCCAGGTTTCCAATATGCCACTTCAAGTGCAGTCATGACAGCTTTACTTGTTACTGTAATAGTCTAATGGTACACCAAGCACTGTCTCCCTGGTCCTCCAATATCCAAGAATTAAAGTTGCTTTCAGCTAAAATACCATAACAGAATAAAAATGAAAACCAACACTTATAAAGCAAACAAAACAAACAAAATAAATTAAAAAAATCAACCCCAACCAACTAAAAGAAAAATAAACAAACAAAAAACCCCAACGAAACTCTAAGCCCTCTTCTGTATCACTACATCCCAAGATGTCCTACATCTCATATGTGATTCATGTTCACTGTTTGAGAACGCACAGTTTGACATCTGACTCGGATGAACAGTCAAATATTGCTTTCCATGTAAAGTAAGCATGGAAACATATACAAATATACAAATTACAAAAACCTACAAATGTATTTTCTTTAACTTTTAGGTGAAGTGACAGCAATAATAATGAATCCACATGAATGAACTTTAAATCCAGCCAGAAGACAGAACTTTCACAGGGGCATTTTTCAGGTTATCCCTGAAGAACAGACTCTCTGTAATACCTAAGCGAGTGAAAACTAGCTGCCTCTTCCCAGTAGGCCTAGCCAGGCAGGTTCTTAAATTCCACATGGTGGATTTAAAAAAAAAACAAAAACAAAACATTTCAAGACACCTGTATCAAAAGCTAAGCACTCACAAAAACCCTCCCTACACCCTTAGTTCTAAACTTATTGCTCAAAGGAATGCTGAAACAAGCCTATTTCAGCAAGCATTAGCTTAGACAAGTTACACAAAACATCTTTACAAGCAGATTTCTGCTTTTCTCTTGCATGGGAAGAGCAACAAAGGAGAAGGCTTTCTTAATAAGTAATTTAAACTTATTTCCAACAACTTACTTCATCAATGAAAATATGCGTGAACTCAGTTAGGCTCTTGGCAGAAACTACTTTCTGAAGAAGAACTCCAGTTGTCATATACAGCAGCCTCGTCTCCTTTGTCGAAACATTCTCTAAACTCAACTAACAACAGTGAGAAAAATACATGTTAGAAGGAAAGAGGTATTTAATATATTTACAGAAACGTGCATCTGAAAGTACTCCAAAATCAAACCATGTAAATCCATCCAAATTATTTGCTTACACTTGTAGAAGTCCCTGTACAAAAGTGTTCTCAAAGGCCAGAACCAGTTAACTGTTTTTCTTTGGGAGAAATTTTAAAAAAAATTTAAACTCTGAAGTTTACTAAGTATCAGAATTCCTTGCTGGGGGCTTTAGTCTGAGAAGAATTCTTAAAAGACTTCTAAAAGTATGTACACGATCCTTTCCACTAATATAGAGAGCAAGAAAAAAAAAATTTTGCCAAAATGAAGTTTGTTTACTAGACAAGATAAGGAAAGATGTATAAGGTACTACCAAGATCAACTTACTCCTGAAAGTTTTACAACCCTAGGAATCAAAAATCTACCACGTAACATAAAGCACTTGTTTACCTATCTCAGGTGCTATCCACCCAGGCAGGCAGAGCTGTGACCAGCTTTTTCACATGCAGCTTCTGCATCAGCCTAGAGTGGATGCGTCCAAGCTCAGCTGTTTTACCTCTGTTTCTACTCAGCTAACAGGGCTGGTGAAACAAGCACAGCACATCCACACACACTGTCCTGAAGGCAGCTTGGCAGCACAGCACAGCACAATTTTAGGTCTTCAAGACTCATTAGCCTAATAAATCAATTTAGCAATTTTATGACTAATTAGTTTGAGGTATCAAATCACACCACAGATTTTACGTAGAGCTTACTTTGAAAAATATACATAACTGCTCTGGTATTGGCTGGGATAGAGTTAATTTCTTCTTCGTAGCTGGTACAGTGCTGTGTTTTGGGGATTTAGCAGAACATCCATTGCACACTGGTGTTTTGGTTGTTGCTGTCATGTTCATTCTCAGACAAGGACTTTTTGTGGTTTGTGCTCTGCCCTTAAGGAGATACATAAAAAACCTGGGAGGGAACACAGCTGGGAGAGGTGACCTGAACTGGCCAAAGGGGATATTCCACACAATAGCATGTCATGCCCAGTATATAAACCAGGGATTTACCCAGAAGGGAACCAACCAGGGTTCGGAAACAGGGTCTGGCATCAGTCAGCAGGTGGTGAGCAATCGTACTGTGCATCACTTGAGGTGTTTTGTTATCACTTTTTAATCATTATTTACTGTTCTTATTATATTTTAAGCTGTTTCAATTACTAAACTGCTCTCGTCTCAACCTACAAGCTTTCCTCTGATTCTCCTCCCCCATTCCACGAGGGTTGGGAGGGGTGGGGGAGTGAGGTGAGGGAGCAGCTGTGTGGTGCTTAGCTGCCAGCTGGGCTTAAAGAACCACAACAGCCCACAGTAATGCTACAAATATGATAGCTGGAGGTTATTAATATTGGCTTAGTTAAAATTTGAGGTAATGCCAGATCATAATTGCAGAACTATCCTGAGTGTTCACCTCTCAGAACTGAAACTTGATGATTAAGCATGAAGACCCTTTTTACTTTGTTTTTCAACCTACCCAAAGAAAAATTAAACTTTGCAGTTGTGTTAAAAACAAATTTTTTTTCCTACTACAGTATTTGTTATAGATGCATCTGTCACCTAGACAAAAACAGCCTTCAGCAGGGATGACAATAAAGGTCCTTTAGATGTAAAAATAAAGCTCATGGATCTGCATTAGCCCTGTAATGTGGCATTTCTGCAGAAGGCCATAAGCTTTGGACTGAGTTTGCAAGGCCTCAGGGCTAAGGCATGTCAGGGCTGCTCTCCCTGAATCTTGCTTTATCTGCCTTCATTTTTGCTTTCCTTGGTCTCATTGGGACAGGAATTTAGTGTAGTATAGGGATATAGAGGCCTGCTACAGTAGCAGACACCCTGGGAAGCAGAGACACAGGATGGGGCATGGAAGAAAGCAGATGGGGCGTAAGAGATGAAGTAACAGCTGTGTCAAAAGAGGAAAGTGGCATCCAGTTTATAAATGGAAGGACAGAACTGAGTTTGAGCTAGACAAAGCAAAAGGAGGAGACAGATTTAAGAAGAAAAACTAGTTCAAGTTTTCACATGCTAAAAAGAAACAACAGGATGTTCACAAAACAATCTGGCCACAAGTGCATGAGAGTTTTGACAGACCTGACAGGTAAATGTAGTAAAGTCAAACAGATAAAGTATATTAATAAAGGATTTTAAAAGTAAAAAAGAAGACAGAATATAGTTCTCGTGCAACAATTTCATTGATTAATAACATAGGCGTGTCCAATGCAGACAAATATTTCTGTGGGAGTCCCACTAGAATTTATAGTTGTTCATCTTTAGAAGTTGGTTTAATTACAAACATTTAGCAGGAAGCAGCTAGAAAACAGCCCTTCTACTTTAAAAGCAGATTCTCTAACATTACTTCAGTATGCTGGATCTCCTAAAAAGGAATTAAGAAAGAAAACACAGTACTTTTTATCGCCTTTTTAAACACCATTTGAAACTTTTATACCTGGTATCCTACAAATCCACCTAGAGTCCATGATCGCTCCTTGCTAATCCACCTGGCAAGGCTGCTGGCACTGATCTTCCGAGGCTGAGTGACAGCGATGTTGCAGTGGATATGTTGCTGCATGCAATAATCCAGAACGTACTGCGGAATCTGTGTGCTCTTACCACTGCCAGTGGCTCCTTCTACAATCACAACTGAATGGTTTTTTATCAGAGACAGTATCTGAAACAGTATTTCAAGAAAACTCGTAAGTCTGCAAAACAACTCAAACCAGATTTCTAACAGACTTGAAAAATCAACAGCTTCCAGGCCACACACCTAATCTCTGTAAAACACTGTGCCATCACCTCCTAGGCATCTGGAGATAACTGGACTTCTAAAACACATCAGAAGATCACAGAAAAGAATATGGGCATATGCTCACATATTTTACATTAATACCTATGAAGCATAACAGCAATGATTTTTCCTCTAAGAATTTTTATATAGGGGTTTTGTACAAAACCTACAAGATTTGTACGTTTAAAACATGGTTTCCTTCTAAAAAAACAAACAAACAAACAAAACCCCCCCAACCAAATAAAAAAAACCCTACCCCCAAAACCACAAAAAAACATTATTTTCAGCTTTATTTCATGAAAGAAAGTACACTGACATTACCTTTTCCCTGTGTTTGGCTGTAGGCATATTCACATATTTATGTTTAATTATTGGTATAGAAGTTGAATGACCTGATTCACACTGAGATAGTGAAGTACCTAGGCATGAAAATAACCAAGAATAATTTATTTCAACAGAGAAAAAGAAACTCCAGCAGGAGATTATGATCACAGTATTCGGAAACCTAACTCCTCTAAAATTTGAATTGCATACTTGTGAGTATTAATAGAACTAATACTTTTAATATCGGTAGATTGTTGGAGATTTTCTGGGTTTATGCAATTGCTGTTGTACTGGAAGCAACTCTGAAAAAACACTGCTTCTGTGTATAAACCACCATTAGTGTAAGAAATGTATGCAATTCTATATGCTTTTCTCTTAATTTAAAATACAGTATTTTTGCACAGTTTGCATTACAATTGCCAATTCTACCTGTGCAGCCAAGAATCTACAATTCTGAAAAAAACTGCCTTTTTCATATGCCTTCATTTTTTTCCTTCACTTCTCTTTATGCATTATTTCCCCAATAAATAAACAGACCGGTGAGAAAGAAATCTGGTGTTTTTTACAAAGGCAATAATGACTTTAAAATAAAGGCTATCATCTCAGTACTTGACTACAGTTATGGCTCCCTTTCTTTGGGAAGGCTGTAACAATCTCACACAGCACCAAGCAGAAGTAGGCAGAACAAGACCTTTTGTCTTTGTACTACACCCGAAAGTGCTCCAAGCCCCCAGACTGTCTTAAAGCATCAAGAAATACAAATTAAGTTATTCTCACATTAAAACAGCAGACAGTTCAACAAGACAGTTTCATAAGGAACTAAAAACCAGAGTTTTCCTGAAGCCACACTCTGGAACAAGAAAGGTTCTTTACCTGGACTCTGTGTAACGAAACAGTTAAAGGTGATCACTGCACAAGGATTTACTTAGTGCTATTGAACACACAGAAAACCAGAACTTACTAGCAGCCTGCCTTGAAAATATTATCTGCCCTTTCTAAAATACTTTGGTCAAGTTTCTAAATATATTCCCCAGAAAAAAATTCATATATAGCATTCTGTCACAGCAACACCGTACAGAGGCTGACTGGCTTCCCTCTGGCACAAACATGTCACTTCTGGGACATCCAGAGCTCTGTGTGATTTGGCCAATGCTGGAAGAAACCTCAAGCTGCTAGGGAACAGATCCCAGTGTCAGCAAATTCCTGATAAAGCAACGCAGCCTTCCCACCTCCATCAGGTTTTCCGTGAAACAAATGCAACTTTGAAAAGGATGTTAAAAGTACACAACAGAAGACAGTAGCAATTTTTTAATAGTGCTTATAAATAAAGAGGGAAGGATAAAAAAATTAATAATTTAAACCTCTGTAATTCAGTAAAAAGAGACAGTGCATTACTAAGAAATCATTAACCTAAAACTCAAATTCATTTGAAAAATACAAAGGAACAAGCCAGAAACAAAGAAACAACCACCAATATTCACGTTACCTGCTGAATAATCTGATTAATGTAACCAATTTTGTATATATAATTTTTTTCACTGATGAAACTTAACTTTAATATTGCTTTTTATATAACAGTTCTATGACAGCAACATCTTATCTTTCCCAAAGCACAGATGTTTGGAAAAAAATTATACCAGAAGGAAGTGGTGATCCAATGTTAGCCACCATCAACATGCAGAGTTTGAGAACTGACAGCCATACAGGCACATAGCAGATGCTACAAGTACTAAGAGCTGTATGGTTTGAGTTTTTTCCTCCCTTCAAGACATGTAGACTGTGCTTAAACTGAAAAAAAACATTACTGAGTTTGCCTGGGGAACTAATACCATGACAACTGTGAGACTTCTGTCTAGAGCAGACAGTACAGACCTGGGTCCCAGTGAACTGGCAACTTCAGATGAACACTGACGTGACCTAAGGAGACATGAAAATGCCCACCCTAACAAACTGAGGACACAAACTTCATCTGAAACCTACTATGATCATTAGTGAACAAAAAACCAACATGGGGATGGGAGAACTTGAACGGCCATCTTAAAAGACTTTAGAAGTTTCACGTTCATTTTTTAAAAATGAAAAGTGTTGTTCTGTACCATTAAGACCTCCCACAGAAGACAAACATTTGAATACACGTCCCTATGAAAAGTTCCAAGGCTATTCTACTCATTTAAATAACATTTGAACTGGGAACTCTATAGCACACACTCTAGCTGTCTTCAATTGTTGTTTGGATTTGCTTGGGGTTTTTCTTTTCTATTTTTTCATATCTAGTATGTAATAAATCCCCAAATGAGAACTGGTCTTCTGCCAATACAGACAAATATACAGATTCAAGGAGCTAAAGGACTACAGACTCAGCAGCAAAAAAAGGCACAAACTTTTCAATTGCTTATACTTTCTGGAAAATATTGGTAAGACCAGGACAACTGACCCAACCACAGCACACCACTGTAAGACATTATCTCTAACCTGCTCCTCAGATTCTGACACACAGAGAACGCAGGACACCTCCAATCTGAAAATGGTAAATTGAGGAAGCATGCAACTGCCCACCATGGTGTTTTAGGACAAGCCAAATATTTCAGTGCATAAGAAGCATTAATGCCAATCCAGAATAATGGTATTAATTTCTCCATTAAAGAAATTATTTTGCATGCAAGTGCAAAAAAAGAAACAAAAGGAAACTCAATTATGGGTAAGATAAAATTGCCTGCTCACTTCTTTTTCAATTATTATAGAAGTTCTGTAGAGATACGTTGACTGCCATGACTAAAACAGTCCAGTGCCTATGGAAAGAGCAATTTTCCAGTATCTCAGTTACTGTAGACCATATAAGCAGACGTATTCCCTATGGTACCTGTTTCCTGAGCTGAATTGGAACAGATCATTTTAACACAAGATTAGATTTTTGTATTCAGCAGTTCTGGGAGAAGATATTGCACATTTGAATCTTGCTATCTGCCACTAAAGCAAATTAAAATGAGATGCTTAAAACAATATACTTGGAAGTACTGGTTAGGTGAGTCAATGAGATGCTTATTACATCACTGATCATTCCTCTGCTGAGCTACAAATGCACAAAGTGACCACAGTTAGCAAAGAAGCTCATAGGGAAGGAAAGACAGAGATAACAACAATGCACTGAGCCACAAAGCATAAGGACTTCCCAGTACATCACACTACTTCAATCCAAACACCAAGTACATGAAGTTGCTACTGACTGAGCCCTGAAAACTTAATCCAGAGCCTGGGCAAAGCAATTAAACTTCCTGACAGAGGAAAACAGGTTAACAATTTTCTGTCTTGAAGTACTGACTGCTAAAGAATAATCACAGGTAACATGAAAATTCCTAAGAAAACACTTTGCTAATGAGACTTCTCCACTGCAATCTTCAACTTACATATATTTTATATACAAAAGGTTTTGAGGTGAAATCTGTGCTGTGATTAATTTTTCTGACATGCATCTGAATTTTCTTCTACTCTTATTTAATCACTTCAACTTCCTTTCCACAGCAGTATCATTTACACCAGAGCCAGAACTCTAAATGCAGTTCCTTGATGATTTCTTTTCCCAACACAGAAGCAGATCAGGCACTTCCAATGGTCCTTTCAGCATAAAAGCATAAGCTCTTTCAAAGAAATTGGAAAGCAGAAGATTTAAACTCAACAGGATTTCATAAAGTAACAAGGCACAAGCAATACAAACACCACCACAGTTTCAGTAACTCTGCAAGTTTTAAAACAATTCATACAGAAGATACTGTCTACAGTTGCAACAGCAACTCCAAAAGAAAGAAGCTATGGAAAGGATACCAATTCTGAACCTTCAGGCCACATCAGCTTCTCATTTCCATGTTGTAAAGGTTATTTCTTGACTACATTTGTATTCACCACAGTTAGACTCATGGGTCCTGATCCAGATAAACCCTTGATGATTTATGACAATTCTCACGTACTTAAAAGGAACCTACACTTCCAGATCAATACAGCTCCATAGTTACAAATATCTCTTGGAGCTCTGGAAGTCTGCATGATCTCGTATTACCATTTAAGAGTAGCAGTCTCAAAAGTGTAACAACAGACACATTTATAACCTACAAAGTTAACAGCACAAATCTTATGCTCACTTCCTGAGCTTCTTTGTTCTATTATCCTAACATGAATCTGCCTGTAAGTTACAACTGATAGCAATAAGAACCAGGATTTTCTGAAGTATTTCTGTTATTCTGCATCTAGGTGGGATTCGGCAGCTCGGTCCCAGAACGCCGTAGGAATGTTCCAGTGCTGTCACTATCCAGTTTGCTGAGAGCCCGCCGCTGGATCGCACACAGCTGGGAGCACAGCACTGATGAGAGCAGGCAGGCATCAACACTGCACAGAACAGCTCCTGGAGCAACAAGACTCCAGACAATGACACAGACAAAGACTACAAAGTGGGGGGAAGGAGGGGGAAGGGACTATCTAACAGCTTAAGGGAGTATATAACATGCCAGTATTTCATTAATTTTTTAGGGTTGTTTGCTAATTAGATGCTGTTTAAGTAACTTACAACTGGAAGGCAAGAATAAATATTAAAAGGTACAAATTTTAAGGGAAAACATTTTAGGATAGACCAAGAAAAAATATGTATTTATAAAATAAAGTACCACAATGACTACACAGAAATATTTCCTAAAAAGCCTAAGTTATAACTCTGTTTCTTTTACAGGAGGAACACTTTTAGCAGCAGTTTCATTCCAAGTTATGCAGACCACTGCTGCTGCTAAATTACGTTGCTACCTTACTTTAGGCAGAATTTTGGTTTACCAGGTAAAGGACATTAAATGATCTATGGTATTTCACTGTACTAATCAGTACCACTACACTATTAAAGAAACAGCTAAGGAACTTGGGCTCAGTCAGCTGCTTGTTGTCCTTCCTTTGCTAGTAAAGCACATGAAAACCTAGGGAATACCACATTCCTGAACTACAACACTGGAAGCTCCTTCCAGCCCCTTTATCCCCCACTTTCACCTTTCAATGCCTCCTCTCCCACAAACTTTATGTAATGTCCAGTGAACAAGAGACACTATTTTGTGGTTAGGACAGAAGGTCAGATGCACTGCACCTGCTGAACAAGTCAGCTGCACCTTCTGCCTCTCAGCTGATGACAGACCCAGCAAATGTCTTCCTCAGCCACCTGAGTTCCAGAGGCCACACAATTTGGAGAAGCAGTGAAGGAGAGCAATTTCTAGAAGATTTCTCAATTTGTCAAATTTTGGTATATCAGCAAAGGTATACAAAAAGTATTAAGAGAATGACACAAAGAACAGACAGAACACATAAATGTCCTTTTCTTGGGAAATCAGCTGCATGGACAAAATTGGAAAATAGGAGGCACAGTAAGAGTTTGAAGCTGAGCTGCCCTGACAAGTGAGTCAGCCTCAGACTGCTTTTACCAGAGCTCCTAGGAAAGAAGTGCAATCAAATTTCCCTCTACAGGCAGTTCAAAGCAATAATCAAACAGGCACAGAAATAACATGGATAGAAAATGAGAAAACAGAACAAAGACATGAATATAATGAATCTTTTTCTTGCAGATTTGTTACAACCACGTATCTACACTTATCAATACAACAAGCCAGATATATGCACATTTACCTATGCAACTGCATCACATGGTGTGGTTTCCAGAAAATAAGGTGTTTGCTTTTTAATACCATGCCTTAATATATAACAAACTAATACACATACCTCTTTAAACAAACAAGAAATACATAGAAGGGTTTCACAGTTTTGAGTAGAGGAGATACGGGGAAAGACCACAGGGAGGAAAAGGACAGGTGTATCAGTATTTTTATTTCTCTTTTTACCTGGTTTATTATAGACAAGCTGATAATTTGCAGGTACATCGAGGACCTGTTCTTTTGCTTGCCTGTGTTTTTCAGCATATTCAGTTCCAACGCTCTCTGTGATAGGCAGCCTGAAGAAGAAAGGAATGATAAATCAATGCTTCCTAATCCAAGTCATTTGTATGTCTGAGAACAGCAGCATTACACAGGAAGTTCAGTCTCCATGACACACAGGAACTACTTCAATGAACAAACTTCAGAAAAAACATTTGTCTCTCCATTTAGATACTAGCCTGAGGAAAATGCCACATTAAATCTTTTTGTTTAGACTCAAAAAAATTGAGCTCCCAAAATACCATTCTTTAAGATTTTAATACCTAGGAATCTCTCTTCTAACGAAAGACTACAATTTCTTCTGAACAAAGATAAAATAGCTCTGTTTCACCAGTTCTTGACACAGTGCAATTAGGGTAATACATGTTATTCTTGCACAATTCCCTGGAGACAGAGCAAGTAGACAGGAGGAAAAAAAAGAAATCATCTCACTGCTCTGAGGAAAAAAGTTTTGACTATAATCCAAGAGATGATGGTTTTCAGGTGAAAAAAAATAATGCAATTACCTGATCACTGAATTTTATGGAAATCTATTACACACAAGAAAGTCTAATTATGACATGAATATAATAAGGTAAGATTAAAAAAAACTTCTACATAAACAGTGTGAAGAAATCCACATGAAATTCACTGGAGAAAAAAGCAGCATGTAAACAGTCATTGTATGGTTATTAAATCAACTATGAACTTGAATGTAGAAGAGTTTTGAACACATAAAAAGCAACCTTATTTTTTAAAACAAAATACAGAAGTCAAAACTATGGTTTTACTTAAGTTCCGGGCCCTGTGCCAGCCTTTGCTATGCAATAATTCACTAATGCAAAGCAAATCTGTTTCTGTTTTATGACAGTGCTGCAGAAATGCTTATTTCTTGACCTAAATAACAGGCAATGCTGACTCCAAAAACAACACGAAGCTTTCAACATGACACTGCGTCACACAGCTCTCAACAGAGTAATACCTTGATGCCACAGAGCCCCCACCTTCTCTGGCAAGGCAAACTCTGTGCCAGCTTGGCTGTGCTACAGACAACTCGTTCAGATCAGAGCAGAACACCCACATATTTATCACCTACTGCTGCCAACAAACTAAGAAATAGCTTCTGGTCCAATTTTAACAATATTTTAGGCACAGAGCCACAGCAGTTTCCCCCGGATCTCAAGTATCTCTCCTAATGCAAGGTTCAACAGGACTGCACCCATCTGCACAACCGCTACACGAGCAACAGCTGCCTACTCTGAGCAAGCAAAGTGCTACACTTATGTCACTCGAACCCCTCTGGAACACCTGGAACAGGGAACACTCCTCAACCGGCCTGAATGCAAGGTACAATACAGGAAAAAAAAAATTTTACATCATGTCAGACTGCTTATAACATAGGTCATTCCACTGAATGTATACCAAAGACAAGTAAAACCCCAAAATTCAACAACAGTATTGAAAGTCAAGCACTCGGTAGCTGAAAATACTATAATGAAGCCTGGCTGCACAATCTCACTTTGGCAGCACTGTGTGCACATTATACAGATTTCAGTGTACATCCAATTATTTTTTCACTTCCACAGAGCTGCAGCCTCACTGAGAGCAGTGGGCACACATCTTCTAAAAAGAAAAAAAATGAGTTATGCAGCAAACACAACTTGCCCCTTTGTTCTCTGTGAGAAAAAAGCCATCCACTGCAGGCAGTCACTGCTGTCACACAGGAGCAGGTATTGCTTGACTGTCAGAGGTCTGAGCAACAGCAAGCAAATCACTTGAACAGAAAACTCCCACTGAGGCTAAGGGTGACAAAGGAGAACTGTGCTTCTTGTTTGCAGTTAAGACCTTGTAGACACATCACTATTTAGACAGTAGCTAAGGAACAGTGGGTGTTCTATTCATTTATTTATTTGTATAAAATGAATATATATGTAGAATACATATATTTATAAATATTTATTTAATATCTCCTGGAGATGGAGTATTAAGCATTTCAAAACAGGCTCCCAGAAGTATGTATGGGCTTCCAACCTTCACCTGTAGAGGTTCAGGAAAATTAGGGCAGTATGACCTTGGTGATACTCTGAATATTTTATTTCAGAAATTAGGTTTTCTGTCTTCAGAAAGGAGCATCGAGTAAATAAACCCCAGGCTACATGATGAATAAACAAAACATTTAATAGCCAGTCATTAGGAATGAACATTGTGCACTTGACGTACTGGATCAGGCCACAATCTTGGGGAAAATCATATGCAACTGCAAGATTGCATATGGGAATATGAAATGAACAAACAAGCTTCATTGTATCCTTTCTTCATGTTTTAATGCTGAACTTTGCAGCATTAATAAATTTAAAAGCTTATAGAGTAATGGGGTTTTTTTGGCAAAATGAAAAGAAATCACTGTGAAGCCCTCTGGAGCTTTCCTAAATCACCAGAAGGATACAATCCTTAAATAAGGATAATTAATAAGCCATCAGTAGGTGCTATTGTCCTATATATACCTGGATAAAGAGAAAAGGATTTCTATTACATGGAAATCTAGTGAAATTAGCTGGCAGGGGAATAACAAGGTTCAGAAATTCAAATCCATTTCAGGCTAGGAAAGGGCAAGACTAATGAAGGGACTTGGCTGGATTCTACTTACAAAGCACAGTGTCTGTCTGATATACCAGTTATCTTCTCCCCCACTTCTATTCCCTCAGAGTAAAAACCTGCCTTTTGGTAACACCTGCCATGTTATATATTATATATTCCCTAGGCTTTCCAAATTCCAGCCCTTTCAGCTGCATATACAAAAAAGTCAAAATTCTACTACATTAAGAAGCAGTAAAAAGAATTTTTGTGACTAATACAATCACTGAAAATTTTAAGTCATCAACTGAAGGAAATGCAGGAGACTTTAGATGTTCTGGTTTTGTCTTCCTTCCCCCTCATTTAAAAAAGTAGGTGAATTAACACTATTTCTTATAATACTTTCCTTATTCCGTATCACGTGGCTTAGCTACTATAACATTTTTCTGAAGTGTGACTGATCTTGGTACAGTCAAGTATGCCCAGTCAAACTAATTTTGAGCATTTGACTGAAACAAAACACTTCTAAACATAAAATTAAATAGAGATGACACTTTGGGGGAATTACTAGAAGGGAAATACAGCTTAACACCAAAAACTGACACATTCAGTTGTAAATGGTTTCGAATACACTAAGGGTGCCTTTCTTTAAATAAATTCAGTTAGAGAAAGGTCTTCCTTTTCTTCAAGCTATAGAGTGACCTCTAATAAGTCAACAAGGCCATCATAACAAAGTACACTGGGTAAATTTTTGTATTTAAGCATATGAAATATGAACCAAAGCATTTTTGCATACACTTAACTTACTAAAAATAGAATTAATTGCCCAATCTCAACCGTAACTGTGACAGGTAATTTGTTTGGCCCTTTCAAGTAACATGTGCTACAATGCCAATGCCTACACTGAACATAGTTAGTGCCACTAGAAGCAATGCTTAAAAAAATCTTTATTAAACTAACAAGATATATACAGTTATCCCATGAAAAAATAGCACTACTCATACAGCACACCTGAACGTGTAAAGGAAACATCCAAGTATGTAGCAAAATTCCAAGGATTAAGATGCTTGCTTATCCAGTTAGAAGCCCTATTCAAGGCCATGTAACTTCAAGAACATATCCATCTTAGAGACAAAACTGAAAAAAAAAAAAAAAGTCTGCTAGGGTTGTGTTTTCAAAAAAATCTTTTACGTGTACTTTCTGCTTATTTATGTTCTGCCTCATTTAACAGAAAAAACCCTGTGCACATGGGACTGGAAGTTGAACATAAAACTAGTGTCACCCATTTCACAGATCACAAGAGAAGGACTGCCCCAAGTCATGGCTTCTGTCACGCACACAAACTGTCCACCTACTTACAGATCTTTGTGGGGAAGGAAAAATCACTGGGAAAAACACTTAAGCCTTGTAACATACAGAGCAATATTCTGCTGTACAATTTTAGTAAGATATATACAGTAGACTGTTGTAAAGCCTCTTTTCTGAAACTAAAGTAATGTGACACTTTACATAACTGAACATTTGCCATGACAGTGAATAACCTTCCACTAGGTTTACTGAAGGACATGCTAAAAATTACTTTCCCTTTAGCTGGAAGTTTGCTTTCCATACACGAGATTGGTCTTACCTGCAGAAATGCACTAACTTTAATGAAATCATGTACTGTCATTCAAAAGCCATGTTTCAGGGGAAAAAAAAAAAGAGACTATTAATTGAATTCAGAGTAATCTAGTAAATACTAAAATAGAGATTTTACAAAGTCATTTACAGATTATTTTAAGAATCAGTAAAGTTGATGCTTTTTTCCACTAAGAGAGCTGTTCTAAAATGTAATTAGCTAGATTTAGTGATAAAGTCTTCATACACAGGCGTTTTAAAGGCTTGCACTGCTCTTCCTCATAGCAGTAACTCAGATCTCCAGTTTTAAAACTTTAAACAGTTGGGGAGAGAGAGAGCACTAAAACCACTTTGCAAAATCCCAAGAACTCAAATGCAAATGTTTGGATTTGGATAAACTATGTAAACTCAACATCTCAGAAATATTTCACACATGTCAAACTAAAAGCTCTGCAAGATCTTCCATCTTATTCACAGCTAAAATCCAAGAAAAATAACAGCCACAACATGATGAAACAGTCCAAATCCTCAAATTTACTGTCTTCTGCTCTGGGACTTGATGCCAGTGGGGGAAACTGGGATGACCTGCTGGGCTTCAAAGAACTGGACTCTTTCTGGAGATGAGCTGTTGATGAGCTCCTCTTTCTACAGCCATAGCTCCAAAGGGATGCTCTGAAGAGGGCAGCTGTTACTTGTGACAGATGGTGACCACACAACTACCACCTCTCTTCCACACATGAAACAGTTAATTTTGCAAATCAAAGTTGTTAGAATTAATTACGAACTAGATGTCAGACAGGTGTTCATATTTATTAACTTCAACCAAAAGCACAGTTTCTCTATCAAGCACTGTTTCTGATCCTTTAGCAACATGCACAAAGCATCTACACTCCCCCAAAATTCACCCCTTCCCTCTAAACAAAAAGGCCAAAAAAAAGGAAAAAAAACTGGCCAAAAAGAAGAAGAAAAAAATCCCACAACAAGAAAGCCTAAACAAAGACATTTGGTTACACACTTGGTAAAATCTGGATTAAATAAATATCTGAAAAATAAAAAAATATGCAAGTAAGAGACTGCTCTTAATCTAAAAGAATGTCCATGAACGGTAGTACTGAATGCAAGATCCTCTCATTTCAAATCGATGCCTGTAACTCCTTGGTCTATTAGTGGAGTGTCACCAGCACCAGAGCCATTAAAGCTACAGACAGTCCAACTGGAAGAAATCAGCTTCAACCATGTCCTGATTTTATTCATCTCAGCACCAGAAGTACAGTGATAGCTTACACAAATTTCTGTCAGTTAGCGCTGCTAAAAGAGACTTATTCAGTTGTTTGCTGTCACAGCAAAGGACCAAACAAGGAGTCTTACCAAGAGCCTCTTGTGCAGGCTCATGGCAAATTTTGCTCCTAGTTGTTAAAAAGCAAAAGCAGTAGTCAAATACTGTCTGAAGCGATCAGAGGAGGTAGACTCACCATCTGTCTGCAGCCTGAAGCAGCTAGAGAGAGTTGTTCTGTCAAATCTAAAGAAAAATGCACTACAAAGTCAATATTTAAATCCAAAGTGTGAGGTTGCATTTATAAATAGAAGAAAAAAAAACCTGCTACCTATGGATAAATTATATATTAAGAAATCTCTCTTCCCTCAGATGACTGATGGGGTTATTTTCTTCATAGCAGCTCTGTGGTGCTGTGGTTTAGATTTGTGACCACATCAATGCTTCTAAAACACAAATGTTTTAGTTATTGCTGAGCTGCATTTGCACAGTATCAAGGCCTTCTCTGTTCCTCACTGCACCCCTGCCCTGCCCCTGTAAAGAGATTGGGGGGGGTGCAAGTGTTGCGAGGGGACATAACCAGGCAGGTAACACAAACTAACCAAAGAGCTATCGCGTGTCATGTATTGTCATGCTCAGCAACAAGAAGATAAAAGAGAAGAGTTTCAGTTCTGTTTGCCATCTCTTGTTCAGAACCTGGCTGGGCATCAGTCTGCCCATGAGGGGTGATATGGGACTGCCTTTGCATCACTTCTTTTATTTTCTTTCTCTCTTCTTCCCCTTCATAAAGTTTTTTATCTTGAACCCTAGGTTTTCTTTCTTTTTCTGTTCCATTCCTCATCCCCTCTCCCACTGAGGGTCAGCAGGGAGTAGAGCGAGGGGCTGCACAGTGCTTAGGTGCCTATTGGGCTTAACCCGCAAGATTCATCAGCCCTTCACACAAAATCCACGGCAGCAAATCACAGGATGTGACTATTACCAAGATACTAGCAAGGAATTACGGAACATATACCCCTGCAACAATATGCTGAAATGTTGGCTCGCTAGGTATGGTTACGACCTGCTATCAGCAGTTTTGGTCAAATAAGAATTAGGCTGTTAATTTCTCAGTGTGTCATTGAGTCTGATTCATAAACAGAACTATACTTCTGGCCCCTTTCAATTACAAGAGTAAGCAGCATCTCAGATGGTACACAGGCACCATAAAATTTTCCAAAGAAAAGAATAAGAAGCTTCTCCTTCACGTATTCCCTCCATTCATCATACCTTGTTCCTCACATCAGTGCAGCATTCAGTTAAATAGAAGTGGCTTGGAATGAACTGCTGTTCAGCACCAACTTCTTCTCAAACTGGCTTTCCATCAGAAAAAAAGTGTGTTGTCCAACAGCACACTCAATCAGCACAAATAAGTACTAAGTGTGTAGCCCCTACAGACAGGCATAGTAGCACAGCCCCAGGTTTAACCAGACTGCCTTATTTATTACAGGACCTGGTTGTCAGTTCAGGAAGTTCCTTTATGTATGTGATGTTAAGACACACGTCTCAAGACTAAAGCCTTCGTGCTGTACTCAGAGTTGACTTGGCTTTGCAGGATTTTTTTTTGGCCCAGAATAGTTTCAGAACAATACTTTTTCAGAAGAAAACACTACACTTGGAAAAACCGCTGATCCCTAGAGGACATTTATTCTTTGTGAGAATTTCAGATTTTGCAAGCCTATTTCAAGATATGCCTTCTGCACATCATTTATTTCAGCAAACTATTTATTACTCTAGTGTTGAAAGTCATAATCAGAATGTAAGATTTACTTAGCCACACATCATGCAAATACCTAAATTTCTCGTGCTAAAAAACATTGTTTTATTTAGTTGTTTGGGGTTGTTTTTTTTTTAAAAAGAAAGCTTTCAAGATATTTCAAAGAGCATCAGATGGTAAAATAAATATTTTCTGTCATCTCTTTTTAGCCAAGAAACATTACCTTGCCATAAACAGCCATATCTTCTAAAGTAGCCAGTATTAACATCATTCATGATGATTTTCAAGTAAGAATTCATTCATCTCTAGTGCTAGTGCTTATGCTAGAGGACATTTCCTGTGAACATGCGTAAAACCACCTCATTGTTATTCTTAAAGTACTTATTTGGAGTTATTCTTCACTATCGCAAAAAAAAAAAAAAATCCAGGCACATTCAACACGCATCCCGTTTCCCTGTGGTGAGTTTCAACTATTTAACTCTGTATGTTGTCTGCTCTACTCGTAAGTGTACATAAATATTTTACTCTGTAGTTGTGCTACGCCTTCAACATAGAACTTAATTTGTTACCAACTAGAAGCTTTATGAGCATTGACAAGGAGAGATTCAGAAGTTTAAACCCCAAAATATTTTAAAAGCAAGCAATACTTTGAACTCTTAATTGTCAAGCCCCCCACCACAACTGTGATGTCAAGCAGGAGAGGCAAGAGAGGAACTGCTAGAAGAAATGAAATTTTGAGTACCAGACATTTTCAGGTTAATCATTAGAGCCACAAACTGGACTTGCACACCTCCACACCAAGCCACGCACACAGCAGAACCAAGCCACTCTGAAAATGAGGGTTCTTCCAGCAAGTGCTGGGTTTAGTTGCAGCTCTTCAGTACAAACCATACCCAGAGGGTAACCATGCCCATGGGTGCAAACACCACCTGAGGAGCAATTCTTTCTACATGACAGGTAGTAATACCACACAACACTGACACTCCCTTCTGCTCAGACAAATAAGAATAACAGACTCCCTAAACATGCCTTGAAAAAAAAAAAAAAATCAAGCAGAAAATAGAACTGTGCCTCATACATATTTTCAGGGTAAAAGAAAATAACAGAATAAAGCAAGCCCATGGCCATAGGAACTGTTCTGCCACATGCACCAGGGTATGCTCATTATTCTGACTGGGGATGCACAGAGCTGGGCATTATGACGTTATTAACTAAGTTACTAATAAAGACAAACTCTGAAGTGCCTTCAGGGAACAGACCCACTATTAGCTAAAGTCAAGCCCAAATTTCCACTGTGACGCAGCACTGCAGATCCATGGGTACATTTAGGGATAGTTGGATGGAATTCTAACTCTCCCCAAAGCTCCTAGGATCAAACATGGGCTAGAAGCTACATAAAATACTGCTCTGCTTTCAAATTCCAGTTTCCAATGCCAGCCACACATGAGCAGTCACCTCTTCCTGAGCACACACCTGAAATGCCTGCAAAAGTAGAAGCAGTATTAACTTTCAACTTCAGTGTTCTACCAATAGGAAGATAAACATAACTCTCAGTATCCTGCCTTGCATTTTCGATGATGCAACCAAATATTAGGTTAAAGAAAATCAAAGCTGTAGGTTTCTCATTTAATTACTTTGCAGACCTTCCAGTATGCATCTCTAATTTGCAAAGACACTGTGATGGTTTCATACTGTACAGCAATTTACTTGAAGATTGATACAGTGGAAAAAAGTGGTGACATGTTAACTGTGCTGTAAAGGAGGTGGGAAGGAGCATTTTAATCTCATCTGAAAATCTGTCAGGACAGTTCTGTCATCATAAACCTAGCTCCCTTCCTTTTTCATGGTACCACATACAATGCAATGTGAAAACCTTCCAGTTGAAGAGGATTAATACTGACATTTGAATTTTTCCAATGTATAAGTAATATCAGCTTTAATAACAGCCATACACGTCATCCTTTATGTTGTATGACATCTAGAACAAATTTACGGAACCTTTGTTCTCCCAACAGTTCAACACACCAGGGGAAGGAAAAAAAAAAGTAGGAATGAAAAATACTTAGGGGAGCAAAGACAGTCATTAGAACAAGAGCGAGACGGAGAGGCAGCATTTCGTATTCCATGGCTACTGTTTAGATTAATAGGAAGAGACCAGATAACTGGAACGGAAAATGGCTGCTTCAGCGACCTTTGGTGTGCACATTGCCAGCCCTGAGAGTGAACCTTAAAAATGGATATGCTCAAAAGATTCATCAAGAAAGGAGGGAGGAGGCAACTGACAGCCAGTTGAGAGAGAAGCAATGCCTATGGTAAGACTTACAATTCTGGGCTTTTTTGGATCAGTCTGACCTCAATTTGCATCTCTTTATCATTCTATTCCTTTAATTAGATTAACGTGTCTTTCGTGGCACACTGGAGGTGTTACAGCCTTGCTTCTTTAAATACATTTGAAATGTTAATTTAAAATGCTAACAGCAACGCACAGTAATGAAAAAGTACAGTACCATGAGATTGATGAAATTCATCTGGAAGAAGCATTTAATGCAGCAACAAAATCCTGAGCAACTGTCAAATACTTCTTTTCTGTCAACACTCACTTAACAAAAGCTTTAGATGATCTTTACCAGAGAAAAACTATTCTTAGCTGTTTAAAAATGACAGCAGAACAGCCTGATCCCCCCTCTAATGGGAGATAAGTCTTCTAGCATCTCAATGGCCTGAAAGTTTAGTTTGATGATAAAAGCAACGTAGTTATTTTTAGCACTCTACAGGCATAAAAATACAGCTCTAAACTGTGACCTACAGCTATGCACAGCCAAGCATCACATCACACGACAGCCTTAACTTTAGCTACAAGCAGGGCTGTAGTTGCTTCAGACTATCGTTATTCATCTCACTACCAACAATACCTTTGGATGGATTTAGCAACAAGCATTTGAAATTGTCACCATCTTTTTTTAAATTGCTGCCACCGGCAGAATTCAATTCAAAGGTAGGAGATCTTAATGGACTTGGTAGAAAGTATTTGAGAGACCATGTTAGGTTAAATGGATTACTGCTTCTCTCTGGTACAGAGGATGAAAAAGAACCTTAAAAGCAGAAAAACTTAAACTGTCATATTCAGTTCAGAAAGTCATTTTTTTTAAAGCACAATTT
The DNA here is from genome assembly GCA_035584735.1 of Pseudotriccus pelzelni. Classification (NCBI taxonomy): domain Eukaryota; kingdom Metazoa; phylum Chordata; class Aves; order Passeriformes; family Tyrannidae; genus Pseudotriccus; species Pseudotriccus pelzelni. The sequence goes on along the minus strand of JAWMRA010000161.1, from coordinate 54,276,126 downwards.
GAGTAAACGAAAAAAAAAAAAAAAAAGGAAAAAGAGAAAAAACCCCGTGTTTTCTTCCAGCAGTAGTAACAACCTGCAAACAGGACATGCTAGAATAAGAGACCTTCAAGCAAACTCACCTGAAACAACACTGTTCACCAACAGCTGCAAAGGTAATTTATGTTATTTTACTCCAATTCACATGCTTGTGTCTGCATGATTTCTTACAAACTGCAATTAAAAAGTCTATTCCACCAGCTTTCTGATTCCAGGCTATGTGAAAATTTATTTAACATATTTTAAATATAAATTGATACAGGAGTTGTAAAAGCAGATCATGCAGAGTTCCAGTACTTAACTTTATTAATTAGTATAGCCTTTAAATGTACATATAACTTCAAATGTTGGAGGTTTGGTGTTTTCTGTTTTGTTGGGGGGAGGTGGGAGCGGGCATGTTCTCATTTGGTTGGGTTTGGGTTTTTTGTAGGGTTGGAGATTTTTTGCTTTGCTTGTTTGAGGGGGAAGTGTTCCCTGGGCTTTCTTTCTTTTTTTTACCATATATACTATAGGACAAAAACTTAAATATTTCCAAGATGATACATATGCACTTTAAAATGCTGCAAACTTCACACAGTACTTTAACTCAGAAAGCAGATGGGAAATTTTATAAAGTGTAAGGCTTGTCAGATTTCATTATGGCTTGGTGATTATTGTTATCACTACTTTTATTGTACTGCAAGCTATTTTAGCACCATTAATAAATTTTCATTCAGACATGCAGTTGCCAAGAAGAAAGTTTACAGGTAAAAAACTAATTGGTCAGACAGAAACAACAGTTATTTTTTCCCCCCCTCTCCCCTCTCAGCTTAAAAATGCCACTTTTTGGTTGGATGAAATGGTCAAAAACTGATTCCTACAAGCCCACAAGATGTCCTGGATCCGAAGTTGTTACAAAAACCCTACTGAGGGAGTTGAAATGGCATCTGAAAGAGCGTGAAAGATTAGTGCAGGAAATCGAAAACGAACAGAAAGTCCAGAAGGCTGGCATGGATTACAACTGGCTCAAGAACTACCAGAACCCTCAAGCAACAATTCCAGCCACTGAGCAACGGCAGCTCGAAGTTCTGTGTTCACAAATCCAGCCTTGCCAAACGGGAACTGTTCTCAGCAGGTAATTGTTTCGTATTTCCTTAACTCTAAGTACTCTATCAAAAGTAAGATGTTTTTCTACCTAGTTCAAGTTGGTATTTGGTTCTGGTCTCCAAAAGTAGCTGTGACCAGCAACTGGAATGCATTTTTACAGGTGTTCTATAATTACATCTTCACTTTAAAATGTTGTACTTGAAGGAAGTTTTAAATCAGGATTTTCCTGGTCTAATCCAAACAAGGGAAGTCTTAAATGACCTTTCGATACTTTCAGTTTTTCCTCTGTTATTTATCTCCAATATTTATAAAATAGTAACCCAATAACCAAAAATCAAATAAAAGGACTAATGCAATGCACTATTATGCAAAAAAATCCAGCTTTTCTGTCCAAAATATCGGAAAGCTTCTAAAACTAGCAAATCAGTGTTAAAAAAAAATCCCCCCCACATTTTAGGAAGAAAAATCCTCCTATGCCTGTATTTTACTACATTTTCTAGGGACTCATAGATATGACAGAACAAGCTCCTTTTAAAGCCCAGAATACACCTAAGGGCAAAGTCAGTTTAAATCAAGTTACCCAGATGGGCCAGGAAAAAAAAAAAAAAAGAATGGGAAAAAAAAAAAAGCATACCCAATAACAACCACTTACAATCCTCATAATAGCTGGAACACATCCAGTACATTGTTAGAGCTCTTTTCCTCTTACAGTCTTCTGGGGGAGGTGTGTGGGGAAATGTGGCAGCAAGGAAAAAATAGCACCAGCATGCAGTAATTTCCTCCTTCCCCACCTCCAAAGACCAGAGAGGAAACAGACGAGTTTTCAGCGCTGATGATTAGATTTCAATTTTTTGTTCGTTTCTAGATTTCGTGAGGTTTTGGCAGAAAACGATGTCTTACCTTGGGAAATAGTCTACATATTCAAGCAAGTTTTAAAAGATTTTCTCACCACCATTGAGAGAGAGAACCAACCAGAGCAGCTGGCAGATGCTTGGAATACAAATTGCCCCGAACATTTCAGTCCGCATGGCGACAGCTCTAACAAGTCAGACAAGGATGAAATCCCCACTGTTTCAAGTTACGTTGACAAGAACACACACAGCATGTTTCCCACCTTCTCTCATAGAATCTGGAATCTACCCTATTACTACCCATCAAGTTAAGTCGGTTTGTGTTGCTTTCAAAAAGTTATGCAGCCATTCGCATTCCTTCCTTGTGATTGCCATCCAGACACATAGGAGTAAGAAATGTGACCTGCTCCCCTTTTTTCCGAGTTCAGAAATGCAAACCCTTTGTTATCGCTAGTATGCAGTAACTTTAACTATCAACTCCCCTTTTATCTTTTTAGTTTCTTAGAGCTGTTGTGTTTGAAGCCATCTTTTAACAAGCAATGTAGATGTTTCAAAAAAAATTTCAAAGCATTTTTTAGCTGTATAGAGCTAGAAGTATTTAAACAACAAAAAATTACTACTTTCCACATTTTGAAACAGCATCAATCCACACAGCATTAAACAAAAACTTCTGTATTTGTCACATAGATTTTAGGCTCTATGGAAACTTTATACTGTGTAAATGAAATGGTTTAATATACTGTCAGTTATACCAAATAAATTAGTCAATACTTTTTGGAGCTGAATAGTTATTTCTTAATTCCAAGAGTAAGTTGCATGAAACCATTAACAGAACTTATAACATGCTGCATGTAGTATTTCTACTTTTTTTCTAAAGTGTACTCTGCACGTGCTGAAGTATTATAAAGGTGGACAACTAAATGAAAGCACTGGATATTTAACAGCATTTAACAACCAGCTCTTTGTTCTGCATGAAATTAATGAGTTATATTATTTCAAATAGCTGTACTTCATTTGACTTACTGGAAACTGCTCTGAAACCCCAATTCTGCATTAAACTTAAACATTTTGATCATATCAGACAGTACTTTTCTAGAATAGCCAAAGAGTTAAGCCAGATCATTTCCAAAGCATGAAGTGATTATTCTAAATTTAAATATACCAATATTTCGGGTTTTTCAGTTGCCATCATCTATCACTGTGGGTTCATAATAAAGTTTTACAAGACTGATTGGATACGTAGGAGTTACGGTCACAGCAGGCAATTAGAGCAGAAAATCAATGAAAACATATGCCAGAACTCAGCTGGCTACATTTCCAATTGTACTCCCATCACTGTACGTAACAAGTTCTTACATGTCTTATGTAACCTCTTCTCCAGATTTCCTTTTAATCTGTCTGCCACATCACAAAAAATGGGCAAGACTCACATGGCCCAATTCACAAAACCCACTACTTTCTAAACACAGAGGAAAACTGCTTCCTCTGGTATTTTCCTCAAGGATATTAAAGACAACATTCAATTTTATCAAGTTGGTAATATACAACTGCAAGGCATCTTCTTACAATCCACAGTTGTATCCCCCATGCAAAAGAGAATTTACTAATAATGCAACATAAATTCCATTAACAAATAGCACAGTATTTTCATAAACTATGAAAATATTATTTAAAAAAAAACTTTTGGAAAGCTTGTAATATTAAGAACATTTCATGTGGAAAAGTGAAATGTTTTACAGAATGTAAAATAATCAAAACTCTTGCACACACCTAAAGGACAAAGCACTGGAGGACATTTCCTGTAAAACATCTCCTATAAGTCTAAAATAAAGTTTGCAGCTCAATACCAAAAGTAAGGAGTCCCTCCACTTACCATATACTAAATACCAAAACTTCACAACCAGGTGCAAACTCATTATATCTGCACTCAGTGCTACTTTAAACTCTTTGCCTTCCTTTTGTCAGTTGTCAGTTTGTGAATAAATAACAAAAATGCTGCTCTCAACTTACTCTGCCCTTCTGACACAGCACAAGTCAAAAATTCTTTTCCTAAAGTTCTAAGCCCTGCAATAGGGCAGGAAAGGACTGAAAGGAAGGTTTTCCTTCAATGATAAAACTCCCCAAAGTGCTAAATGTGAAGCACCTTTTCCACAGGAATGAGGGTAACAGGTACTGAGCACAAAAAAGGCATTGGCAGAATTAATGTTATACTGAGAATTAATACTCACAATACTAGTTTCAGAAAATAGGTTTTACTTGGTCAAACATGGAAGACTCCTGCAATGGCAATTCACATAAGTTCATTTCTTTAAAAGGTACCCTCAACAGCCTTCTACTGGAAAAAAGTCCTAAAAATTTTGCTTCCAAATTTTAGTTATGGAAAATGAAAGGCCAGTAAACATGGAAGATCCACTTACCTTTATGATCACCAAAAAAAAAAAAAAAAAGGAAAAAAAAGAGACAAAACCAACCCCACAGGCTGACCACAGATACAACTTACCCATTCTTCATAAATTTCACTTCTATTTCACTTTAATATACGCAAATGCATTTTTCTAAGTCCAGAAACAAGACCCATCAACTACACCACATGCTAAAAGGCAGTTGCTGAACAATAGTTATCAAATGTATCTAGGCATCACAGCCAATTCAATGTTAAATCCCGATGCAATGCTAGAGAAATGCACAAAAAGGCTCATCTACTTTTATATGCATGTTTTATTGATGAAACCGACACTAGGCTACTGCATCCAGTCCTAGTGCCCACTTTTGGGGGGAAAGGAGAGGGAGAAACCAAGGGGGAACTGCAGAAGGTACAAGAAAAAAAATAAGCCAAGTGCTAAGAAAACGCCATTCCCTAAGGCCTCACTTTGTCCATTTTTTCAAAAACAGAAAATGAGGAGTAACTTTGCAAAATATGAGCACTTTCTCCTGACCAAAGTACTATATACTTCCTCTAGTTAAACAGCAAAGAAATGCATAGAAGAAGCAAAGGTATAAGAACAAGAAGCCAAACTAAACAAGCTAAACACATTTTAAAGAAACGTGTTAAGTTCACTGCAACATGCTACAAAGAGAATCTGTTCCTCAGTTCACCAGCTAAGACAAGCCATTTTCTAGAAATTAGCTTACCCTGAGGTTTCAGCTCCACCAGACAGGAGTAAAATGGCTGTAGGCCGGTCATCACTTCCCTGCGGAAAAATCACTGTCCAAGAACTAAACTGCTTCTTTAGGCATTTCTTATTCATGGTCTACATGATCTGCACGAGGTGCTTTGAAACTCTACCATTCCTTGCACTAACTCAGCCATATGTCTGACATAGGCAGCCAGCACAAACCCCTCCAGGGACAGAAAGGTGAGCGGTAATAATTCCAAAGGACAGAGCACAAAGCATGGAATGTTTCTGGCCAAAGACACCCATGAAATGCAAGAAATGAAAGAGAGAATAACCACCTCTTCCACACTTAAGCCTTTAACTGTCTTAACGTGAACCACAACTGTGTTGATAACAAGGAGAGATTTACAGGTCTACATTTCTTTTCATTCCGTTAAACATAATCACAAGAATTAAAAAGTTAATCAGCGAGCTATTTAAGGATCAAAACTCTAACCACAATTTCTGTGATTTCTATTCCCTTCCCCTAACAAGCTCAATTACTAATACTGCTATTCTAGAGGCAGTTCAGAAAACCAAGTAATCTTAAAAGCCTCGGAAAATGAGACATCATTGGTAAAGAAGAAAACACATTCTACATGTCTTTTTAAGGGAGATGTGAGGTTTTTAGATCCCATTAGACAATCTCAGTAGCATTTTTTGTAAAATACTAATTATTACACATACTTGTGTGCAATAACACACCTGTTGTTACCATTACCAGTTTGGTACTAAACCCACAAAATTTAGACCAAGGGGGCAGGCAGAGAGTCTCCATCAATAAGTGTATATGCAGCTTGAAATAAATACAAATAAGCATTTGAAAATTTAGAAAAAAACTTTGGTTTTGATTTTCCCAAGAAACAAATCAAGAGTTTTGATGGAAATACTAAAACAGATTTTTATGCTACAAGCAGACCCAACGAAAGAGAAATTCTTGTTTCCAGCTCTTCTAACTCAATTTCTTAAGAAGCCAGTGAATAAAAGACAAGCAATGCCTTTCCATTTAAGCACTAGAAATTAAACCTCAAGAGTTTTCAAGTTTTGCAAAAAACTCTTTAAATGTAAGCACGTTCCCAGAACTCTGAAACAGAAGCACGTATGGAAACAAAACACAGCTAAGCAAACATGCCTGTCCACGGAAGTTCTCCCCATTTTGTGGCAGCACATACACATCTATCATCTATGCACTAAGATTTTACACAGGCCTATTGCTGAGAGGTCTGTCCACACTTACAGAAATAGTCCTTTAGGATGCATATCCCCTCTCTTTTACTCTAAGGTGCAGGGAACCCAAATCCTTAAGATTAACTTTTCACTGCTAACACAACTGTCAAACCCACAATTAGATTATTTGTTAAGTTATGTGAGTGGAAAGAGGTATTTATCCAACCAAAGACAAAGATTTGAGTCTGTGTAGGCACACAAGGTTTCTCCTGTGTTACTTGACATGTTTTGGTGGCTTAGTGCTCAGTTGGATTCAAGAATCTCTTCTCAAACACTTCTCAAGTACCGTAGAAATGTTATTTTTACCTAAATAAAGACTGAGAAGTCTCAGACACCTTGTACATACTGGATTCCAGAATTACATTCACAGTAAATAACCTTGGAGAACTATTAAATTTGGTCTGCTCGCTTCTGAAAAATGTTAAGTACCTGCATAAAATCCAATAGATCTCAGTCAGATTCAGAGCTTGATAACAGCAGCACTTTTACATTAAAGGATAAAAAGGGATAGATATTTTCATGTGCCAGTTTTGTCCTTCACTCGAAGCAAAGACAGAAACCAACAACCTCAACAGTACCTGGCTGTTATACAGACACACATTTAGTCCTCCTTGGCCATAAACTCTGCCATTAGAGAATAAAGCATTTCCAAGGAGTGACACATTAATATACCTCAAATTAGCTTTACCCTGGTAACTCAAATGCTTCAGTTAGGCCACCAGAGCAATGAACTCTTGAACCTCATTTTATTTACCACTTGCCACTGACAAAATTAGTCAGTTGATACACCTGACTGAAGATAAACTGGGTCTTTCCTAACGCTGTTAAGAGTTTTTCAACAAGACTTGCTAGAGCTGCACACCAGTGCTAATGCACTTCAGATAAGGCAAATCCTACAAGCAGCATGTCTAATAATGATCAAGACAACTGAGATAAGGAGCAAATCAGGAAGTAACCGAATTATTAGGCCAAGAAAAACACATCTATCCACACCTGGGCTAGAACCACAAACACTAGGCTGTTAGGCTGGAATCCAACAACTGCACACACCGGTCCCAGGTAGAGCAGGGGCGCTAAAGGAGGCTGCCCAGCCCCTGGGGGATGCCCGGCACAGCCGGAGCCGCGGGCACACGGCAGAGAGGACGGAGGGACGGACACCACCACGAGGCACAGCAGCGCAGCGCCCCGCACTCACCCCTCAGCCGTCGACGGCTCCCGCTCGGGCTGGCGGGGGCCGGCGCACCGGGGTGCGGCCTCCGCCTCCTGGCCCAAGAGCTCGACGGCGGTGACGGCGCTGCCGACGGTGAACCAGTCGCGGATCTGCTCCCGGGTGAGTTTTCGCAGCATGGCGAGGCGAGGCGAGGCGAGGAGAGGCGCGGCCGCCTCCCGGCACGCGGAGCCTCGCGCCGGCGGCCCGGCCCTTCCCGCCCTCGGCGCGCGGGCACAGCTGAGCGCGGGTGGCGGCCCCGCCCAGCGGCAGCGATGGCCGATCCGAGCGATGGTCGATCCCGCACGGCTCTGCCCTCGGGGCCGGCCCGACCCTGCCCTGCCCTGCCCTGCCCAACCCAACCCAACCCGGCTGTGGGCACTGCCCGCCTGCCTTCGAACCACCCCCCAAAACTTATAACAGCCTCACCTGCTACAGGAAGGCGAACGCAGGCCTGAAGTATGTGGGAGGGTCGAACCCTAAAGCCTGCCATCCCTATTGGATAATGCTCCTCAAAAGAGTAATAGAAACTAAAATAAACATGTGTCACTGAACTTCCCTTTCATTTTCTTTTTTCTGTCATCCCCCTTCTGAAATAACTGAAAACACCTGTGTGTAATTTGTTAAATAAGATAAAACTATGCAAACAGAGGGTAGCCCCTTACTTTCTCCCGTATAATTGAAGGATGTATCATCTCCACGCTGGATCCAGTGCAGTCACTTGGCTGACTGCTCTGGAATTGTTACTGTCAGGTAGGTAAATACAAATCTGGGACATACAAAGAGACATGATACCACAGCCTCTGGTCGTTTAACATACCAGCCTCAAAGTCCTAAATTAAAGAAACAAAGGGATATTCCTCACAGAAAAAGAAGTTTTTAATGTTCTAAAATGAAGGAGGTGAGGTGCGTGCAGTATTTAATCAACATAAGTTATGATCCTCTATTAAATGCAGAAAGTCCCTGGTAAGATCCAAGAAGAGTTGCCCTGTGTGACAAAGCTCTTATTTAGCAAATCTATATAGCTGCAGATTAAGTAAATCACTCAGTAGGAAAGCAAATGCAGTCTATGATCCCACTAAAGTATTTTAACATGAGAAAAAGGTTTGAGCTCTGCCTTCCCTTCCCAGCCACGAGAGGCCTGGGTGGTCATTTCCTCTTGACACCCGCAGAACAACACCCGAGTGCTACTCTGGAATCCCAGCTGTCCCATCCCTTCCCGGTGCCTAGAGGAAACGGCCCACAAGGCACACAGGTGCATCAGACCTGCAGAATCTGGCCCAGTGGTGCCTCCTGGTCCCCCAGGACAACCTATTCCCTAAGGGACACGCTCCATAGACTTGTGAAGGGCCTTCTTGGCATTGTCCTGGTGCAGAACACCTGCTGTTCTTCTTCTTGGGAAGCAGGACCAAGGTGCCGGTTGGGCAGGACACTGCAGCAAAGTGCATTAGGAAGAGCATTCCCAGAAGGTGGAGGGAATGGCTGCCCCTCTGCTCAGCCCTTGTGAGGCCACATCTGGAGTCATGTCCAGTTCTGCGCTCCTCTGTTCAAGGGAGACACGGAGCTCCTGGAACAGGTCCAGTGGAGAGCTGCAAAGATGATGAGGGAACTGGAGCACGTCTCTTATGAAGAAAGGCTGGAAGAGTTCGGCCTCGAGGAGACAACTGAGAGGGGACCTCATCAAGAACTGTAAGTATTTGGAGGGTGGGTGCCAAAAGGACGGAACTGGGCTTTTCCCAGTAGTGCTGAGCAAGAGGACAAGAGGCAACGAGCAGAACCTGAAGAAGCACAGGAAGTTCCACTCGAACAGGAGAAAGAACTTCTTTACTGTGCAATGACCGAGCACCGGAGCAGATTGACCACAGGCGGTGTGGAGTCTCGCTCACTGCAGACACTCAAGAACCGTCTGGCCGCAGCCCTGCGCCACGTGCTCTGGGATGACCCTGCCTGAGCAGGGAGGCAGGACCAGATGTCCCACTGCGGAGCCTCCCCTCCTGACCCACGCCGCGATTCCCCGGGAAGCGGGGCCGGCACGGCGGCGCTGCGGGAGCGCTCCGGTCCTCCGGGGCCCCAGGGGGCGCCGCAGAGCGCGCTCCCCGCCCGGCCCTTCCCGGCGCGCCCCGCGGCGGCAGCGGACCCGTCCCCGGCCTGACCTTCGCGCTCCGCCGCCACGGTGGGTCCGGGCCCGCGGGGCCAGAGCGGCTCACGGCGGTTCCTGCCGGGCGGCGCTCGGGGCGGGGGGGTTGGAGTCGGTTCGCTGGGAAAGGGGAGGGAGGCGCGGCCGGCGGCGCTGGAGCTCTGCGGTTCCCCACCGCCCACCCCGGTGCTGCGGGTCGGGCCTCGGGCGGCCGCAGGTGCCCCGGGCTAAGAGGGGTTGTGGCGGGGGTGGCGAGGAGACGGCAAATTCAGCGCTGTTCTGAGTAGATCTCAGAAAAAAAGTGGCCTGGACGACGTCTCTCGCAGGCCTTGGGGAATGGTCTCTGCCGGGCTTTTAGCAGGGTGTCAGCTGGAAACAGCACCGCTGGTTGCTGTGTTTTGTAGTAGTGTAGTGTAGAAATCCTTCTTTTCAGTCACCTCGTTACTGTGTCTTGATATTCTGCTGTAGCACAGTGACGTATTATTGCACTGGTCATCTGAAACTACAAATGCTGGAAATTTAGGGGGAGGTGCAGTGTCCTTGATAGTGGTGGTGAAAGCACGACGCTGTTTCAGGAACTCTGGCCAAGTAATAAATTTGATTGAAATGACTGTCCATAAACAAATAAAAGATAAATGTGGGTTTGTCTGTAATTAGACGTGAATTGCCTTGGAGTTGCTTTCGTTGCTTAAGAAGCACGCAGATCTTTGCAGCTGTTTTGGCATTGGCTGCCCTCTCAGTCGTTTTCTCTCTGAGGCTTTGCCCAAGGATGCTTTACATTTAGTTATGGCACATAAGTGAGTGAGCATTACCTCAGAGAAGTTTAACTCTGCTTTTCTTTCCTGGGCCTCTGGTTTGCAATATACTTTCTGTATGTATATCTGATTTTTACGGGGTTGTAATAAGTGTAAATAGTGACTATTGGGTGAAGTGCTGTACATAAGGTAGTACACCATGTGGCATTTTAGTGCAGTGTGGTGCAAATGTGAACTAACGTTTATGGGAGTTAGGGTAGGCTTTATTCTAAAACATCCTACAGTTTTCTGTTTGTCTAATAAGCTGCTTAGAGAGGAAAAAACCCGACACTGACAGGCTTCTTGTTCTTGGGGCATACTTTGAAAGTCAAATAGTCATGATAAAGCATGAATTCATTAGCTTAACATCATTTATTTTGCTATTTTGAGTAGAAATTACCATGCTGGAAGAGACAGCTGCGAGGGAGGGAAGCTAAATTGGTAGTGCAAGGAAGGAGCCTCTCTGGCTTGTCTGGAATGAAACTTTTCTCCTGAGGGAATCTGGAAACATTAAAAAGAGCTGTCACTGATAGGGAGAGAGGAATTGCTACTCTGTAAATGCTCTGTTGACTCATATTTGAACCCCTTCATCAGCTGTAATTTATTTTTTTTTGTATTGTGTTTAGCCCATAAATTGTAATCTTAACTCTGAATTTTCATTGCTTTCCTTTGGAATAGGTACTTTTGCATGTTTAGGGATATATTTTTTTTTAACCTGCTAGCTGCTGCGGATATGTGTCGGGAACTTGTATGTGTGTTTACAGATAAAGATAGATACATTGATAGATGTGTGTGTCTGTATATATATTCAAAATCCAGCAAGTTAAGAATACAGTTGCAAAATTTACCATGACAAAACTTTTTGTAATTTTCAGATGGTGCAGACCATGATTCCAAAGTCATGGAGATCCATGAAATTATACTTCACTACTGTATATCAAGAGATATGGGTTGGTTTGGCGTTAACAGCTTATGCCTATTACAAAATCTCATATGGTGGTAAGTTACACATTACAGTCCTCATTAGCTTAGGTTTATAGAAGAGAATAACTGTAACAAATCAGTCAGCAAAAAACAAATTAACGTACTTACTTAGGGCCAGGTCTTTGTCATAAAAATTTAGAAGTTTTAACTTGCTCACTTTAGAAGGTTGCACTGATAAAAATACTCAAATACCGGTGTAACTGTGCCTACATTTATGAAGATCCTGAAATACAGGAACTCGTTTTAAAAACACACATCTGACTTGCCCAAGATCTGAAAAAAAAAACCCACTTTTTAAAAGGTTTTCTTATGTGAACTTGTGAAAGTGCATTTTGGGCTGGTGCACCTCAAAATGCAAGTGACATCACTGAATGTGAAAATGTATGTTACTTGTTGACATTGGCTTGTTTTCTTAGAGAAAGAAACATGGTGTCTTAAAGGTCCTGCTTTTCAGTTTAGGCTATGCTGAAAAAAATCCCAAATCAAACCCTTTCCAATGAAATGCTACAAGCTGTAGGCAAAGTTGACAGGGAGAAGAACCCCTCGCTGTGGGAACAGCTGAGTGATATTGCCTTAGTATTTTTCCAGCTTTGTCCAAATAACGTGTATCATGTCCAAAGCTGTTACATTGCACTTAAAAAATTAAATAAACATAAGTAGTTAAGCAGGTAGGAGAAAAAAAAAGGGTTTAACTTTTGCTTTAACCTTTAATTTCAAGGAAAATCTTAAAGCAAATGCATCGCTTCGGTTTATATCTGTGTGTTGTGTATATATATATATATATAATACCCATATGTTATGCACAATACTAACATTCCATATACATTTCTTTTGAATTATAGTAGAAGTCTTGGTGGCTACAAGTCCTAAATACGTGGAGTCTTGATTAATTTAAAACAAACAGCTTCTAAAAATCAATATCAAGTTTACTGAGACATGGACAGTACATGTTTTATACGCTTGCTAAATCTTGTTTGAGCTAAATTAGCAAATAATAAGTAGTATAAGCCCATTTTCTTTGCAAAAAGTAAATAGGAAATAAATTTTTTAACGTCATTGTTCAGCTTGTTTTTTTCTTATTTTTTTCCTCCAGGCAAAAAAGCAGTGGCAAATAGTAAGTATGAAACATCAAATACCTTGTTTTATTTCTTAAATGAGTGCAATAAAAATTAGCTCAGAATATTTTCCATAAGTTTGGGGGTTAAGTAATGGATTTAGAAAATATTTAAAGACTACTTCAAAATATGTAATTTTGGTTGTGTTGATGGTTTCATAACCCAGAAACATCGGTAAATCTGCACAGACATTACCTCTGTCTTAATCTGTCTTTTGCCTGGATTTTAAGAGTAGAATGGGAGTTGTATAGCTTGACTCTGTGTTAGGAATTCTTTTAAACAATAGTAACAGCCATTTAATTGAATTACTTAAATCAGCACAATCACAAGAATAGCTGCTATTTTAGTTGTCAAGAAACAAGAAACTGCAAACTTACATTTTGAATTTGTATTTTTGTACTTTATATAGCAGTATTTAGATATTGATGGATAGTTTCTTCTGACATCACACTGGAATTTATTTTTTCACGAACTGCTGTACCTCAGTTAACTGCACATGAGAGATAATCCATTTGCTCCCAGTTGAATTTGTACACATAAATGTTATTTACGTTTTTACATGTGTAATTAGAGAAAATGGAGCCCAATAGACTTCAAAATAACAGCGTAAATAAACTTCCATTGTTAAAGAAACACAGCAAAACTAAGGAAGAATGGATGTTTGCACATAGTAGTGCTTTAAAACTTGCAGAAGAGGATTTTTAGTGTTGGACAAGTTTATTTATGCACATAGTTCAAGGGTTTTATTTGAATTGCCAGCTCTTATGCTCAGATGTAGGTTCAGTTGTCTGTTCTAGGATCTGTACTACATTCCTGAATTGATCTGCTTTCCTGTTTGAACAGTCTAAATTGTGTCTTTGTTTCAGAGTCCTCTGGCCATCATTAAAGACCCCTTCTCTTCTTGGAATATGAATTTGGTGGTTCGTCATCTTTACTGTAAATGAAGCAAGTCACAACCCTCGGGAAATTACTCTAAAACTGTACCTGATCCATCTGCTGTAATGGGAGAAGGAATAAATCCATTGAGTCACAACTAATTAAAGATGTTGGACAAAGTATGCTGAGTGTATTGTTAACCTAATTTTTAGAATAAGCATTTTTTGTTTTCTGCAGTTCTTCCAAGTTCCATGTGAAACTTTTTCAATGGTATTTTGAAAAAGACCAAATTTTTACAAGTACTTGATAGAATTATCTTCCTTTTTTTTTTTTTTAATTCTCCCCTTAATGATAGCTTTTTTGGCTATTTACTTTAAAAATGTAATTTAATAGGATGCCAAGTGTCAGTATTTAAATCTCACCTGTTTGTCAACTTGTAGTGCAAAAATCAAGGGTACAAAAATTTTTTAAGCCTTTTTTTTTTTTAAGAACTCTTAGTTCTAAAAGATTTAAAATCAAAAGCTATCTTGTTATGAAAACACCATGCAAAACACTTACAGATGTTATTTAAAAGTACATTATGGACAGCTACCTTTTTTTGTCCTTCATGTTCAGTAGAGCTGAGGAATTACTCTGAAAGGCTCTTCCTTTAGTCACAGATTTTGCAAAGGACCTGTATTGTATAAGAAAATTGATACCTCATGGGCTTTCATCTGCCATTTGAGCTTGTGAAAATCTCAGAATTTAAAGGGACTAATGACATCACACTGTGGCAGCAGTTAATATGAGCATAAATAAATATTTAACTGACTTTCAGGAGTTTTCCTTTTTCCTGAAAATTTAGAAGTCACAGATGTGTTACAGGGATGGGTCATAAGTGGTTTTTGCAGATAGCTTTTAGAAGTAACTTCACAGCAAGTGTATATTGGAGATTCTGGACCTATGCTATCTTCAAAAAATCTGTGTTCAGAACTATACATACTGAATTCTATGCCATGGATACATAGGGTGTAAACCAAAATTGGACTTCATGTCATGTTTTTGTTTAAATTTAGCCTAATCTGCTTTTGAGAAGATTAGGAGGCTTTAAGTCATTTTAATGACTTAATGCTTACGTACATCTTTTTAACTACTTCACTGAAACATCTTAAATCTCTCAGCTTGATTAAAGTTTCTCTTTAGAGAATTTGCAATCTCTTTCTATAGTATCTGGCCATAACTTAAATATTTCATATTTGAATACTCAGGAACTTGATAACCTTACCTGGTGATGGTAAGCATTGCAGACACTGGGTTGCCTCTAATTTCTTCAAAATTGATGCTTATGCTTAAGCTTATATTTCTCTGAAAGTCTTATTTTAAGTCTTATTTCTGTGGAAGCTTTTTTACAGAAGGCAAGTATAACATCACTGAATTTGTACAGGTGACATCTGTCTTTCATGCATTCTTGACATTTCTTCCACCTCCGACAGTGTTCCTTGTTGTGCCTTCGCTTGATATGTTTTAGCTGATTCTTTAATCATTTCTGTATGGGTTTTTCTGTGTTTCCTCACCACGGAGGAATGAATGAGAAGTAGGAAGAATTCACTATTTGTGGTTTTTTACATAAAAAAGCAAAAGCATCCAGAAGAAGGGAACAGAGAATGAAAACTAGAAGAAAATTTGGCTTCAAATGAACAGATACTAGGCCAGTGGTAATTACAGGGTGGGTGAGTTGTGGTTTACTTAATAAGCAGGAGATTGAGAATTTATGCCAGGTAAGGAGCTATACGTGCATTTGTAATGCAAATTTATGATCACTAAGTTATAGTTCCTAAGATACCACACATACTTCAAATGACCTGCTTTAGCAATTTTTAATTACAGAGCTGAGGAAAACAGACCAGGGAAAAAACATTAATCACTGCAGGATTTGCTTCACCTTAGCTAGAACCCAGACCATTGCACCGAGGCACAGTATGCTGTCTGATCTCCTGGGTGTTAGTTGAGAGGCAAGAGGAGCTTCTGCTAACCTGCCTTTGGAGCAGTTAACTGCACTTTTACCTAAACTTAACCTGCTTCAAGTCTTAACTATCTGACTTGCTTGATTTTCTAGTAGGAAAAGAAAGTACATTTGGGCAGCAGTGTCCATGTTATAGAAACAGCAGTTTCTACTGAAACAATGCCATCTGCAACTGGATCTTCTGTTGGTACTTCTCTGTCAGAAATTTCTATGAAAGCTACAGAAATTCCCTCCTTTGTGATTCTGAACGCAAATACCTGCAGAAGATAGGCAAAGTAAGACTGCTGTTTATGTTTCAATAGATGTTCTGGGTTTTTTTACTTGAGTATTATACAGAAGGAGGAAATTTAGTCAGTTGCCTGACTCAAAAGCAGAAATCAACACACCCATAATGTGTAACACCTGTAGTACTGTATCCATATACTTCCTGCTCCTCTGTGCTGAGGAATAGCAGGTAGGGTAAAAGACAATAGAGAAAAGATAGCTAAGGGATTGTGTGTGGAAGGAGCAATTAATTTTGATTGCAGCACCAGCACCTGGAGTGTAGCCCTAGGTAGAGAAGCATTGCAAGGAGTACCCACCCGTGAAGTGAATACTCTTCATTTTAGAATATGTACCTTTTTTTTTTTTTTAAATTTAGCTAGGGGGATTTCGAAAGCTAACTTAAACCAAAAAGGTTTTCTTCTTCCAGGTAAGTGTCTATACTGACAGTACTCAGCTCCTGAACAAACCAATTTTCTATGCAAATGACTATGTAAAATCAGGACTCTAATCCAAGGAGGTAACATTCATCACGATTCACAGCTAAACTCTGGTGAAGGATATGCCTAGTGGTCTCTGGTGGATCATGATGTTTCCATTTAGCTGCTGCCTCTGTATTGCTGACATTTCTGAAACAGAGGATTACCTTTAAACTTTGTGTAGTAAAATAGTTCAGCAACCGCATTTTTTGTTTGCTGCCTGTGACAAGGCAGCAGCAGTGACAAAACCTGGCTGTTTACTACCTTTGCCATGTTAGTGGAACAACAAACATCCATAGGGTTTGAGGAGCCTTATCCAATTACTGCAGCACCGTCTTGGCTAAGTTCTGCTGTGGGGAAAAAAAAAAAAAAATTTGGGTTTCTTAAATCAATACAGAGCGTGAAAGCTCAGCAGCAGGGAGCTGTATTAATAATGACAATGCAAATGCAAGATGTAGTCTTTTTACAGCACAAGTACTTCTGTATTTGCCCCTCCATGCTGGATCTTATCTGTGGCTGGGATTTATCGTTGGATTGATTTATGGCTCTGGGATTTCTCGGACATTTGTGTTTTCCTACAATTAGGAATCTCAGAGTATCTCCTGTATGCTAATAAAGTATTATGGAATACTATAGGGGAGCAGCAAAATACAGTCAGAGCCAAGGAAACATTAGTCACAGCACCCAACCTACTTAACCTCTTTAATGGCTAACTTGGAAAAAACCCAAATGTGTGTTTATGTTAATTTGGAGGATGAGTAAAGCTGCAGGAAATGATCCAAAGTAACTAAAGCAGCTGAACTAGTCTCCTGTTTATCTGAATTGTGACAGCAAACCACTCTACTACAAATACAGCCTGATACAGAGCTGGTATCTACAAGTGTATTGTACTTGCAGTTCCCTAAGGAAGAAAAACTATCAGGTGCTCATTAGACACAGGTGATTGTGTGTGACATCACCACCAGCTGGCTGAAATGAAACCGAGGAAGTCAATGTGTGAAATCTCTATTGTTCCATTCACCGGAAATCTGTAAAGCCACTAGGAAGGAAAGAATAGTAAGATGGAGGTTCCCTGAGGCATTAAATATGTTAGTTAACAATTTGTTAAATGGAGGAACATGAAGTGACAAGATAGTGCTTGAACAGCAAGCTCTGCGAACTATAATTCCATGACCTTTAGCAACTAACATTTAGCAGCTAATATTCTTTTTAAGAATATAAAGCCACATGACTCTGATTTGGTAATTTATGAAAAACTCATGAACAAGACAGTCCTGTAGTCTGCTGCACTGCTGCAGACAAAGTGCTTAGAAACAATTACTCTCTCCTAACTCAAAATGAACTGACCACGACAAGAATGGATAATTTGGGAGTTTTAATTAAATTCTGCTAAGGGTACTATGTGTCTTTGGTTGTGGTTTAGCAGTACAAATGCTCTGGCAGCTACACCAGCTTGTGGCGTTTTGACCCTTACACTGTAGTGCCTTGCTCCTTAAAGTTGTGCTGATACAACTATTTGTGAATCAGATCAGGCAATTTTTCATAATTTATGCATCTCTTCTCAAATAGCAAAACAAGCACTTGTTGGGACTTTTTCCAGTTTAATGTGGACCCACCTGATCTTGTTTACAGTAAAGCTGCTTTATAACTTGCATTATAGCATGGCAGCTTTTTTTCTTTTTTTTTTTTTTTTGTAGCAGAAAAGGGGCAGAAGAATCAGAATTCCTAGCTTCCCATTTACTCACCCAACTTCTCTAAGTCACTGTGTCCCCTGCAATAATGCAGTGCAAGCTTCCTCCTCGTACACAGCTACGCACATGATCAAAGTACTGTCTCTCCAGTAAGAACTGTCATCACTGTCAAAGTCAGAGGAATAAAACGAATGCAGAACCCCACCCTGTATACAAAGCAGGAATGTCAGCTTGTGCTTCAGCAAAGGCAAAGCCTTGCTTCCTTCCTCTGGGACAGCACATGGCTTTCTGGAGTTTATACTATCACTTAATTATTTGGACAAATGAACAAACAAGTAGGGAACAGGGAGAACCATTGTATGATGGTATCCTAGTGCTTACAAATTTGGTAGCGGTTCATCAAATCAAATTATATTATGGGTTTTACTTGTTATTATCAAATATGTTTTATTATTATGACCTCCAGAATCCTAAAGCAATGTTTTTTAATTGACATGACCTTTATTTTATATCCATATCGTAACAGTACCTTCAGTGATCTGCTGGGACAGACAACAGAGATTTCTTCAGAGCTAATGAAGTGTGTTTGCTAGGAAATGATAATGGGGATTAGGTGGGTGGTAGAACTAAGAGCAGTATACTGAATGAATCCCATCTGTGGCGACTGCTGCCTACACAGATTTTTTTTTTCTGCAGTATCACTTGTAGTCTTCATTTCTTGTTTTAACCTGTTGTGTTTAGCATGCTTTTGATAATATTAAGAATTGCCGCAATTAAGGGGGAATTTTTGAGGTACAAAGTAGAAACTGTTGTGAGATATTTCATATGGAATGCTGTGTAAACAAGCAAAATGGCAGCAATAAACTGAACACAAGCAGCGTATTGTAGGAGAAAAAAAGGAGAAATTAATAAAATGGACCAGAATGTGAACAGGTACTTGATACAGAACCAAGAATATAAGGAGAGATACCCTTCTGGTGGGGGGTCTAACCAAAACCATTTCCACTTTGATAATTAACTCCATTATTTATCTTGAGCAGATATATATGTATCAGTCTCAAGCTATACTTTTTTCCAGCACTATTATAGACTCTACTTTTGATGCTTCAGATATACCTTTTAATTTAGTGCACTTGCACAGAGAAAGAGCCTCGTTTAAATTCTCTTACACCTGACATTACAATTCTCTCCTTATAATCCTGATGTTGTATTCCACATAACATATCACATACAGTTTGAAAGGAAATTCTTTTGGTTCTGGTTAGGATCTCAAGACACTTCTTTAAAATAATTAGCTAAAATTTAAATTCTGCATTCCTTTTAGTAAGCTAAGAATTTCAGTCATACCAATTTTAACAAAGGATCTGATTCTTAAATAGGTGTCTAGGTGTAAATAAACACCCAGACATAAATACTTTTTGGCATACTTTGATTTAGTTAATTCTTTTGGAGTAATGCAACTAGAAAAGGAATCTTGCAAAAAATACTTTTACCTTGCTTTCAAATTATGTATTCTTATTAATACTAACTATCATGCCTCTTTTTAAATTAAGGCTAGTAAGTTAAACATCTGCTCAGGCCTGTCTGGAAGGACAGAAATAGAAGGCAAGAAAAACATATTTAGAACTTTCCCATAGCAAAGGGAAGAAATAAAGAAAAGATTCAAGTTACTTTACCTTGTGCTGTAGCTTGTTCATTTATAGAATAGAAATACTGGATTTGAATTTGAGTCATAAGCAATAGACAAGCCTTTAAAGTAGCATCTAACCATCCCCCAGTAAGTAGGTTATTATTGGGTGTACTCCTCCGTGATGAACACACTCCTTTGCAGCCTTTTAAATCTGAGGTTCAGCTTCATATTATGATAAATTCTTTGAATAAATCAACCTAAAATAGATTCTAAAAATATACCAGTGATACATTTTTACTGTCACTATTTCTAGAGCTTTTCACAGAATCATTTTTAATAAGGTTCCATCAATGCCCTACACAATTCATCTGCCTTTACTGTTGACATTCTTCTATTTATGCAGCTAAGAATTGTAGTAATTGTAGTAAACCTTATTGTAGGATCACACCAGCAAAAATGAAAATTATTCAGAAATATATTTCTGGAAGATTACAAACCAGGGCACTTGGAGACAAAAACAACTTGTCTTATTACAGAATCACATAATACACTGAGTTGGAAAGGACCCACAAGCATCAAGCCCAATTCCTGGCCCTGCACAGGACCATCCCCAAGAGTCACACCATGTGCCTGAGAGTATTGTCCAAAGGTTTCTTGAACCCTGTCAGGCTTGGTGCTGTGACCACTTCCTGCGGAGACTGTTCAGTGCCCAACCACCCCCTGGGTGAAGAACCTTTTCCTAACCCTCCCCTGACACAACTTGAGGCCATTCCCTTGGATCCTGTCACTGTTCCCAGGACTAGAACACTCTTGCTTTACCTGGAAAGGAATATTTATACAAACAAAAGATTAACCTTAAGCCTCAGTAAGGCACAAACCCAGTATTTTTATTTTTGTAACATGAAAAAAACATCATTGTAAACATCACTGTAAATGTCTTAGATTTCATCTGCTGGCCAGATTAACAGTGTTGATGCTGTTCTATCAAAATGCACTATTAAAAATGTGTCTGTGGCAGAAAAACCCAGATTCACAATTAAATGTATACACCTATAGAGAAGACATACATGCTCTGACAATTTTGGGGAATCAAAAAGCCCAAAAAGTTATATATATGTGTGAGAGAGATATAGCATAGAAATGTTGTCCAGAGAGGTGTATCTTAAGTCAGAACCGTATCCTGTTTCACAACTGCAATGTTGTTTTATTTAAACAGATTCAATACTGTATTGTATTTTTGGAGGAAACTTACCTCATGTATTCTGCTCCGTAAAATCTGTGATGAGTTCACACACACAAAAAAGGTAAAGAATGTTATTTCTAGCAGAGTAGGCTTAATAAGGTAGTTGTTCAAATACTAAGTATGAACAGATTGGTATTTTTTAAATACACATTTAATTTGGTTTATACTTTTTTCTCCTACTCTATGTGAACATTCTGCTCAGAGGCATATTTTGCTCTCTAAGCCTCCTTTTCACATCAGTTTGTCAGTAATTGCTAAGAAATACCTTTCAATATATCCCTGAAAGAGAAAATATTTGAAATCACTTCATACAAGCATCATTAAAAACACTCGAGTATTTGACTCACTAAATCATGGCTGAGATACTGGAGAACAATTTTAGACTTACAGTAACAAATGCAGTAGCTGGACTCAAGACGTTAGCCAAGTGGTGCACTCACAATAGCATATAAATAAAAGGAGTAAAGAGTGAAGGACTGACTTGTTACTCTAACCCCTTGCTAATTAATGTTCCAGCTAAAGACCCATCATCTAACTTGTCCCAGATACTTCCACTCATCATGGGCATATTGAAAATTTAAGAAAAGAATTTTTTGTAAAGAAACATCTTGAGACCCCAGATTGTTATAAGCCTTAAGGTACAAGCAGAGAGAGCCTCTCCCAGGACATTTAATTTTTTGTTTTCTCCACCCCTTTGAATATAGTTAATCGCTTCATTGTTATAAATTACAGGGGAGCAGAACAAGATTTTCCATGTATAAAAATGATGGTATGTCATCTTCTCATAAGACTGTATCTTCTGTAGCTACAACATCAAACAATACCTGTTGGTGTAGGAATTTTATAAGACTGGATAGCAACACATTCCCAATGAGGCCACAGCATTTTTCACTAAGTACACTCTTTTGCATCATGTGTATGGGATTAGGAATACAATTTATGTTATTGTTTAAAGAAATTACCTCTCTAATCCACCAAAGGCAGGGCTGAAACACATGACGTACCAGACACCCAAATCCCCGGGAAGCACACACAGCTCTGCTACACACACACAGTGCTTCACTCCTGCTTTAATTGTCACGCTCCTTTTCAGAATGATGCACCAAGTGCTGGGCTATGGAAACTTCAGAACATGAGTCACCCAGTCCAGTATACATTACTTTAGAATATTACAAGGCAGTGATGGAAAAGTATCTTTCCCCTGTTCACGTGTCTCAAATACTGTATACTAAACAGACATCAAAGTGTTTCCTTTAGGTTATTATTTGTAGTTTATTTATCTCTGAACAGGTTTGGTGGGGTTTGAAATACATTGGCTGTATATGAATTCAAACATGGCAGCATATGACTATTGTTCGGTATGAACACCCTATTGCTGCAGCCTTATGAAGTCAGCTTGATTCTGGAATGAAAGGCTAGTTAAGGCCACAGTAACAAATTAAAATACCTTGCCTTTAAATATACACACTTACTTTACAAAGTATTTCACTAAAGAGTTTAGGCTCCTGCTGTGAAACTCCCCTTAAAACGCGAAGTATTTTTGTTTTGTACCCTCTGTCACACACCACTGCACCCGCAGCCACCATGTTAACTGCCTGGCAAGTTAGAAGTACTTCTGTCATTCAGCTTCTCAAACTGCTTACCTGCTCAGGGCCAGTTCCTCCTGCCTTACAGCAAATGCAAGTTTTGAAAGGAGAGAGTTGTATTCTGAAACAAAGTATTCCACTCATTTATTTAGAAAAAATACATGATTTTCTCTTAATACACAAAAAGCCCCAATGTTTCCACCCATACTCACTTTTAGAGACTTTATTCTGCTGGCTGTGGGGGAACCCATCCTAACTGCAGCCATCCAAAAAGTCTGTTCTCTAACCAGAGCTAGTCATCCAGGCTCCATCTTAAATCAACACAGAGATAGGCACCTTCAAAGACCAGGAGATTTAGATAGCGGGATGATTATCTCAGCAGAACTGCCTCTCTCCCCTCCCCATCCCAAATTATCTGTAGAAGGAACTTAGACTGATTGAGACTCCACACCTAACTTCTGGATTACTAAAGCTGGATAAGATGGATCCCACCCTAAATGTTTGACCTCTTGACACTGTTCCTGGCTATAAATAGCACTATCTGTTATTTAAAATAATACCACATGAAAAGAAAAAGTGTTAATTCAAAAGAAATACTTATTTTCCTGTGACACTTCCAAAGCGTAAAAACATTTTCCTATGGCATAGAAAAACATCTTAACAAGTGAATGCAAAACTGGAAAACACTTGAATCTCAGAAGGTAGGGAAGTTCATTTTCTTCCTTTTGTCTGTGCATAAAAAAGAAGTAGGAGAGATTCAGACATGATAGTTTTAAAAACTTTAAAAACATCTACATTTGAAAATCTCACTAGAAGATACCTAGAAAACACAAGTAGGATTTGGAATTTTATCAGGTGTGCTTTTGAAAATGTCATTAGCCTCCCACCTGTATCTTTCAAAATCTCTACTTGTCCTATGAATAATGTTGTCAAATAAGAGGTTTGACAATTTAACTGCAGTTAACATCCCTTTTTTCGATAAATCTAGGTTAAATACATACCATGTTTTGGTAATTTTTCTCTACGTACTCCTACATTTCAAGTGTTTTAACAAAACACTAAATGACAACTTATACATTTCAATCAAATTTCAATTTCTAGCTAAACGCAATCTCAGCATAAATCTCAAAACCTAACCATACCATAACTAATAAGTTTTTTGGTTTTTTTGTGATTCTGTAAGTTGAATAAATGTCAGTTAAGCTACAGTGGTTTCAATTTGTAAAGTTAAACAGAATTGCTGGATTTTTTAAGAGGCAAGAGGAGCATAAAAGGTGTAATATGTTTTAATACTTACAGCAACAAATAAGCACAAACCCTTTGCTTTAGAAAAAGACCAACAAAGTTAGAACACCTTTCACAAAGGAAATGGATTTGGAAGCAAATAATTTGGGTTCAGTATCTCTGGCTTTATCTGCTTCCATAACCAAATTCTCTTCTCTTATCTCCTTAGGCGTTGCCCAAATCCTGACTGCTTTTATGCAACCTCAGTTATCCAAGACAAGCAACTGACTTGTAGATATCATTGGTCCCTTTGGCCAAGCACCATAATTTCTACAAAGTTGGACCAGTCATTTGGTATGGAAACGCATGGGCAACGGGGAAAAAAATTTCTGCATTATCACAAGTGACCATTTTCCTGCTCATAGTAAACAAAACATTTGTAGTTTTAAGTTGGAATCAGAAATAAAGGCTGCTCTGTTTCTTAACTGCTAAACAAGATTCTTCGGTGGGAGATGTTAAATTTACCATACTGCAGGTAGAGGTTTACGTCTTATACTTCGTAAATATTGGTTAATTTTTTTTTTCCTCATTTCTATAGAAAAATTGAGGGGGGAAGGGATGAGGCAAGTGGTGTTTTCAAGGTAAGCAGAAATAGGAGTAGAAGCAGACTTGCATATAAAGTATGTACTTTACCTTTTGAAGACATTTCCTCTTAGCCCTCAGTATCCAGTCTGTCTGGTTGCTGCATTGGCTGAACCTGCATCTGCCAAAAGCAACACAATGTAGACAAACTTTTATACTGGAGGCCATTATTCCAACAGAGGAATTGCGTGGAGGAGTGTCTGCCTTCCCAGCAGCAATTGTCTACATCATATTCTCCCACTTTTCATCCTGCTGTTGCAGTGGAAAAGTAATAGTAGAGTAATATTTACAGTATTTTAGGCTTTATTATTATTCACTGAAAACAGGGAAAAGTCACCTATCAAGTATACCTGCAAAGAAATGATAGACCATTGTTTCAGAATTGTTGGCAAAGAAAATTAACCTGGTCAATGAGAAAGACTTAATTTTTTAAAGAATAAATGTGACAAGAGGTGCACAGTTCCCTTGCTGTTAAAATTAGGATTTTAGAATTTCGAGTTGAAAATTAGAATTACTACTAGTAGTAAGAGGACAAGTAAATTTCTATTTACTGCTATTATTTTGTTGACTAAATTTCAGTACGAATTTGAAGACAAAACCCCTACTCCCTCCCTCCCTTTTTTTTAGGATAGATGAATATGAGCACATTAGAGCCTGTTTCAGCCTAGTTGCAGGGTTAATACTATTATTCTGAGTAGATCTTGGAGTTCTCTGTGGGGTCTGAAGTACCAGAGTCTTGCCTATTTCCCAAGCTCCATATGTGAGGTAGAATCACAGTCTCCAAGAACCTGGCTATAATATCAGTGTTATTGCCAGCGAGCTGCACTTCAATTAGTACTTGCAAAATAATGTTAAACTGGCAAAGTATTGTCATGTGATGCTAACAGATTTTCCCTGTAGGACCAATTTATTAAAAGAAGCAGAGGCTTTGACCTATCACAAAGCTGACACCAGAGCCTGCAAATACACTGAGAAAGATACACAATGAGATCTTAGGCATGTATATGTTAAGATGATTTACACAATTATCTGTTACAGAATCTTACATGAAGAGGTTACGCTTATCATACAAGCTCATATTTGAGATTATTATGCTATTATCACTTATCCTCAAACACACAAACATTATCTAAGCTCCTCAAAAACTTGCTAAGTTATCATTTTTTTCACTCCTTGCTGAGATCTGTCATGGTGTTCTACAAATAAAATAACGAAGACTGGAAAACAGCCATTTACAGAAACAGTTGGAGCACTGGGTAGGTCCATGCATGCTGTAGATTAGGATTTAAGGCTCATAGCAATATGAAATTTGTTTACATTGCGTGTGTTGCAGTACCAACATATGGTGATGTTTTGACTCCTGGTTGAGCTTGGCTTCTTCCAAGCTGTTAACTTTCATCTTGCTGTTGTAGCTCTACAGAATAAGAGACCAGAAAATGAAGAAATTAAACCTTACTTTCAAACACGAGACCAGATCTCATGAGTCTGACATCAGGACAAAAATACCTTCCCCTCCCGCTGCTAAGCCGAGTTTTTGTACATCAGGCGGGTTTCACAAGGGAGGGACGGTAGAAGGGAGGTGACGCTGCACATGACGTTACCCGAGCCACCAAGGTGTGTTTCGGTAGACCGGGACAAGCTGTTGGGAAGCGACCTCAGCTCCCTGGCACGGGAGAGCCCCGGCCCCGTGTCACCGCCCCGCTCCCCCCGCACGCCCGGGGCCGGGCGGAGCCGCCCCGCATTCCCCGCATTCCGGGGGCAGAAAGCGCCCGGAGCCTCTGCCCCTTCCTCCACCGCCCGGGCCCGCGGGCGATCGGCGACGGGCAACCTGCCCAGAGGAGGCGGCGCCCGCCGGGGCCCGGCCCGGGGGCAGGGCGGCACAGCGCCGGCGGGAGGAGGCGGTGCCGAGCCCGGGGACAACCGGCGGGGCGGGAGCGGCGCTGCCCCGGCGGGTCCGGGGGGCGGGCGCGAGTCCCGGCCCCGCATTCCCGGCGCGGCCCCGCGGTCACGTGCGGCCCCGCAGCGCCGCCCCGCGCGGCCCCGCCCCGGCCGAGGAGGCGGTG
>JAWMRA010000161.1:54079116-54249737 GCA_035584735.1 Pseudotriccus pelzelni | reverse complement strand
GCCCCGCCCCGGCCGAGGAGGCGGCGGCGGCGGCGGGTTAACCCGTGGCGGGGCGGCGCGGGCGGAGCGGAGCGGAGCAGGAAGCGCCCGGGGAGGGAGGCGGGAGAGGCGGCCGCGCTCCGGAGGAGGAGGAAGGGGGTTGGGAGCCCGGCCGCCGTCGCCGCCTTCGCCTCTTCCTTCCGCCCGCTGCGGGGAGCGAGGCGCGCGGGAGGCACCTGTCACAGCCGCCAGGGCGAGCGCGGCGTCCTCCGCGGACACAGGCACAGGCGGCGGCGGCGGCGGGAGAGGCCCGGCACGGATCGGCGGGCCCGGCGCGGGGACGGCTGCGGAGATGATGCCGGTGAGCGAGGAGCAGGGTCGGGGTTCGCGGCGCCGCTGCCCGGCCTGGCGCCGCGCCGCCGGGCGCTGGGACGCCTCGCCTTTTCCTGCGGGGCTGCCGGCGGCCGATGGAGCGCGCGGCGCCGCCGTCACCCCCGGCGGAGCCCCGGCCGGCCCGGGCAGGGGGCGGAGGGGCTGCGGGATCGCCCTGGGGCTCCGCGCCGGGGGTGGGGCCGCGGGTCACCGCCGTCCGTGGCTCGGGGAGGGGGCACGACCCGCTCCCGCCCCTCCGTCAGCTGTGACGGGTCGGGGGCCGCGTCCCCCCGGGCTGTGCCGGAGCGGCGCCTCCCGCGCCCCGGGGGCAGCGGGGGTCGCCCCCGGGTCGGTGCGGCCGCCGAGGCCCGCGGTGAGGCGTGGGGTGGGTGCGCTGTGTTTGGGTGAGTGGATGTGCAGGGCGTGCGTGTGCCTGGTTCGGGGTTTTCCTCCCAAACCTCGGTCCCTCGCCGCCCGGGGAAGGGCGCAGCCGTCCCGGGGCAGGCGGCTCCGGCCCTGGGGCCGGGAGTCAGGCGGGGTCCGTGTCAGCCTGCCTCCCTCCTCGGTTCCTGTCACCGCTTTTGTGAAGCCGCGGCTTATTTACCGAAGACAAACCCTTTCATTCTCCCGCAAACAACCTTGATTGTCTTCTGTGACAGAATCCCTCTCCGTTTCCTGCCCCGCGCTCCCCTCCCCTGTCGCTGTGGGCTGGTGCAGTGGTCAGAGGAGAGTTGTTCCTGATGACTGTTCGTTTTATGACAGGATCCTCTGGGACAGAGTAATAAACAATCACATTCCTTTTGTTGATTTCTTTCAAACTCTGTTTGATCTCAAATGTGGGTTTACGAGATAGTCCCTTGTACGGATTATCTCCCATGTTTTCTCTAATTCCAGTAGAAATGAGCTTTTTATTTACAGTTCCTCTGCAGTGTTTGCAGCCGAATCACTGCAGCAGAATGCTTCTCTGTGAGAACACTAAAGATGTCTTTTACAGAATTTCATTGCTCTAAATTTGTTTCATGACTGAGAGGAGGAAATAAATAGCTCGAACGAGGTGTAAAATTTGATTGAAGAGTCCAGGTAGTGTTTAAAAAGCAGGTATTATGACAAGCTTTTTAACATAAGGTGCTCTTTGACTTCCAGCTGCTGGGTGCAAAAATACTCCGTTGATACTGATGAGAATTTCAGTGCACTGGGCATAGTAGAAACCAGTAACAAAGTTCATGGAGTTACATACTTGTGCCATAAACATACCGATGTTAGCTTGTAAAAACGAAAACAAGGTGGCAGCTTCTTCGCCTTCCATTGCATCCTGGGTTATGCTTTACATTCATAAAATTCCTATTGAAAACCCAGCGTGCCAATGACATGCTAAGTCAGAACAAATGTATGTGCTTGCCGTTACTAACCCGTGTGTGGGTTTCTGGCAGACGTCATAACTTAGGTAGTGCAGTGATTGACTTCTTAGAAAGTTTCTTTTCACCTATTTCAGAGTCTCTGCCAGCGTCTCCTGTTACCCTGTTGCTTGTTTAAATGTAGCAGTTGTTTGTGTTTATTGGAAGCTGTTAGGAGATTCAGACTTTTTACTATGTTTTTGAAACACACTTCAAAGCATTTTTAAATGACGGATGAATTTTAATAAAAACAAATTACCTTGCTGCAGTGGTAGTAATGCTGCAGATTAGAGCTTCCTGAGTCTGAGTCCTAAAATGATAAAAAGTTCCTTTTCTAAAGAACTGTGAAATGCTGTTGTGGACTGGTTTATCAGTCAGGAATATATGTATTTAAATAAATATGTGTATTTAAATAAATATATATATTTAAATGAACACTGACAGTGCCTTTAGTTTTCCAATTTTTCACCCCAGCGATTTTATTCTGAACTTCAAAGATGAAAAAAACCAACCCCATTTATTGGACTCAGCAACATATAATATCAGAATAATGTGGACATATGGCTGTAGAACTGGACCAAATGTTTCAAGTTTCTTACTCTAGGTTTTGTATTCTGAGAAGGGAAAAGCTAGTCATTTAACTTGTTATGTGATGGAATTCTTGACTTCATATTCATGGAGGCTTTTTTCTTCCCTAAACATCTTGGTGTTGCGTTTATTTGTGGATACTTTTGGATTTGAGTTTTTTAATACCAATAGCAAAAGCAGTAGCAAGAGGAAAGATTTTAATACTGCTAGATTTGAACCATTGTTAACAAGTGAGTATGACTACAGTTTTTTTGTCAACAAATTAAAATTAAATGATAACAAACTTCTGTAGTTTCTTAAGACTCACATTTATCTGACTTGAAGTAATTGATTGGGGCTGGCTTTGGATTGGTAATTTTTTTTTGCGTTTTGTGCAGCCGTTTTTAAGAAGTCATATCTGAAGCACAGAAAACTGAGTTATCTGTTTTCCTACTTTCCTGTGTGTTGTGATTGTTTTATATTTCCCCACATGAAGCTGCTGTTTCTTTTGTGAGCAGGATACCTCCCTTTCTGTTCTTCAGCATCCTTTTCACTTGAGGATTCTATTTATTATCCTTTTTCATGTAACTTACTCTGTTTTTGAAAAATACAGAAAGACCTCTATTCTTGGTCCTGAATACAGTTGGGCTTGAAGAAGAAATAATGATTTGGACTGCAGTTTCCTCACCTGTTTGTTTTTTTTCCTTTGCTTTGCTGACAAGGCATGTCAGCATTCAAGTCACTGCCTTCAAGACATAAGGGCTGTGTGTATGTGAGCTTGTGATGGTACACTGAATATCACCTCTGCTAAGGAACACACTGAAAGAGTTGCTATGAGTATGCCTTGAAAATAGTGATGTCTTCTTCCCTGAAAAATAAATGTATTTAGTATATTAGTATTTATTGCATTCTTGGAATAAAATGTGCAAGCCTAGAACTATGTGGTATCCTTTCAAACATTAAATCTTTTGGGCTAAAACAACCACAGGTCTCTTCATATGTAATATTTTTGCAAATATAGCTCCTTTTTCAGCCACATAACCTATAACCTGATTGGGGGAGCCTAATTATGTATATTATTTTCCATTTGCTCCTGTAGAGGTTTTGGGGTTTTTTTGGTGGTGGAGTTTGTGTCTGAAAGAGTGTTGGAAACTTTCCTTAGAAGAATGCAATTAATGTGTTTTCTTCTTGGATGGTAGTTCCAAAATTACCTCTTTTGTCAAGTATTAGCCACGTTCCTTGGACACGAGTGTGCACACAAGAAAATGTCACTTATGAAGAGCACTGTTTTCCCACTTAGAAAGAGATGATAACTTATTCCACTCACAAAGTGGAATAGGGAAATGCTACCATTGAGATGCCTGTAACACTTCCTATTTTTTGCCTAAATGTTGGGTGTCATTCTCTTACAGCACATGTGAGGTAACATGTCACGCCAAAGGCATACAAACTGTGTAGAGTCCGTACATCATCAGTAAAGTGCTAAGAGTGGTGATGGTGGATGCTGTGAAAGAAACTGTGATGGACAGTTCCTCCTTTTAGGAGGAATAGTTAGTACTGCATGTTTAAGCAGAGCTTTTCTGCTTTTGCCTTTACCTTAATAATGAGAAATGGGTATCAGTGAGATTGCAGCCATCTTTCGCATTTTTGAATGCATGCAGGAGGAACCTCGTGGGAGTTTGTGTGAGGCTTTGAGTCAAGGACTTTTTGGACATGTTTGTGCGTGTAAGCTCAGGTAGTTGTGATAGTTATTTTCATGGAAGGGAGAGTGAAAAGTCTGGAGAGCGTTTAGTGGGTTTGTTATTTTTTGTCTAGTTAATTTTGTGGGACACTTCAGCTCTCCTCTGAAGAAGACCACGATCAATGCATATTTTCTGTTAGACTAGAGAATTGCCGCATAAATTCCTGACCTATGAATACAAATAACATGACTGATAAAACACAAACCAAAGTCAGGCATCTGGAGTAGTAATTTTTGAATTAAGCTCTCTTCCAGGTCAGTTAAGGAAAAGTAGTTTTTTGGTGTGTTGTTTGTTGTTTGGATGAGTGGTTAGTTGTTTTTTTTCTTGCTTCTTTTTAAATGAGGACACACTCGTCCTATATTCATTCTAAAACATTTTCCAAAAAGTCTAAAGTGGGCATTGCCCAGAATATTCTTAAATCGGTATATACTGTTCTCTTCTCTTAGGAAGGTTGCTACTGATGTAATTATATACTGTAAAAGTCTAAAGGAAGGTGTGTCACTTTAATGCACTTAAATTAATATTAACAATTTTCAGTGATGTGGAGATTAAGTATACTGTGATTAATTCAGAACTGTAGTTCTCAGCAATACTGATATCATCCTTGTGTGCTGAATAAATCGGAACTGACTGTAGAGAATAATTTGCAAGTTTATCAGCCATTATTAATGGAGTTATTTATTGCAACAAAGCTTAAAGGCCATTTCATGTTTTTTTGGATCATGTCACTGTTTTTTTAGGTTGACAGAATATGGCCTGTTCTGTGGTAAAAATAAGTTCATCAGCTTCACTGTGTCAACAAGAAGTACTATTCATATGCTACTCTGATAATAGAATATTTAAATATATTTATTAGATATGCGTGGGTTCAGCTGAAACATATGAGAATTTTGAGGGAAGGGATGTGCTCTCATATGTTAACATAGATGAGTTTGTTGTCCATTGCAGACTTCAGAGAAAATAAATATTTGTTTGACAACAAAATTCCATTGCACCAGATTGATTTATGTTAATCTAACAAATCCAAGTTTGATGTGAAACATATTATTTAAAAAAAAGTTAGCCTATTTTTGCATTTATATTTAGATGGCGTACAGCTGTGGAACAGCCCCCATTATGCAAAGAGTTGTCCATACATAAAATAGAGACAGTGCTTTTTTGTAAAGAATCTGTATTCTAATGCTTGATATTAAAATCAGAGGTCACATTTATAAGTGTCCAGGGGCTTTTAGATAATTTTTTTTTGTCCTTATAAGCTATAGGCATCTTTAAAAATAAAAGATCACTGTTGAGAGCAGAGGTTTGAAGAAGGAAACAAATTATTGCCTGATTAGGATGGTGGGAGGAAGGTGTCTTGCTCCCTTTCCCTCATGACTCACTGTTGGAATTTACAAGTCTTATGTGTTTGGCTAAATTGAAAGCTTAATATTACCATAAATTAATTACCAGCAGAAGATAGTTGAAAATACTTCACCTTTTAAATGAACATTCTAGCCTGGGATATAGGAGATTCAATTCCTGGGCTTGTGTCAGACCCCCGCAAAATGAGTTACTTTTTTTCCTTAAATTTAAAAATTATACTATTAAGTGATTTCAGATATGTTTGACATCTTTCTACGTTTATGAACAGTTTTTCCGTCAGTCTTGTATCCTGTATCTCACTGGTTCTTAAATTATTGTAAGATTTTGAAGTAAAAAAATATTCTAAGATATGAATTTTAACACTTCAGGTCGGTGGTTTTTTTGGTAGTTTGGAAATCTGCAGATAGAATCTGTTAAGCTGGGAAGCGTGTTGTAATCTTGAATGTACTAGGCAGTTTTATCCATGGACTGTGCTCAATGTTTTGAGGTTCTGGAAGCAATTTTTTTGTGACAGGCAATAATAGAATTATATTGTGCAATAATAGACTCCATCCCTCAGAAGCAGATTCGTGTGTCAAAAGCAGCAGTGGTACCTGGAGGACAAAGTGTGAAGTCTGTAATAACTCAAAAGACCAGCAGGAATATGAACTGCTTAGCGGAGGAAAGGAATTGTTTCGAGCTTCAGTTTTCAGTCACTTTACCTGGATTTTAGGTCACTCTGTTATTTTTCTAGTTCATGCTTAGAAGCAAGTACGTGCAATCATTCTGGTATGGGAGAGTGCAGCTTTATCACTGTGGTGCAGTAGGATATCGGGAGCGACTGAATTCCTTTCGGGACTGAGGTTTCACAATAGGGATGAGCCGGGTTAACCATTTCCTGAGGCCGGTGGAAGAGGCTTCCTCTTCCTTGCTGCTCCATTCCCACCATCGGCTGTGAATGGACTGCACTGCTTGTCTCAGTAAACTGATACAGGCCACTAAGAATGTAAAAAAAAAAATAGTTGTATCCGAAGAATGAAGAGACATGTACCTGCGTGTATAATTCATTGTGACTGTTGTCCCGGCCCTGCTGGTACAGGAGGGAGCAGAGTCCCTGGCTAACAGAGAAGGGGGTGGGGAGGTGGAATCTCTCCCTTCAGGTATTTTTGTTTATTTGGTTTAGTTTACTGTGGAGCCCAGGGGATGTTTTCTGAATTTTGTTCTCTGGCTGTTTAGCAGGTGAACAGAACAGTGAGATGAAACCAAGGGTCTCTGCAGTGCGGTAACTTTGTTACTTCAGGCATAAGTTATGGTTTCACCAGTCCTCACATCTTTATTGAGTACCCGGTTATACATTTTCACTGAAATGGGAAAAAGCAAGGATATTGTTTTTTTGGTAAAGTATATGGTCTTTGAGGAAGTCTTCAGAAACAAATATGAAGTTGGGACCAAAAAAAAAAAGGAAAAAATAATAAAACTTATCTGGCAGTTGCTGGTCTGCTGTCATTTCCCCCCTTCACTTTGCAGTATTTCATTCTTTCTGACCTCTGCCCATTATTTCCTTATCCTCTAGATCTATAGTGTAATTTAGCCTAGCTCTTCAGTATTGGAAGTATAATTAATTTTTTTTTTTTTTTTTTCTTTTTTTTTTTTTTGAGTTTCCAATACATTGCTTTGCTTAGCAGCAGAATTCTATTTATGGGTGAAGAATCTGTAGCTATAAAATACTTTATTTAAGGAATTCTAACTTCAGCAGGAAGCAATCTAATCTAAACTTGCATATGTTGCAGACGCTGTATTTAACCCATATATCCTTATGTCTAAGTTTGACAAAAGGATTGCAGTTTTCATATGATTAAACTGTTTTTTTCTAAGTTGAGGGTAGGGGAGGAAACTGAGGCTTCAGTTTTGTGTAGGTGAAATTGATGTAACTTAGGGGTTGCTGCAGTCCTGCCTCCCTGCTGCCCTCTCTCTTGTATTGGCTCTCTCTGATATTTATCTGTTTCTCTGCTGAGCTGGTTCAGTCTGCAAACTCAGCAGGAAGTTGTTTGTCTTTACTTTTTTTTCCCTTTCTTTCTTTCCCCCCCACCAGGATACTTTTCTGCCAGCTGAGCACACTGAAACCAACTCGGTGCAGGGTCAGATAAGCATTGGAACCAGCACAAAAAAGGGCAGCATTGTCCGGGTTGCAGGGAGGATGTAATCAATTTTATCAGTTTAGGTTGTTTCGTTTTTTCAGCCTGAAACAACTCCATGGTGGTGAGTGAATATGGTGAGATACGTCTGGATGCTTTTGGTATGAATCTGTGTCCCAAGTGGCAAAGAAGTGTAACTTCCCTGCTCTCTGAAGTCAAACAAGTAAACACTGCAGTTCCCAAGGTCTGTGCTAGGCTGATCTAGGAGAATCTTTCCAGTCCCAAATCCCATGGGCTGACCCCATGCACATAAGCCCAGTGCACTGACTAGCATCTGGATTAATTCTGTGTTCTAATCTCCTGGGAGTCAGTTGGACACTGGGAGACCTTGTTCTGCTTAAATCCAGAATGTGTCTGTGCAGACCTACCAAGGTGAATAGCTGAGAATCGTTGAGAGTTCCCGTATTAGAGGAAAAAGGTAGACAGGGCTGCATTATTAATATGGGGAGAAAAGTATTGCCTGCGTTGCTCTCTGATGTTTAAAGGGAAAGAAACAGGGTGGTTAGAGACTAGCGAAGTTTACCACAGCCATAAAGTACAGGCTTACGTATATATAATCTTGTTTTTAATTTCTCAAAGAGGTGGGTAAAGTCTTAGTTTATAATAACATGTACAGTTTGAGGAGACATACTTTAAATGCATTTTTGCATGAGAAAATCCTTTCCTGATCCTGTTTCCTAATGCAATTTGTCTAATTTATGATTCAAGACAGTGCTGAACCTGTTGGCATTCTTACTCCTTCAACATACTTCTGGTACTTTCAACATATTTCAACTTCTTTATTTTTCCCCCTACCTCCTCCTCCCCCCATGCTTACTACTTTAAAAACAAACAGACTTCAGAAAGCCTATCTGACTACCTTCTAAAACCTTAACCAGGGTGTTGGTCAAAACCTGACTTGAACTTATCTCAAGGAGCTGGAGTTTTCAAATTACTGAAATCCAAAATGTTGTCATAATACGTCTTTAATAAATGTTACTAATATCTCTGTCACTTCCTTTGAAAAGATACAGAGATATTTTTACACTGTTATGGTAAAATTGATGTCTGTAAAATAGCTGACAGGCTGTTAGTGTTTTGTAGAGAGAATAGTGTGATAGCTGAAGCATAAACTGCATGATGGTATGGACAGCATATCTGACTAGTTTAAACAGTTCAACTTGTGTGGGTTTTTTTGCCTGAAACTGTTACCCACTTACAGCTTAACTAACTGATTTGGGCATCCGAGAAACTACCAGCATATGTGAACTGGCAGCCACTGCTTACAAATCCTGTAAGATAATTTTTATACCACATGGGTATGTTAGATACTTTGTCATATACATATGTACAAATAGTCAAACAGGGTTCTTAGTGTTAAAATTATTATAATACATCAGTAGAGAAGTGGTTAGACTTTACTGCTGTGTATTTAAAATGCAGTTTCTTGGAATTGAAATTCTAAGTGATTCTTCAGGCTAATGAATGGGTTAATTACTATTCAGGCACCAAAGAGTTGGACTGTGTGTACACTTTGGGAGATGACTGAATTCTTGAAACAGTGTCTTGTAAAAATAAACTATGAAACTCATGCCTGTATGCAGCTTCATCTCTGCGTGCAGCTCGGAATGTCTCAGCATGCCTGATGCTTAATTTCCTTATGTACTGCTTTATTGTCCCAAGTCATCTACATTTCAGTCAATTTTAGCTGCAAGTCTGAATCACGTACTTCTAGTAGTGGAAAAAAAGATCTGTAATGGTTGACCTCCTTTACACTTGTAAGTCATGTCAGGATCAATGCAATTATTTTAAAACCATATCACACAGGTTGGAGTCTATTCTAGCCCACGTCACTTGGAGATCTTTTCAATCCTTTTTCTGAAAAGCTTTTTGGTGTACAGTGTATTTATCATTTTATTGTCCTTTTTTAACACTTCAGCAAGGGCTTGTTGGATATGGGAAGATGCAATAAAAATCCAAGCTTTACATTGAAACAAATTTCAAATCTTGTTTGCAGTGCTCTCCCCCTGCCAAATTCCTGACTGCTGTACTTTATTTTTACTGGTTTTTTTCCCTGATGGTGGAGAGTAGTAGTATTTGATTTTGTAGTACAGATAGAAGGTAAAGTGGTGAAGGGGGTTTAAATCAGTTTAAGCTCTTGAATTATAAATTGTTCTGTTTACCTCAGTATGACTTTGAAATCCAACTCAATATTTACATTAGAATAATTTAATTTATATATTGACTATTGTAGTTTTGCTCACTTTTAGCTAAACATAAAGAACTTCTGAATTTGATTCACTTTGACATGTACTAACCTTTAGAATATTTTGATATCCTTTTTAGGGAGGACTTATGTATGGTTCAAAATTATAATCTGAAAAAGGGACATAAAAGACACACTGAATCAGAGGATTTACTGTACGGTGTTTCCAATATGGTATTTTTGTCCTTCTGGGGGTTTTATAACATTCAACCCAACAAATCTTTGCGATTTGAGTCTTCAAGGCATTACTGGATTACCCCCATTTACTGCTGCTCCCTTCCCCCAGTCATCTGAAGCTACAAAGTACTCAGTTCGCTCTCTGAGTTCTGAAGAACAGAAGCTTTGACACAAAATTACAAGTAAGCTTGATCTGGAGCGTGCATGTAGTTGCCCTTATCTTCAGAAGCAGAAAAAAGCTTTTGGTCAGCTTTTTCTTATTATCTCACAAATGATGTTGAAATTTTTTCAAGCATTGAGGTCTCAACAGCCTCTTTTCTTCCAGTGCTCAGGGATGAGTGCTCTGATTGTGTCTGAATTTCTTTATAAACCTTTTGTCTTCCTTTCCCCACCTGGAGACTGAAGTCTTTCAGTCATCCTTCTTGTCAAGTGCTGCAGTTTTCTTGTGAGACGTGTTCAAATATGTGAAAGAAACCTACATGACAACATTCATATTTTTGCTATCTATGTATACTTTTATATATTGGTGTCTGTAGTCACAGTGGGATAAATAGTCCGATATCCTGGGGACTTAGAGGTTCCACTGTGTTTCTAACATCTTTTGGAGAGTAGATTGTTAAATCCCTTCCATACAACGCAGCCCCATATGGGGAAAAAGGAAATATGCTCACCAGAGATCATTCTCTGTGTAGGTTATTAAGTGTACAGTCGTTAGTATAGTGGAACATCACATTTTTTACATCAGTAAGATAGGTTGAAAAAATGCATAAACTTAGTTGTCACTTTAGGGAAGTAGAAGTGATAATTGAACCTGGATATCTGTCTCATTAGGTGTTATTAATTTACAATGATCAGTGAAAATATCGATCTTGTTATTGTTGATGGGGTTTTGTTTATATAGGCTGTTTGTTTGTTTTACTTTTCCCAGTATGATCCATAGATTTTTTTGATTGATCCTACTGGAGAAACTGAAAGAGAATATATAGAAAACAAACAAGCTGTTTGTTTGGGTTTTTTTAAATCTTGTCTGCAAATTACAAGAAGTGAATTTTCATCTGGAAGTAATATTAAGGTGTCTGTTTAAATTAATTTTGAACAAATATGAAAAAGTTAGCTTAGAAGGCCTCTGTGCAATTGTGCACATTTGTAGTTAAGTGTGTTTGAAATAAAGAAATTGTACATTTGCACGTTAGGCATTTATAATACGGCTCATACAGCAGGAGGAAAGAAGTGAGTGAGACCCTTTTACAATTGTGAGAGGCTAAGATAGGGTGGCAAAGTGAACAGAAGTTATTAAAACAAATAAGCCTTAATTTAAAGTTAGTGATACCCTGCATGCAGTATGGTGTTATATTCCTTCTGAACTCTTGCTCTTCTTACTCGTCCCTTCCTTCTCTGTATATTCTTAGTTGCTCACATCCACCGGTTTTAATCTCTAGCTTTATTCAATAATTTTACATTTTGTGTAGCTGTTTGGTGTAAAGTTGTATACATTTTAAGGAATTATACTTTCCATTTTTCTTTATATCCTTTTCTCCTGTGTCATTCCATGTAGTTTTTCAGAGATCACGAGTGTCTCCATGTTAAAATGCTTTAGTGGGATCATAGACTGCATTTACTTTCCTACTGAGTGATTTACATAATCTGCAGCTATATAGATTTGCTAAATATGAGCTTTGTCACACAGGGCAACTCTTCTTGGATCTTACCAGGGACTTTCTGCATTTGATAGAGGATCATAACTATGTCGATTAAATACTGCACATACCTCACCTCCTTCATTTAGAACATTCAAAACTTCTTTGTTTTTGTGAGGAATATCCCCTTGTTTCTTTAATTTAGGATTTTGAGGCTGGTATATTAAGCAGCCAGAGGCTGTGGTATCTTCATCTTTCTACATATGTCCCAGATTTGTGTTTACCTGCCTGACAGTAACAGTTCTAGAGCAGTCAGCCAAGTGACTGCACTGGATCAGGTACCCAGTGAGGAGATGATACACCCTCCAACTACATGAGGGAAAGTAAGGGGCTGCCCTCTGTTTATGTTGTTTTGTATTTACCCGATTTAATTATACACAAGTGTTTTCAGTCATTTCAGAAGCAGGGAATGACAGGAAAAAAGGGAAGTTCAGTGACACCTGTTTATTTTAGTTCCTATTCTTCTTCTGAAAGAACCCAGTTATCCAATAGGGAGAGAAGGCTTTAGTGTTCAACCCTCCCATATGCTTCTGATCTGCGTGTTTATGGCAGGTAAGGCTTTTATGAGTTCTGGTGGGTTGTTTAGAAGAACTCAGCCAATAGCCGTAGTTGAAAGAGTGGCACCATAGGTGTTAATATACGCCCAGCTTTTCCTCTCAAATATTTATTCATGTGATATAGTTTGGTTTTTGGCAGATAAAGATGCAATCTGGTTTTGGAGAACAACCAGATTAGATTTTTCCGTCCTTCGTAGAGCAAAACAACCCTTCCCTTTTACAAAATATCCTCGAATTTCTCGTGTATTTAAAATGTTCTCAGTTGCTAAAAGGTAAACTCTTCGCAGCATTTTAAAAGTCTGACATTATTAATTATATTCTCAGTAAATCTCTCAACATGGTACATGTTTGCTGAGGAGGAAGGAAGAATACTCCATGGGATCAGAATGTTTTTGTTGGTGACAAAACGTGTTAAGGGGAGACAGCACTGTTTTGGGATGTTAAAGCAGGCTAAATACAGAATCTTACTGGCTTTGTCTGCTGCTTCTTGTAGGGAAGGGTAAAGTAATAGTGCTGTGGCTCACAAGTGAAGCTGAGAGCCCCTTCAGTCTTCTTGCTGTTAATGTGTAAGGTGCCACACATAAACAAAACAATCCACACTATGAAAGATCACAGCTCTGTTTTGAGAGAGATGGGTTATCTGGTTCGGTTGATCTTTCATAGTGTGGATTGTTTCGTTTTGTTTCAGTTTTTTACCTCCTTGGGTCACTTGCTCACTCCTCTCCCCATTTACTCTACTAAAGGAATGGATCAGGCTGGAGAGTCTGCTTTGCTCCTGCAGTCGTAGAGTAAGAGCTAAATGCACAGTTGGTGCCATTGCTCTGCCTGTTCTCCACTCTGGATCCTGTATGGTGTTGACAGGAATGATGATAAACATTTGCTGTCCCTTGACATGAAGAGACAATCAGAAACATAGTTTACTGTTTTATATTCTGTGCTGCCTGAATTATGTCCAGCAAGAAGACAGACTTTGCCACGACTGGAGTAGTGCTTGAACTATAGTATAGTAGGCATAAATACATGGTGGAGGTGTTGTTTCTTTTGTTTCTAAGCTGGTTTGTCCTTTTAAAACACTTTAGTGACTTAAGAAAACGTGTCACGGAAACGTCTTTTGATGGTTGTTACATTGCTTTGTTCTAGGACTTCTGCTCCTATCATTGCCCTTTTCTACAGGAAAATCACTTCTGTGTCTTTTGTGATGGCCAGAGCCTTAAATGTAAATTTATTTAAGATAAATACTTACTGTTTGTCATGATTATAATAGCAAACAAGGATTACTATTGCACAATGAGAGGATAGCAGAACTCTCCTACTGCAACCTTGCCTAATTAGGTGAAACCTGATCTAGCCTATCTTGTTCCTGTCACAACTGTGGCCTGTCTTGTTTCTTTAGAACATCTTATCACTGCTCTGTCATTACTGCCTGAATTCATGTGCCAGTAGACCAAAAATACTCCATTTAAGTAGTTTTTCACTGTAGTTGTTGCACAGAAACTGTTCTTAGGTTTTAGCTCTACACAGTATTTTCATATTTGCTGCTGTTTACAACTGGCCACATGAAGAATATTTTAAGGATGGTTCTTCGGAATATCGTAAAAACATCAAAGGGGAAATCTTGGCTGCCACGAAAGACTGGACTTAACTCTAAATACTGGACCAAGGAGAGAATTATAAAAAAGAAGGTGGGATAACATTGATTTTTGTTTATTTGCTGTAAACTTAAGCATTTTGAGATTTCTTTTTGTAAGACTGAACAACGTATTCTTACAATGGATTAGAGTGTATGTGGGATTTTTATTTGAAGATCATGGATTATTATATGACTTTCTTCTTTATATGAAATGTCTGAAATTCTTAATTTTACCTCGCATAATATTGTTACAGCAAAGTGGACTTCTGAGTGTTAGACAGAAGGGCTTTTGATTTTTAAATCTGCCATTTTAAAACTGAAGAAATGTATTGGAAATAGTTATTTCACTCTGATGGAAGGAAAAGTCTGCAGGCTGCCTGTTGAATCCCCAAGGATGTATTCACTTTTCACTTACTATTTTTTTACCAAGCCAGATAACATCTTTACATCTAAGGTTGAATGGCTGGTATTCCCTGAAAGCAGTGCACTAAACAGTCAGTATTTTGTTAATGCTTTCTGCTTGGTGGGAGAAAGCAGTGGCAGTCCCTTCTGCTTTCACTCTATTGAAAATAAGAAGGAAAGAATAGCGCTGGTTCCAGTTGGAACATGACAAATGGTTTTGTATCTGTAGATTTTGTAAAGGTTCTTGCTTGTTTGTAAAATCAAAAAATTATGTTTGGTGCCGCAAATAACTTTTATTATTTGACAAGTGGCCAAATAGTGTGATCGTTAGTAGAAATACTGTGTTGGTTGGTTTTGTTTTGGTTTGTGGTTTTACTTTTGTTTGGTGGGGTTTGTGTGCTTTGTTGAAAACTTTGTGAAAGAAAAGATCCAAATGACTGTCTTTGTATCCTATACTTTTTCAATGAGATGATTTTTCAGTGCAGTAGGTAGGTCAGGCTTTTCTGGAATTCAGTGGATTTTGGATGACTTTGCTGTAGCTGTTGACAAGGTCGAACACAAGACTGTAGAAACATCAGCACCTCCCTGACCTTATCCTTGGCCAAAATATTTTTAATAATTTGAGAACACTCAGTTCTGTGATACAAATTCGGTGGGACACTTTTGTTGCATGTGGATTTTGGAGACGAAGTTTTCTTTCAGGGAAGCTGACCCAAACCCTCATACTGAACCTGCTCTTCAGCTTTGTCTTGGGGTGTCAGACTGAGCTTTCTTTCCAAATAAATTGCAGTGTTGCTAATGCCAATATGTAGAAAGCTTAATAGGACTTTGCTCCATATCCCCATCTAATACAAGTAAAAATAGTAAATTTTTTGTCTTTCTTATCTCTCACCTGGTTCGTGAGTCTTGTGGGAGAATGTCTTGTTTTGTAGAGTTTGGGGCTTCAGCGGATTTTGACTCGATGTTTTTTCTTTATTTTGGTTTGCTAAAGGATTTTTTGTTTTGAGTGGGGTTTTTTTTACAACCTTTCATTTTGGTGAATGCAAATTTCTTTTTCTCCTCACGGGAAAGCTGAGATTCTTATGTAATAAAATTATCTTTGAAGCTGAGTCATCTTGTATTCATTTCATTTTGTTTTTATTTTATTGGCAGTTCACCCGCATTTACTGCGAATTTTACAGCACTCCAGTTACATTGTTCTTCAGCCATGTGCTTCTGTAATGGTTTGGAGAGTAAAATATTTAATAGTATTTCTTAACATATTATTCATATCTCATCAGCTGATGAAATGGAATAGGCAGTTAATACTTTAGGACTGTCGTTCCGAGCTTGTCATGCATTTGGTGTGTGGCATGCTGATTACCCTGTCAGATACGAAAGATTTGGACCTCTGAACACTGGGATGAAGTTGTGTGTGATGTTGAACGAGGAGATGCAGTTGTAGTGCCACAGTGATTCCTCCCTCCTTTTTCCTAAGGGCCATGGGGCCACACCTGACCCTTTCCTGGAACCCCCACTTAACTCTCTGAACTGTTTGGTTTGGAGGACCCTGGGCTGGAGATGTGAAGAACAGTAGAACTGTGGGCATCATGTTCGTATTTTATCAAGATAGAGCTTGGACAGAGTTTGTGGACCAATGGACTCGAGGAAAGATCATTCTACCAGTGCAGCTATTGTTTTGATCTGGAATCTTGCTGTCCTCTGAACTTCTGACTTTTCCTGCATATTAGTGGTGTTCTGTGCATTTGCAAATGCAGCAACTGCTGCAGTTTTCCTAGAGTTTGGCAGGAATCCATTATTTAAAAGAATTCTCATATTTATAAGCCTAAACACCTACTAAAATAGTTATAGCAAGGCGATTTGCTAGTTTCTTAAATAGATTAGCAATTTCTT
Organism: Pseudotriccus pelzelni; assembly: GCA_035584735.1. Taxonomy (NCBI): domain Eukaryota; kingdom Metazoa; phylum Chordata; class Aves; order Passeriformes; family Tyrannidae; genus Pseudotriccus; species Pseudotriccus pelzelni. The sequence goes on along the minus strand of JAWMRA010000161.1, from coordinate 54,233,546 downwards.
TTACTTTTTTATTTAATAATCAGCATAAAATTGATGTGCCTGCTGATTTTTATTGCTTTATTTTACAGGTACTTTAGATAAATCTCATTGAAATTAGGCAGGCAGTACTAGATGAGATTTGTCATTCACAGAAAAAAAAAATTCCAGAAGATAAAAAACAGTATCCTTGGTGAAGACAGCAAGTGTCAAAAAAACCTCTGGGACTTCTTCAGAGCTGTTTGATTTGAAGATCAGTTTTGTGTTCTTGGTTGGTAGATGGTAAGACCCATTTGCAATAATCCTATAACAAATGGGAGAATGCTGATTTGCAACGTGAGGAAAACTTACTTTATGCATTGAGTTGTCATGAACATTGTAAGGGGTTTAGGAAATCCAGCATCTGCTGATTAGAGCAGAGAGTCTTTCAAGAAGAGTCTCCAGCTTCCACCTTTTAATAACAGTTGTGTATTTCATGAACTATAACATTTGGCCCATAGTCTTTTAAGAAATAAAAGAAAATTTCAAAGCCTCATTCTGTGAAGAATAAATATCTCTCCATTTGTAATCTTTGTTGCCTGATGGAGAAATGTGCTCAGCAAGAACTTGTCAGCATACCTGGACTTATCGCTGCGTTCCGAAGTCTCTTACATGGTAACTGGTGTCTTGACAGTCCTTGGGTAGAATTATTTGCGTCAAGAAGCAACAACAAGATCTCTTGCTGTTTCTCCAGATGTAGCAATTTAGGAATCAAGCCAACAGATAATATGATGCAGGGATGTTGAACTCATTCTGTAGCAATTGCCAAATTACATTTTCCACTAGAAAACATCACAAGAGGCATGTTTTATAGATTTCTCTAACTTCAGGCTGTGTTGCTTTAGCTGATATGTTAAATGTTGCACTTGGACAGATATTCTTTTAAAATAATAGTTTTCTTTGTGATTGCAATCTCTTTGGGTTTTTTGAGCTAGTCCCTTTTAAGCTGTACTCATTTTTCCCTTCTGTAGTCACAAGTTTACTGTCCACCTCTTAAATTTTAATTTATCCAAATCTCAGCTCCTGCTTACTTTTAACAGAACTGTCTGAATCCATAAGAAGGTGTTCCAAGGTTGTGACAAACAATGAACAGCTTCTATAATGTCTGGAGATCTGGCGGTGGTTCACTGCCATGGGTTGACTGTGACTTCTAATAGAACAAAGTAGTCTAAAGTCTGATATAGGATTATAATGTCTAAATGACTGTGTCATTCTTAAGTCTTAGAGACATGCTAGAAACTTAACATTGGCTGGGTCAGTTGTTTTTTTGGGCCTATTCATGTCTTGCTCCTCACAACCTGTAGAGACTGTGGGTTGTTTTTGTTGTTTACACAGGTGAACTTTTAGTTGCTATTGTTGTCGTTAGGTATTGTTTTCCTAGAGCCCTGGAAGTCTTTCAGTTAACCACCATGTACCTTTCATTTAATAATCTGTGGATTTATCTTGCGGATGATAGTTACTGTTTCCTTCCTTTGGCTTATTTCCCTGCCCTACAGAAATCCTGCCACTGCAGGTGTAAGGGGTCTCAAATTCCACATCTACAATTGTTGCTGTAGCTTTTTTTTTTTTTCCCTTCCCATAACAAAGAGAAAGAAAGTGTCATAAGTATCCCTTCAGCAAATAAATTTCAGGTAGGTGCAGGTTTTTGAGATCCTCTGAATCCTGTTGAACACCTGCCGTTTGTGGGTTCTGTCAGTCCTTTAAGCCATCACATACATGTAGGCCTTGTGCAAGATTTTCCTACATTTTTGTAAGACTTTCTTTTAATTCTATACTTCTACATTGCTATATGAGGACTTAAATACTTGTGGTGCTTTTTTTTCTTAATTACAATGATTTCTGTGCCCCAGCAAGAGAAGTGACTTTGTGCACAACTATTGTCTGGCAAGCTCCTGGTTGTGTTTTCTGTGGGCAGCTTGTCTTGTGCAGAGCATGTTGAAGGTGATCCCAAGGTGGATCAATTTTATTTTTTTTAAGTGATTGCAAAATAACAAGTTAATGTAATCAGCATATGAGCTTATGCAAAAAATGCTTTTGTGCGATAAGTATATTAAAGTACATTTAGGCAGCATGAAATTTTCAGATTTTATCAAGATCACAAATAACCATAAATAATATTAACTTGTTTGTATTTTTGAGTAATGTTATAAATGCTTGAGTCTATCAACAGTAAAATTTAAGGGTTTAATATTTGCTAGTCACCCATAGCTGAATGCTTTACATTTTTCATGTCTGAGATTTACTCCTAATTTTGTGGATTCTTTTGCAGGCCATATGGAGGCAGTTGGCTTCAAATTTGAAAGTGTAGTAAGAAACTGTTGGTTTCACAAGTCTATATTTTGGCAGAAAAATTTACTCATTTTTGTATTCCTTGCAAACTAGGTGTTTAGAAATATGGAAATTAAATGCAGTTATTTCTCACACCATATATGGGGAGGAGAAACAAGATGATCTTAGAAGAAAGAAATCTCCTGATGAAAACCACAATGATGGTTAATAAATTTGCTATGTGTTTTAATGCTCTTATTTAAAATAAGACTCATAAAAATACTGCAGGAAATTCTTAAGTGATCTATTTTTAAAAATAACAGCTATATTCTGAAGACAGATAATTATTGGAACAAAGCATCCTGGTGAATAACTTGTTTATTAGATGGACTTTCCATGTTTCTTTTTAATATAGAGAAGTCAAATTGTTTAATCTTGCTACTGGTTTTCTGGGGTTTACATACAATAACATCAGAGATTTATTTGGGATTTGTTAGTTCTGAAATCTCAATAGTATAAAGAAATACTCATGGCTTGAGTCGAGAAAGTATCTTTAGATGGCTTTAATTAAAACAGTTCTGTGGTTACAATTTCATAGTCCGATTTGCTTTAAAATGTAATTGCTTAGAGCTTCACCTAATTAAGTTTATAGTCTTAAAAAGGGCCAGTGTTCATACTGCAAATCAAGTTAATATTCTGCCTTAATGCTTGAAATATGCAACTAAAATTTCTACAGCTGTAGCTGATGCAAGTTTTATGTAATGGCACGAATTCCAGGCAAGCAAACTTGCATGAGATAATTGTAACTTTTGTTCTCTGACCATTCTACATCAGAGTTCTGCATATTAGTATGTCTCATTACCAGGGGCATGATTTTTCACCTCTTCATGTTTTGCTTGCCTCTTATTCTATAATTTTTCTTGTAATTGAAAACCTCAGTCTGCCTCAAAGTTCATATTTGATTGGTGGGAGTGTGACACTTCAGTAAGACATGGGTTTGGACATACCAGTTAAAACTCTGTTGTAGTAGTACCTTGACTATAGCAAGCTCCTGGACACTGCAAAAGAGATTTGCTTTGAAGTCTTTTCTTCACTGATTCTTCTTGTCTTGAAGTTGTAGGCACCACTAAGTGCTCTGAAATGGCAAAGCTTGAGATCATAAATAGATGTTCTGGAACTCTCTGTTAGGGCAAAGTACATGGTGAGAGGATAATGCCTCCCAGTTCCTCTGAAACAGAAGGAATGAAGGTGGCATTTCCATCAGAAATGTGTTTTGTACTTTAAGTTCATTGTGTGTCAGCCTTGTATCTGCAATGTCTGTGTATTGATCTGCTGGAAGAGAAGGGTTTTTTTGGGAGGGGGGTTTGTTTGGTTTGGGGTTTTTGTTTGTTGGTTGGTTTTTTTCTTGTTTGTTTTTTGTTGTTGGGGTTTTTTGTTGCTGTTCATTTACACAATGAAATTTTTAGGTTGGTTTAACAGAAAAAAAAGGCAAACGGGGAGTCTAATATGACTAAACAGTGTGTGAATTTAACCATATTAAATATCCAGTATGTTCTTAACTTGCAGTCATGTGCGTGAGAATTCCTAGGTTGACTGAAGTACTAACACAAAATTCTCTATTATTTACTGTAGCTTTAATATCAGGTAGACGTTCCTGTATCTAAATTCGGGTAATGAGAGTGATGGATAGCACAGAGGGAAAAATTCATGGTTTTCATTTTCTTGGGATGTGTTTTGGGTTTTTTTGTCTTAACCTTTGGTTCACTGTTTGAGATTCTTGCTTCTAAACTCTCTAAACTCTCACGAATGTGATGTGGTGGTTTGTTGTTTGTTTGTTTGTTTGTTTTTTTAAATGTACTTGATTGTGGACGTAAAATTACATGCAGGAAAAGTAACGATCTGCTTATGATTTTTTGCCAGCAACTGTGGTTTTGAGTGGAAACATGGGGTTTAGTTAAAAAATGGTTATATGTAAAATAAAAAGTCAGCTGAGTAATTTTCTATCTGCATCCAAAGAACTCACTGTTTCTCCCTTTCTAGTTGAATATCAATATTACTCTAATAAAATAATCTTGGACTTGTTTTGAATTCTAGTGTTTCAGCATGACCTGAAATAGTACTTGTCTGATTGCTTTCTGATAGCTTAAATAATTCAATTTGTTGTGAGTAGGGTATCAGGAGAAACCTACTTATATGGACTATGTTGTTGTTTTTACAATAAATATTGTCAGCTGTCTTCGTAAATTAGCTTGGGCATAAGGCAATGGAGGTGTGGGTGTGCAGTTTATTTCTTCTCAAGCTGCAGCATTTCAGGTCTTGGTAGCATAAGGTAATAGCTGAGCGAGATATAGTTCCTGTCTTCACTAAATTTTTTAATGATTGTTTAATGTATACATTTTTAAAATTTTCGATATTAGCTGAAGATTAAAAAAAATTAGGTGTTTTTCAGGAAGATGGTAGAAAAATGTTGAGGCAAAGACTTCATTCAGCAATGGGAATTTTAGCTTTCTAGGCTATATCTTAGCTAAAAATCAAGATGCTACATCAGCTGTTTTTATGGTGGTGGTCTGATTGTGTTCCAGTCATAAGTAATTGCACTGTACTGGGGGAGTGCAACTTAAGAAGCAAAACTCAAGTGGGGAAGTCAAGGGGGTTTCGAGGACAGCCTGACCAAGCTCATTTAGAACAAAAGACATCTGATTAATTTGAAAGATTATTTATTTCTATGTTGTTGTATGGAAGGCATTTAGTTGTGGGGTCTCTACTGTGTGATAGACAAGTTATGAAGGAATCTCTTTTTCGCAGCTTTTGGAATCTTGGTTTGGGATGAAGAAAGAGATGAACTGGATAGTTACAGAAGCCTAAGAAGGCAAAACAATATTTATCAGCCTGACTGGCAGCGCTTTTCAGCATATTGACATCTTACTTGTGTCTAATGTGGTTTTTTTAGCCAGAACAGCAAGGGAGGATCTCCAAGGGAAATAATGATGTCACTTTGCAGGTGCATATAAGGCATGATGAACAACACAGAAGAAACCATAAAACCACATGGAGAGTAGAAACAGGTGTAAAGGACAAATTTGAGATCACTTTCTTGATAGTGAAAAAAGATAGGAAACAAGGTTACACTTCCCAGTGAGGAAGTGAAGGCAAATAAATTGTGCTTATCAGGACTGATACAGAAAGGCAACACGGTCAAGGCTGTGGCATGAAGAATGAACTTCGCTGTGGTAGTCGTCATGAGAGAAAAAGGCACACCAGTGAAAAGCTGGCAAATGGAATAGGCCAATTACCAAACTGTGAGATCGTTAGGTGGACCACTTGACGGAAAAAAAAACCCCCAAACTCTCTGTCTTACACATAGTACAGGAAAAGTAGGGATAGATCTGAGACACAGTGGTTGGTGTCAGATGCCTCTACTAGAGCTCACAGTGATGGGTACTTGTGTGTTATGATGAATGAAATCTGGGGAGTCATTGGAGAAACATGACTGAGGACTGTGTTGCAGCCCTGTGGAACTTGAACTGACAGCTGTGCGCTCAGAAGAGTCAATTGAAGATTGTCAACATTTCAGCTTCCTTAGCAAGAGGTCAGGTCTGGATAGATAAAACTGTGTCATCCCTGTGAATGATGCCTACTGAAATTTTGGAGGTGACATTATTCAGCTGTAGAAAGAGATGAGACATTAAGCAAAGAAAAAGATCTTGTAGATTTATCCCTATTTTCTACCTCCCTGAGAAACTGCAGGGATTATGAAGCATGCCCTTTAAATAATACAGAAAGTATGGTTTGACGAAGGAATGGAAAAAGGGGAGACAACACACCAAGAGGAACACATACAACTATTTGACAAGCATCTCTTGGGCAGAGAAGATTTGGGTAGAGCTCTGATTCCAAGTCTTTCCTAGAAAGGGGATGTCTGTAAGCTGAGAAATGAGTGAGATGATAGAGTAGTTTCAGAGGCAGGTTGTGAGGTTTGCTGTAGCTTATCTGGCATGGAAAAGACCTGAACTGTGAAGGAATACACTAGAGTTTGTGAGGAGGTTTAAAAAAAAAAAGAGAGTGAAAAGAGATGAGAATTCATGGAAATTGGAATAAAGCCACTGATTTAAGTAGCAGGAGCCATAGAGGGGAGTAGCACACAGGTAACACCCATGTGTGGGGTGAAGAGAAGGAGGGAAATAGAAGATTTGGAGCTTGATTTTCATTGTGGAAAAAATACATAATTTAAAAGCTCATGAGTGTTGGGTTGATCCTTTTGAGTAACGTTATGTTCAGGTATTAAAAGTTGTGAATGGTTGAACTGAGAGATTACCAAAGAAATGTTACAATGGTTATGGTCGTGAGTTCTATACAGCTGTTCCTATCTAGGAATTAATTACCAGTTCTCCTGTGTCCTAATCTTTGACTAAGGATTTTTTTTTCATAAAGCTGATTTAGTTCGGTGTACTGTGTATTTCATGTTATGCTTCAAATTTCCAGGCTCCATCAATGCTTCTTTGTAGGTGATTGCTATAAAATACCTCTCATTCCTATTCCATCTCCACCATAAATAGGGACAGCTATTACACTGACTTGAAAGCCTAATTAATATTGCAGTATATTAATTTTCAATACTCTGTGTCTTCTTGTGTACATTTCAGGACATTTGTTTCACAGCACAGTGTTTCAGTTCCTTTGGTATTAGTCAGACAACCTGTTAAAAATAAATCCTTACTCAATCAGGTTTCCTTGAGGAGTATTATGACAATAGTTGGCTACAGCACTTTGCTTCCTCATTAATGAGATACCTTTCCCTGGGCTGAAACTGTGACACACAGCTTTGCAGGGACAGTACTGGTACACTCTGAGCTGGGGCAATCAAGTGGTGTGACTGACGCACAACAAACTTTGGCCTCGCCTTGCCAAGGGGCCTTTGAGTTTTTGCAGTGCTTGAGATCTGAATTTATGGAGAATTGACTGAGGTACATAGAATAACTCACACCTCCAAGGCTTTTCTTTCTTTTTCAGCCTGTCTGCAGAAGCAGATAGACAGTCTTGAAGACACAAAATAAGTTTTCTGGGCCAGTGTTACTTTTACAGCAATAAAAAAATCAAAATTTGGAAACTATGTAAAATGACATAGTGTTAAGCCATTCCATTTATCCTTTCATGCCAAGATAACTGGTCTTTCACACAGATGATTAAGAGGCAGTATGCATCATATCATGACTTCAATGAAGCCAAGGTCTCTTGATGTTCTCATAAAGTGTGGGAAGCTTGGGTTTTATTTTGAAATTGCTATCAAGTGTTATGGGGAAACTATTTAGAATAATGATGTTAATAACTTTCTGTCAAACTGGTGTTGTTTAATTTACTTAATTTACTTACATATTTATATGTTCCTTAAATTTAACTGCAAAGGGGGAAAAAGGAAAAAAATGTGTTCTCTATTACCCCCGTGGCTAGAAGAACTAGGGGGTTTAAACAGTGGTAAGGAAAGTTTTAACTAGACTTTAAGAAACTTCCTCTTGCAACAGGGTTTCTGGATTTCTGGGGTGGATGGTTGGGGAAGTGGTGGAATTTCCATCATGAAAGCCTTTTCAGAACAGGTTAAACAAGCATCTCTGCAGAGTAATGTAGGTATAGCTGATCCTGCCTGAGGCCAAGAGACTTCATTAGATGACCTCTTAAGGTTTCTTCTAAGCCTGTTGGTTTATGTTCATATATATGACTCTTTCTTCTTAAATGTGAGGTCAGATTCCACTACTAGATTCCACATCAGATACTTGTTATGTAAGACAATACATAAAATCCACAGCCGCTCTGGGACTATGTCTGAATCTTCTGTTGAGGGGAAAAATAACATTTTGAGGTGTTTACTGTAGGTGGTTACAGGCACTTTAGTTGGCTGCATCCTGTAACTTCCTCCAGCTTGTACTATAGCTTTTACCGTGGCTTCCTTAAGGCTGCTGATGGAGAAACTCAGGGGTGAATTCTGGTGTATTTACAGTCTTGGCTGCTTTTTGTGTTGAAGTGTGGGTACTTGAAAACTTCAGGATACAGCATGCAAACTTGGCAGGCTTGAGGGAGAGTAGAAACGTGGACTGAAATAGCCTGGAGGACTGACAGGAGACTGAGAGCTTGAAGCCTGGGCTTTCTTGGAATTTGTCCTGAGTCTGCTTCTAAATTAGACAGACTGCTCTTGCTCAGTATCTAGCTGTTATTAATGCAAATCTCTAGTTTGGCTGAGGTATGTGTCCCACAGATAAAAGTATTATGGACGTTTTTCAGAATTGCCTATGCAAATGGAAGCACAACTTATGTTTAAGTGGAGAGTGCTGGTGTAATGAAGAGCTTTTAAATAGTTGGGTTTAGTCTTTGTGGTTCAATATATGATGCCACATTTTATTTATGGGAAAGATCTGAAAGAACTGTCTTAGCAGACAAAGTCACTAATTTTGACATGTTCTTTAGGGACACCTATTAATATGGTATCTTTTGCCTTTTAAACATCACGCTATCTCTATTCCATCCCCATGAGTTTACGGAACAGTATTGTGACTACAGATGGGAAATTAAGGTGCAGAGACAATGGATAAAATTATTTGTTAGGGCCAGATGTCTTTCAGAGGATTTAGTATATCATAGGAATACTTGTCTTTGAATACAACCTGCAGCTTCTGGTTACTTTGCCAAAGTATGTATTTATTTTCAGTATTCAAATGCTATGATTTAGGCATTCAATGTAGCCATAGTCCCTTCCCTTACAGCCTTATTTTCAAGAACTAAACCATTTCAGCTGAAGCTTTTAAAAAAAACCTCTCAATTCAATGCACTGTTAAAAAAAAAAAAAAACCAACACAAAAGACTAAACCTTTGTCAAAGTTATAAGAATCTGAAAACTACCTTGAAACGTGGTAGCCAATCGTAGGGATACATTTCCATTTACAAAGGGATTATAAATTTTACCACTAATCTTGTTGTTGTCTTTTTTTTTTTTTAAATATTCTGCTGCTTTTTGTTTCATTTCTTTCAGATGATATTAACTGTGTTTCTGAGCAACAATGAACAGATTCTGACAGAAGTTCCAATTACACCAGAAACAACCTGTCGCGATGTAGTGGAGTTCTGCAAAGAGCCTGGAGAAGGGAGCTGCCATCTGGCTGAAGTGTGGCGTGGAAATGGTAAGTGAAATGTTCAGTGGAAATGGATGTAAATATGTGTACCAGTTGTAAAAAAGCAAGGCTGACTTCTAAATATTAATTATTTCAAATTGTTCTTCCTTTGTTCTCTTCTAGCAAACTGACACAAAGCATGGTAAATCAGTATCTGTAGAGATTAGTGTAATTCCTGAATTTTTTTTTTTTATTTTTTCGCTTTCCTGAGAATGGAGCACTTGTAAAATGCATGTATAGGATCTGTTAGTGCTCTTTATTTCTGTTTTTCAAATAGAATGGAGGGTATTTAAATGACAGTAGGGAATCTCGGGATGTTTTCTTACAGTCAGTGGGTGCAAATCACCACCTGCATTCTTTCCAGTCCTGTTTTCTCACTATTAGGCATGTGAACACAGCCTGAAGTTTAAGAAAGGGTATATATTTTTCCTTCTGTATCATGAAGAGCTGATGTTCTGCAGGCAGCATTATGCTAGAATGGGACAGTATCTTCAGGACATTCATGAACATTTCCTCTCAAAGATTTGATAGCCTCTCTTGGGGCAGGTAGTAGTGCCCATATCCTGTTTATATTGCAATTGTCATTTCATAGAATAACAGAGCAGGCTATTTTTTTCAAGAATGTATCAAAATCCACGTGTGATGGATCCTCTTCCTATCTGGATTCTTTCAACTGTGAGTAGTACAAGCTTCCAGGTTATAGTTTATCAATGTATGGATGTAAGTGGAATTAGTGTATGAGTGAGGATAACAGTTAGGTGTGCTGATGGAATCATCAAATAGGATCAAAGAATGGTTTTGGATGGAAGGGATCTTAAAGACAATCTTGTTCAACCCCCGTGTTCTTATCTCTTAGTTAGTGAGGTCACCCTCATTCAAGCTGTTTTATGTCATTTGTTCTGTATAAAGACTGATGAGGTCATAACCTGAATTCTTAAATTTTGCATAGAGGTGTTGTATTTTGGTCAGGGGCTTTTTGCCAGACTAAACAGGCATTACTCAGATGCCTTTGGAGCTTTTACATGTTAGCAATCTAGAATATTTTCCTCCTGGGAAAACTATTCCTCCTCTCTTCTAAAGTGTTCTAAGACTTTCTAAAGAGAAAAGGTGCCTCAAGTAGTAATTTCCTAACTGGGCGAAAACTGAGAGTTTAGGCAAGAGGGACCAGGGGAGAGGTTAAGCACATCTGCAGTTCTAGGGACATAAAGTCAATATATGGTTACTTAGAAAATTGTCTTTAAGGATAGAACTTGCAGGAAGGGTAAAACTTTTTCAAACTGGGAAGTTAGATAATGGAGAGTGTATGATGCCAAGTGCATCACCAATTTCTAAAATGGGTCTGCAGACTTTTTAAAATGACACTCAGATATCCCTAACATTTTCCAATCACTTATCTGTGAAAATGTAACATACTTTTGCTTTTGCAATACTTTGAGGGTGTAGTTCTTAAAAAATGCAGGAAAGAATGTTGTCAACAGCTTCAAAGAGTGGCTGGAAACCGGAAAAGTGATCCACAGCATCTTCCCGGAACTCTTATACCTCGCAACCCTTGGACCTTAGAAGAGCAGCTTTTCTATGATAGCTTTTAAGACTGAGAAAAGATTTTATCTGTGGCTGCATTATGTTATTTCTCAAAGTGTCAGATATCTAAAGCTAAAAGTTTCTATAAAGTGGGAAATGAAACTTATCCAGGAAGTTGTGATGGAGAGATTAAGGCTAAATTTTAGGTAACTACCCTGAGAATCATGTGTCTTTGCCATTAAAGTCAGTGGAGATCTGGATATTATGGTGAGTAGAACATGGAGATCACTGGTTTCATCTGTTTGTTGTCTGTTAACTTTGAGCACTGTGTGTCACCCAGTGCTCTGAAGCAGAGATTTACAAATAGACACTTAAGTGTAGGAACAGAATCCTGCCCAGAGCTTCTACTTGTTGTTGGCTCCAAGTTTCTTTTAAAACTCGCATGAAAGTGCGAGATTCACAAATCTTTGTGAATTTGGTACATTCACTTGGTAAATTCCCAAGGTGAAAGTGTATAGATCTGTTCCACTGAAAGTGTGGAACAGAAAAGACTAGAGGGAATGAAAGAGAGAATTGAACACTTGCATTTGTTTCTGGATCTTGGGCTGTACTGTCGGCAAAAAAGATGTCCTGCACTCTGCACAGTGGATTTAAGGTTCTCGGACAGAAATTTTGGCACAAGCGTTTATTTTGTTGTTCTTAAATGTAGGATACTGTTACAAAATCTGTCACCTCAGCTTCTTGACCCAAAGTCTTAGGTACATAAATTTCTCAGTGGAACAGTTTTGGGTTTTGTTTTGTTTTTTTAACAGGGTGTAAATATGATAACTTTTCCTCCTTCTGCTCTTGAGAGCTAAATTGAACTCTTTCTGCTGAAGTTTTTAAAAATAATTTTGCTTCAAGCAAAGATCTCATGTAGGAAACAGGAGACTAAACAGTTACACGAAACAGCTGCAACAACAAAAAACTGTAACTATGGTTTTGAGTTGGAAGTGTGAAGCCATTTGCAGTGAAACTGATGCAGGTTCTGCCAGTGAAAAGTATGTTTTATCTCTTCTATTACACAGTCTCTGACCTCTCAGCCCTCATCCTCAAGGGAGGTCTACAAATGTTCTTTCAGAGGAGTTTTTGGAAAATGAAATTCAAAACCAAAGTCGATACAGCATATCATGGGCTGAATAAACACATCAGATTTAGTCACACACTGTAAGTGGTCTGTTTTCCTGTCTCTCTCTCCATGTGGCACAGATGACAAATCACAACCCTCTCGGTAAGAGAGACCTCTCTACCTGTGCTCTTGTGAATGTGCTTAACTCCTCCCTCTTTTCAGGTAGCCACAGCTTCTTTTAGGTAGCCCAGCTGAGTAAAGCATGTCTATTCAAATCCAAAGCATTAGGGCTTGTGGACTGTAGTTTTATTATCAGTACAAATAACAGTCTGCCTGCCCAAAAGCTCGTCTGTTTTCCAAACTGTGTTGATCTGACAAAATACTGTCTCTTCCAATAATCTTCCTCTTCTGGATGTGTATGTACAGATAAATGAGAAACACTTCATTTTTATTTTTAGGGGGTGAGAGAGACTGGTTTTCTTCCAGAAAAATGGTATTAAAATCCATGCAAGTTTGGTACCTAAAATTATGTAAGACTTCTAGAGCTCAGCGGAAGATTACAATGACCTCGCTGTTGGAAAACATGCTTGTTTATTTATTATTGTAGCTTTTATTTGTTTGTTTTTGTGTGACAAAGAAATGGTTGAAGACCTTCCCATGAGTTGTAAAGTAGTTTAGGTCTTCTTTGCGTTAAAGTTAAGAAGCTGATTCTTCTCAGAGCTGCATGACCTAAGCATTTGGCTTATTCACACTTGATTTTGGTATTTCATTCTCTGTTCCCTCTCCAGTTTCCTGAGATGAGTAATAGCTGAAAAAGTCAATAGCATGTGTGCCTGATACATCAGTATACTTTGTACCACCTTGTGCTTTGTCAGTTTGAAGCTTCCTCTTTTTACATAGATTTCTCATACTGTAACAGCAGAAAAAAACACAGAATATTCTTCCTCATTCCCCAGCTATTGCAAATAGCAGTTGGTAAGGAGGTGGAAAGACAGGTGTGATGCCAGGAACTTATAGTATGTGTCGAGAGAAAATGTATTTCAACCTTTAAATCCACCCAGCAGTTCACTTCATTTACACCTGGAATGCCCTTCAGCATTTGGTCATAATTGGTATTCCTCAATGTACTGGTAACTTAGAGGCAAGTGGGTGTGTAAGAAATGGTTGCTTACTACAAGTGTAGTTCTGCAAACCTGGGGGAAAAGGACTCGTTCCAGATCTCACAGTGAACTCCCCCACTGCGGAGATAATCCAGTACTTTGTATGCTGGTTTCATGTAGAGCAGGCATAAATGTGTTTATTACACATTTAGCAGGATACTTCTAGTCAGGATAAAGAGATTTTGAGGCCTGAAACTTAGTTTAAGTAGTGGATACGTAATTCCAACAGAAGGATTTTGCAACTTTTTTCTGAAACGCTGGCGCAGTATCTGTGTTTGTCTTACAGGGTGTTTCATTTCAGAGTATTTAGCACTAGCCCATCCTCAAAAGTTTTACTTAAAAGGAAAGGAGTCTAGCTCAGTTCTCAAAAATATTTTAGAATTTTGATCCAACTTAAAAATCTAAGGCAGTTTTTGCAAATAAGTATGGATATATGCATACATCATGGTTTTCCACTTAATTGTTAAAACAAATATTGTCTTGATAATGTTTGATGTATTAAAGTATAAGGACCCAACCTGTTAATTATTACGCTACACTCATTTTCCTATTTAACCTTTTCTTCATGCTCTTCTATTTAACTAAAAAAAAAGTTTGAAGGAATATTGTGAAAACAGTTAGTGAACAAATGTGCAGTGTTAAAGGTTGGACTCAGTGATTCTTTTGGGTCCCTTCCAACTCAGCATATTCTGTGAAATATGTCTGAAGCTCTAACAATTGGGAGAAGTTTAACTGTAGCATTTCCCTTTTGATTCCCTTTTGATTTTGGTTCTTAAAGAACAGAGATTTCCAGAAAATATCTCTTTGTACTGTTATACAGCAAATATAAGATCATGCTTTCTTCTTGCAATTTTAATAGACTTAAGGGATTTAAACTGAGGAAAGGAATGGAGACTTCAATTCTCACTGTGCTTTTTGTCACATGTTAATGTCCATTTCTCCTTCCTTTTTCTTTTCTGAATCTGTGCCGTGTAGCCAAGTTGCACAGAATGGTTTGTGCTTCTTTATCTTTCATCTGCTTCAGTGATGCTGATGATGCTGTTATTACTTTAACCTGTTTTCTGCCTAAGTTAGGGCAACATATCCCAAATTGCTTTTGTAAAAGAACTGTACAAGTAGTAGAAAATAAATGTCTTTGCCATTTCTTTCCATTGTCATGTCTGAAAAATATTAACCTTAATTATTCAAGGTACATTATGTAAATGAAACCTCTTAGTTGGACTCCTAGGAGTTAGTTTGACAAACTCCCATTACTTTTAATGGGAGACCAGCTTAACCAGGAGTGAGGCTGCAGCCACTCCTCACCATTCCAGAATTAGCCCAGCCCTGTTCAGACATCCAGTTTCTTAGTACCCTCTTACCGAGCTTCAGTTCTAGCTGGGTTTACATAGCAATTTTTCTGTTTGGGAGAAATTCCGAAAGATTCATATCTTCTATGTCCTAAAGTCTCTGAACTAAACCACTTAAATATTAAACACTCTGTGATCTTTAGAAGACTCAGGGTGCAATTCTAGTGGGTATGCTTCAAAGCACTTGAAATCTTACTTTACTTTAGGAGTTGAAAAACCTGAAAATCATGTTTTAAAAATTCCTCCTTAAGGACTGAGTTGTAATAAGCCACTGACCTTATTCTTGTGTGCATAAACATTTTTGACAATGTTTCTTGGACTTCTCTTGCGTGAGGAACAAGCTGAAGTTAGGAAAATAATCTATTATTTTTTAAAATCCGGGTGTTGTGACTTTTTGGTTGTTTGTTTTTGTTTGGTTTGCAAGTTTTGTTGGAAGATATGTAACCAGCCAGCTGATGAATATAATTAGCTTGTGGTTTAAATGACCCTTCCCCAGTGAAAGCAGCTAGATCTAACTGTGGCTAAATTGTGTTACTCACATACATATTTGACACGACATCTTTTGACAAAACACTTCATTGTGTTAAATGCATTGTGAAACAAGTGATAAAAAGGTCTTGTTCTTCAGTACAATTAAGTATCCCGAGAGTATCAAGAGATCTATCCATCTATGTAGTTCACAATGCATATATAACTTTAGGTGAATTTAGTTATATAAAGGTATATTTATGATGTGGTTTTCCCAAGTTTTCCCCAAGATTTCTCTTATACCTTTGAATCATTTTGTGTTCTCAAGTCAAATGAGTAAAGTATGAAATGGATAACCCGTTGTTAGTGGTGCTTTTCCTGGTAGGAGATGCTGTGGTTTGGGTTCCGGCAGCCAAGAACATTTTGCTTTTAACGATGAAGAATGCAAAATTCAGCTTCTGGTTTCTGTTGATGAGTGATTTTCTTTAGTAGTGTTGGTTGGACATGGTGCTGCATGTAGGAAAGCTAATGAAATGTCTTCCAGGAAAATCTTACTCTGTTTAGAAGATGTATTTTAGTACTGTGCTTAGTATTAGATCTTTAAAATGGAGATTTTCTTACCTTAATAAAAATGTTTGATAATAAATGCAAGCATAATTATGGAAGCAGTGAAAAACTTCACTTTTTAAATGTATTTTCGTTTTGAGGTACTGATTATATAGTGTGCACCGTCTTAATATATTTTAGCAGTTTGGAAGAAATAGCTACACTATGTTTTCTTTAGAAAAAAGCGAAGATACTGACTGCTGCATAGAATTTAGTCTTTATTTGTTCAGTGAGTTGCCAGTAATTCCAGATACAGTGGTAGTGTCTAGCATAGTGTACTGGAGTGGGAGCGCCTGCTCAAGTTCTTAGGAGATGAAATGTTATCATAATGATAAGGCTTTTAGGCTGAGTGGAAACCCAGAGATTCAAACTGAATGAATCACTTTAATAATAGAACAAAATACCCGTCTGGTGGTGATGGGAAGCAAAGTTGCTATTTCCTAAATTAGGGTTACTAAACACTGATATTTTTTGTCTGGTTTTGCAAACAGTTTATGTCCTGCTGTGGAACACTGAGCTGTCTCACAGCAGTAAGCCAGCTTTTGGTACCGTGCAACTGCTGTCTGCTGATAGCTGTTTCTTTGACTTTGCGTAAGGCAAAAGACATAGAATCAATTCAATTGCTACCCAAAAGGATATTCTGATCCTTAATAACAGTTTTGTATAACTTTGCTTAATTTAAAGGAGTTGTAACTAGTTTTCTTTTGGTCTTGTGCTTTTAGAACGTCCCATACCCTTCGATCACATGATGTATGACCACCTACAGAAATGGGGTCCCCGCAGGGAAGAGGTGAAATTTTTTCTTCGTCATGAGGAGTCACCAGCTGAAAGCAATGAACAGAGTAAGTACAGTCATCCTGTAGTGTTCTTACCAAAACATGTTCCAAAGATTTCTGAAATGAGTTTGGTTATCAGTTCTTTCAGTGAACTTCAATAGCTGTATGTAATGCAACCTCCTTGTACCAAAGCCATTTTGAACCTTTCACAGTGGCACATTTATTCTTGTTCTCTTTCTTCCTCTAGAATAATTTCTACCAGTCCGCTGAGTAACAGTAAGATCAGTTTCTATTCTGAATTTTGATCCAAAAATGTTGGTGGGTATTAGAGACTTGAGGCAGTTTTTTCCTATTGAAAGGAACTCTCTACATTTTTAGAGGTTGGGATTATTCTTTTTGACCTCATGTTCTTTCAGTTGCACCAGAGAGAGACTTCTAAACTCCTTTGGCTCCCTTAGAAACTCAAGTCTATTTTGCAGATATCGTTAGCAGAGGTTTCAGTGCATTTACTTTTCAGTACTTCATGCAGGTGTATTTAATAGTGGTGATAATTTGCATCTTGAAAAATCACTGTGCTGCTTGGTTCTACAGGAGAAGGGTTTATAGTGAACAATGCCCTATGAAGCAGGCTTTCTTAAAAAGACCAAAATAAAAAAATAGAAGGGTTTTAGTTTTCTGAACTTACTAGTGTAGACTGCACTCTAATTTATGAGAAGAGTTCTGAGGCTGGGCATTATATACTTAATACCTGTCAGACTGTCTGAAGGACAGGAAAGGTGTCTCGGAGATGTGTGTGTGCATGCTCAGATTATCCTTACTCATTCAACTAATCTGACTACTTCCAACAGCAGGATTTCAAGTCTTGGCTGACTCCTTATTTCTTTCAGCTGAGGTTTCTTCTGTTATTTTTAAGTTGGTCCTGCTTTTTTTGAATTCAGAAGTAGCAAGCCAAAAAATGTATGAGCGATTCTGTGTAAATTTTGTAAAATTCTCTGTCATCCTTTGTGCAATGCAAATATAAAGTATGTGAAGAAATTTAAGATAGACCTGAAGATACACCCTCATGTACAAGGAAATGTTGCTTCTGAACCATGCATGCATGGCTCATTCATTTGTCACTGACCTATGGATCAATTTGTAGATTAAAGTTATTTATAACTTTGGAAATTAGAAAAGCTTCCTCTACTATATGTATTTATAATGTATTAAATTGAAGCTATGGCTTCCTGTGGATGCGAAACATGAAATTTGTGTAGTCACACTCACTGTACTGCTCTTCAAGAAATACTGCCTAAGCAGAAGTCAGGAAAGTAGAGCTGCATGTCTGTACTTTTACCTGAGGAAGTCTGTGAAGTAAATGCTTTATTTCTGCTGATTTATTTCCACTGATAACCTAATAGGAAGGAGTTGGAACTGGCAGAATAAAAATTAACAGGTAAAAGTTTTATGTAAATTCTTGAACAGAACATTGCCTGTACGTTCAAGAACAGATTCAAGAGTAAAGCCCATTTGTGTTGAAAACTGAACTTTGCACTAAGAGTGATACTTTACTTTTAGGTGGCCGTCAAGCCCAAAATCAAAGAAATGGCATAAATATACCTGTGGAGAAACGTACAGAGAATGGGGTACGTAATAATTCCTAGAGGTTTGGATCAATGCCACTCAAATAATTAATACTTGAAAAATTACTACTTTTCAAGATGTTTTGGTGGGAACTGGTGAAAAAATATCTTGTTGTGTTTTGATTGTTTGTTTTTGTTATAAATTGAATGGGACAATATGTCTTTTGCATCAGCTACTACTCTTCTCTGTCTAGAAAGAAATTCATGTATGTGATGTGAGAAGCTCCGGCTGAATGTTCCAATCTGTTTTATTCATTCTGTGTGAAGAAAAAAACAGCTACATTATTCTTTCATGCTAGTATTGCCTGTCCAGACATCTTTTCTTGTTTGATTTTTCTCACTGCTATTGATTCATGACGTAGCCTCATATGTTAAAACACGAGAATGTATCTAGGGATTGGGATGTTTTCAGATGCTTCTAGAAGATCTTGCTTACCCCCTCAGAGCCATCTCTTTATATTGTTTTTTTATGAACTTGGCTCCTTTCTACACCTGTTTTTTTAACTAAAATATAACTAGGTTTCTAATTTAAAATGTGTATTACGTAGCAGGCAACCTGTGAATCCTGGTTTGAATATTCTCTCTTTTACAAGTAAAACACAGTAAATCTCTTTCAAAATTACCATGATTTAAAAACCTTCCACTCCTGAGCTGAAACTCCTCATATTTTCTTCTCTGTCTCGTCCTCAGTACTAATGAAGACTCTGCAAATCATAGTCTGCTCTCGTTTGCTCAGGGCCATTCTGCTGCCTTTACTGAAGCACTATAGCTATAGTTTGCTATTTTTAAACATTTTTAAATTTCAATTAAAGCACTTGGGGTCACCAATTCATGGTTATATTGTCTCTATGAAACACTGTCAATTTTCAAATGTGCATATGGCTGTTTCTCAGGGTAAAACACTGATTAAAAAGTGTAAAAGCAAACAAATCAGGTTTTTCAAGCTGAGAGGTCTTAAATTAAAAAAAATTACTAAAATGTTAAAAATAATTCTGCTGATTCAAGAATTCTGTGCATTGCCTGATAATTAGCATCTAAAAATCACACACGTGCACACGTAGCAACAAAGTTGTTTAGTCAGTTTGCGGGTCTTTGCAGCTTGTTTTGTGTACGGCATGAGGGCCCGGTGGAAGGAATTTTCTTCCCTATTCAAAGCAGTTAATCATGTATTGCTTTCAACGTTCCTTTTCTGTAGAGAACACTGGCTCATACCCTCTGCTGCACGGATCCGTTTATCCTGCTCCCATTGTCATATTGACAATGTAGTGAGATCATAGTGCTGTAAAGTGCTGGGGGGACATAACTCTTTCATGACCTCCTCTGATCTATTCCTCCGTGTAGGTTGTAGCATATGTACTACATTTGAGTCAGAATATATTTGGAGATTAGGGCTGGCACGTGCAGAATGCCTTACAGGCTCCCTTCCTGGCAGCATTAAGTTATGGTAGCATGACTTTATATTTAATTCAATTTGCTGTGAACTTTTGTAGGTGTAGCTTAGACCTAGTGACTTGAATAACATTGCTATCTTCATCTCACATTCATATATCCATTCAGTAATTTTTTTTTTTTTTTAATCCCAAACAGTTGGCCACAAAATTAAAATTTGTTAGGGAACTGATCACTTTAAAAAGGACTTTTACCAGGTTTAGGATATTACTAAAATACAAGAAAGACAAAAACCTGAAGGTGTTATAAAAATATGCAACTGTGGTGGGTTTTGTGCCCAAGTTGATATAAATTATGTTTTGAAAGTGTTTAAAACCAAGATTTTTAATTGTGTTAAGTTTTAAATCAGAGGGGGAGGGGGGAAAAAGAGGTGGCTTCAGGATCAAGGATTTAATCAGCTTACACTTACGTAATGCATTAGGCTTATTCATTGTTACTGGCATGCTGAATGTTAGACTAGCACTAAAATCAACACAAACCAATGGAACATTGAAGACAGCTCAAATCTTATCAAATACTCTGCATTCAGGTATATTTTTATTATGCTTTAATGATGAAATAGTTGATTTTTACTTAGTATCTGGTTAGAGCTGAAAGTGTGACTTGCATAGAAAACTTTAAAATGAATATTTGCTTTGGTTGAATCAATAGTCTTGGAAAAAATGATGGGTAATCTATTTGGAATTAAAATTGGATGACTCTATTAATTGGCATTTTGTCATATGCAATAGGATGTTTTTTGTTCCTTGAAACTATATGTGCTTGATCAGCAATTATTTAAATAGTGGTTAGCTTAAAATCACATTATGTAAATGCTAAAATTTCATTAGATTATCTTCCAAGTTAAAAATAGAATAGCCTAAGTTGCTTCTGATGGGGAAACATGTTGTTGTAAAAAGAATACTTACCTGTAAGTGTTCATCTGAGAGATTTGCATTCTACATAACAAAGTCTAAAGGAAAAACTATGCAGGGTTTTGTAAATTGAGAAGTTCTCTTATTCCTGAGGTAACCTTTTGGGGTCTGCTTTTTGTTTACAACTTCTGGGAAATGGAATTATGGTGTAATCAGGACCTGAGCTCTTTCTGCCACTATAGAAAGGTATAGATATGTGAAGATAAGACTTACATAACTAAACATTTCCTTTTACCAGGAAGATTGGTCAGTGTCTTAGGAAGGTTTCTGTTCTCTGAGAACAGCTGCCTCTTCTTTCTCTCCCTTTCTTTTGCTTGTGTAACTGAGTCAGTTGGATCTGAACACAAGTTGTAACAAGGGAAATTCTAAATAAATATGGGGGAAATGTTTTCTCATTGAGAGTAACAGATATTGGAACAGACTGGCTGGAGTCTGTGGAATCTCTGCCTAGCTGAATAAAGTCCTGGGCATTCTCAGCTGCTCCAATCAGGGCTTATTGAACCGGGTGATTTGCAGAGGCTCCTTTCTACCTAAATTATTCTTTGATTCTGTAATCAGTGGCCATGAAACAGTGGTCATGCAGTGCTGGGTCTTGTTTGCTTCCAGATGCCCTATCAAGATCCAAACTTCATTCCATAGAAGCAGCAGCGGTTTGAGAACAGTGAGGCAGAGCAAATATAGGTGTAACCACTGGGGGTCAGTGGCAGACAGGAGAGGGACTGGGGAGCCCCAGCCCGGTGCAGCCACCGGCCATCAATAGGAGAAGTGGATCAAATGTGCTTAGGGGGAGTCACAGGAAGAACACTGACCCGGTGATGACATTTGTCCAGATGAAAAGGTAATCAGATAACACAGAAATTTACTGGAGATGAGAAAACAGGAAAGCCGATGTAGCTCGGGGGGGAAAAAAGGATGGGGTATAGGGACATGTTGGAAGTCACATGTATTGGACTAAATAAAAGTAGATTAGTGTAATGAAAACAGTCTGTATATGAAGAAATATTTATTTGCTGTAGTTGTTTGGTTTAAATTAAATTTCATACTTGGTAACTTACTTGGGGAGTATAAAATGTCAGTTTGTGGTCTCATGTACCATTTTCTTCTAAAGCTATTTTTGCTGCTTCTAATATTAAAATTGCTCCCTCAATTGAGAAAGACTGATACCAATAAGCTTTTTTCTTAATGGATGTTGACTGAAGCTCTTCCCAAGAAATACAAAGTGGAACCTCCTTCTATCTCTCACTATGAAATTTGTGTTAATATTAGCGTAAAAAAACTCATGTAGAGGAGGAAAATTCACCGTTATCCTAAACTGTAAGCACACAGTCCTACAAGTTTCCTTAGTCTTGAAGCTGTGACCAACAGATGAAGTTGAGATTTAAAATTTTGTGCTGATCAGATAACAGAACTGATCTTCACTGTTTCTGTTGAAGTGTATCAAATCAAGCTTTTTGTAAAAACTTTACAATAGGTAGTCCAACTGTTTTGGCATCAGGAGACTCAGATACTGGGGAATTCTTAGGGAAATTCCACTAACAGGTGGGCTAAAACTTCTACATACATATACATGCAAAGCAGTTTTTCATAGTACTGATTTAATTTAGGAGAGTGAATGGTTGCTGATGGAGAGTTTTAAATACCATCTCATGCAGCCTCTGTATTCCATTCCATCGTGACAGTAGTAAAGCTACACTGGTTTTGAGTGTGTGTCAAATTTTAGGCTTAGAATTTAGATAGATTTACATGTAGTACGAAAACCTGGCATAGAATTGTCTATTGTTCATTAGTTTTAATCATTTGATCCCTACAAGTGCAACCAGACAAAAAAGCATTAAACATCTAATGTACATTTTGTTAAGGGTGGAGGGGCCATTTACAAGTATACTTGCACATGCAAAATAATAATAGGTTTCCCTAACCTGTCAGGTGAAGATATAAAAAAATCTAATTGTGAGGGAAAAGGCAAACAAATTACATTTTTAATAGAGGTAGTAACCTCAAGAGATGAGAAGTACATTATATGTACTTGCTTGAAGTTTCTCATTTGAAATATTGAAAGATAAAGAGCTTAGTCTGGATAGAAGTTGTTCTTCAAAGCTGAGCTGCAAATTCAATTTAATATAAGCTTGTAAGTATTAAGTACTTTCTGTTTGTAATGTTTAACAATGTGCCTGGAAGAGGCTGCCATTCACATAAGACAGGTTTTAATCAAATTTGTTCAAAATGAACAAATAACTGTGTCAGCCTAGATTCTGAGAACTCACAGCAAAGTCTAAGCAAATAATTCCATTTAAAAAAATTAAAACAATTTAGGCACAAGGAATTTCAACAGTTCGCAGAAAAATATTTTGTTTCTGAAAAAATTTTCATGTGAGCTTCGTGGAACATTTTGACCTAATAAAAGCATAATTAAATCAGATCTGAGTTCCCTAATTTGCTGCTGCAACTTTCTCTGTTGCTTTCATTAAAAAGAGAAAAAAAAATATTTTTTTCTGCCACTTTTACTGTCAAAGGTGTTCCCTTACCTAAGAGATCCATTCCTGAAATTATGTTTACCTGTCAAAGAGAGGAGCCTTGCTGCCCCTACAGCAGCCTTCGGCATTATCACATTCCTAGTTCAGTTCTGAGGTCAGCTTAATAGAGTTTGGATTCTCCACAGACTGATACAGTTCTTTAAGTCTGTCTGAAGCATTTTCCAGACAGCTGGCAGTATTTTGCTCTTAAAAAAAAAATAGAAAAACTAATCCAACTAAAGGATTTAAGGGAAAAATTAAATTAGGAAGTTAAAAAAAAAACCTACAGTCTAAAGCTAATTTTAATGTATACAAGTAGGTTCAGAACCTTGCTGAACTAGAAATCCCAGTCTCTTCACACCTCAGTAAAGGATAGTACGGGATATGTACGGGAGCACTTCTACAAGACTAATAATTGTGTGATCTCACAGAAAGAACTTCTGTGAAATTGTGGGGGACTCAAGTGCTTCTGACCTCATATCTCACTCTGAGGCCGCTTTTAAACTTTTTAGGCAGAATCACATCATTCTTGGATTTGGAATGTCATAAAGTGTTTTGACGTGTCCTGTGCAATCTCAAATATATTTCAGTCCATAATGGACAACATTACCAGATACTTAAATTTTATGAGAATAACTTCACAAGTTTCATCACACTTGCTTTGTGATTATTTTCCTGTTACAATTTTATTTATGGTAGCATTAGGTTTTGACTAATATTCACTCTTAATGTCAGACTGAATTTGTTTTGAGGAGTGTAAGGGTTGTTTGAATAATCAGGACCAGGAAATATTCTTGGAACCCATGCGGAACGTTGTGAAAGGACTGTTTTCCTCCATGTCTTCTCCTAATTTTTAATCTCTGTCACTCTGGACACCAGATGCCTATCTAGATGGCCATGGATATGGGAGATACAATATACAGACTTGTATATTGTACACTTCTTGGCTTATACACATTTACTTATAGTATACAGATTTTGTAGTTCTGCTGCTCTTGTGGGCATCCAAGAAAGTTCTGCTCAAGTTGCAGGTACCAAATATGTGGTTTTCTAGTCCATAATAGCCAACAGATGGCTTCCCATTTTGCAGAGGGGAAAAGACCTAAACTGCACCATTTACTACCTAAACTGAACCATTTGCTCAATCTACACCTTTAGTTCCCATGGGCTGACTCTTGGGGATGTGCAGGGTCAGGAGCTGGACTTGATGATCCTTGTGGGTCCCTTCCAACTCTTCATATTCTGCAATTTGTACAGGTCTGACTTTGTTTTTCCTCAGTCATGGCTTTGCAGTTTTACAGCAATACTTAGTTGCAGATATCCATGGAAGAAGGAGGACGAGAAGTCCTGTGTGTGTGTTTGTTTAACCTCTAGCTATGGTATTTATTTTCGTATGTTTGTATTGTGAATGTGGAGCAATACAATTCACCATTTTCCCTGGATTTCCAACTAAATGAAGCATGTGGAGAATTGCCCATAGAGAACTGCACATAGAGATCCTGAGTTGCTTGGCCCTTACATAAAGTTAGAGCGGTTTAGAATAAATGAGTGTTTCAGACTGACACATAACATTATACACATTAGCTCATAAAATAAACGTTACTTAAGACTTAATTTGTTGTTTTTCATGACGTATTGCTGTGCTTCCACAGCCCTTACACCAGCACTGTAAACCTCAGTGCCTTTTGTCACAACTTACCGTTTTACAGTTACTTTAGTATTGTTTTTTAGTTAAGCCAAATATTTTAATAAGTTATTGTAAGGAAGATGGGATTTGTCCTTTCCTTTATTTCTGTACAGGAGATGGATTATGAAATTCACTGTTGTCAGTGCAGAGCTGTAAGAGGGAATGTGAAAGCCTGAGAGTTCAGAGTGTCCCTCTGCCTCTGAGCGTCTTTCAGTTCTGAGCAGGAGATTCTTCTGGTACTTACAAAGCCAACTATTAATTTTCAGTGCACCTTTTGAGTTGTCTTTTATGTAGCTGTGTCATTTGCAGATCAGTGTTTTCTCTCATCTCTTCCACAGTCTCTGTGGTGTTTCTTATGCAGTGCTGCTGTGGCCTCCTTTCTCTGACACTCCTTTCCATGTTCACTGACTTGCTCATTTAGTTTTCTGTCCATCTCGCCTCTGGACACCAGGCATACCTATTTCCCACCTGCATGTTTTTCCCAGGCAAGTGAGCCTTTCTATTTCTCTATTGTCTCCACAGCTGCCTCCAGATCTAATTGTTGTTAGGTTTGTTCCCCCCTGCAGTCTTCCTCAGATCAAAGCCAAGAAAAATGAAAGTCCCTCTGGCTAATTTAGGAACAAGGGAGTCGAACTTGTTTTTCTTCTCTTATTCCTAGTGGATGATCTTACTCTGCAGCTCATACCTTTTCTTGCTTGCTAAAAATAAGCCTGTTCTTTATGCAGCTGGAATAGTCACTGTATTGTGCTTGGACATAGAGTTCTTCAGTGTCCTTATGGAGACCCATTTGGCTGGATCTCTTGTGTAAGTGCACTGAATCATGCTTGAGTTACTTTCCTGAAAGAAGGAAGAGAGAGTGAACTTGCGTGTCATTCGTGAGTTGGACAAGGTAAATTACAGCTTTTTATGTTTTGGTGGTTTTTTTATCTCCTACAATATCCTGAATTTTAGATACATAAGTTGTTAATGGAGCTTAGTATTTTCTGTAACGTTTAATATTTTAAAGTCCTTAGGTCTAGGTTTTGGCTTGTTCCAGTCTTCTCTGGCTTGCAGCTTCTTGATTTTATGCTGTTGCACACATGCTTTAGCTTTATTGCTGGCTCATGTATTCATCTTGTTGCATGCAAGATTTAAGAGAATCTGTATTATGTAGAAAAAAGAATATAACAAACACTGGAAAGGTTGTTTGCATAAGACTGTGGTATCTCTTCTAACTGTACAATTTGCCTTTCATCTTAAGCAGTTTCTGTTAATAAAGAAACTCTTTGTTAAGTTTTTGGTGGTATGGTTTGCTGTCACTTTAAACAGTAAAATTACATAGAAAAATCAGTGATTTTCCTGGTCTTTTTGGTATGTGGTTTTGGCACAACATTGCTAACATCACAAAAATACAATGGAACAAATAATTCATGTGCTTTTAAAGCTAAAATTTCTGTATTCTTGTATTTTCAGTTTAACCTGATAACTGTGAAAGAAGTGTGTATTGCTCAACATTTTTCCATTGAATATGAAAAGTGCAGTGAATCAAGCTGATTACAGTTGACAGCTGGCTTGATCTTGCCGTGATTAGGTCTTTTACTGCTGGCAAAATCCACTAGCCTTTTCCGTTAGCTGATGGTTGATGAATGCAGAGGGACAGCTTTTCATATTGATAAGGAGTTTGGGGGAACCTTTATTTCATATGGAATAAGATTAAAAGGCATCCTACCTTCTATTGATTGCACTGAGCCAAAAAGCCATGCAGGAACTCGTAAGATGCATACAGTTGTTTTTTTGGCTTGTTCACAACAAACAGTTAAACAATTAGTGTAGACGGTAACGGAAAGATGGAGTTGGAGCATGTTGAAGCAGCGCAAATGTTTGCGGCTGATGGGCAGTGCTGCGAAATAAAGATGTGCTCTCTTACAATTACATGGGAAAATAACGAACAGGTAATTACTTACTTTTCAAAATCTGTTAGTTTTACACTTTAGTGGACATGTTATTTAAAATCTGTGAAGCTTTTGCACTGTAGTTTAAATGACTGTAGGTTTGGTTGTCACACAGCTGGAATGCCGACCAGCTCGGGTTTTGTAACGACTTATCTCTGACTTGAATTCTTAGTTAAATAGATTTTGTTACGTGCATTTGCTCTTTTTCTTACCTTTTAAGACTTTATCAAAAGCTCATTACTTAAAAGTTGAGCACGGCATTTTGGCTTTTGACACTTTGGTTTTGTGGGAAGTGTGGGTCGTACACTAAGTTTACAACGTATCTTTCAATTGTAGGGTACTTATTTTCAGTGCTTTTGTGTTTTAGCAATGTTTTATTATCACACTGTTCTCATGGGAACATATGGGCATCACCACAGAAAAACTTCATATTGAAGCAATTACTTAAGGGAAAAATAAACACAAAATTGGTGCTAAACATGTTACTCAGACTAATGATAAATGCATCTTAACCATCCTTAGCAATACTATCAGTATAAGCTGTTGCTTTTCTAAAAGACCCAGAACAGTATATTTCCAAGACTAGTTTTAAAGGTACTAGACAGTGTATTTTCAACATGTATTATAACTTGTCTACTACTCAGAATCACTGTGAGTACAAGGATTGGTTTTGTAAAAAGCTTTCTGTTGTAAAAATATTTAGTTCACAGCTGAGATTTCTACAAGAATGCGGAATCTCTTTTAAGATAATTTACTTTTCTTAGGAGTATGAGGTTAATATTCTGTTCCAAATCAGCTGCTGGATATTTTAGCCAACACTAAAGTTAATATAAACATTTCTGTTGCTGTTCAAAAGTGGCTGCAAGGACAAGGAAGAAAGTAGTGCTTTAAATAAACAAGTTTCAGATACAACTTTCCTAGAAGTAATTTATAAGCAGTCTATTTCAGATGTAGCAGATATTCAATATATGCTTAAATCCATTTCTAATACTGAAAATCTATTTTAACATTATTTTCAATTTTTGTTCAATTCTGCCTTTTCTACCTGTTCTGGGCAAATTAGGGAACAGCCTCACTTGTGAGATCTCTAAGAAAGCAATATAGGAAGACAAGAAATCTGGAATCTGGCTTATGCTGAATAGACTGAAAACATTTTATTATAGAGTGACTTACAAGCATCAGCAAGTTGGAGGAACTGCTAACAAGACAGTGTAGACTGAGAGATGTTAAGATTTTATCAGCTATAGATAATGTGAAATTTTTCAGCAAACTATGATACAGCTGAAATGTGTTTATTCCTGAAAACTGTTAGTGTGTTTATTTGCACAATACTATAATATTTTATAATAACATTTTGAAGTACAGTTACCCAATTCCATTTGTAATGTTAATTTCAGGATTATTTGATTATCAGGAGATAGCACATACTAGGTAGATTTTCCTTTAATTCCCAATATTCTGGGTGCCTTTTCTGGGTTTAATTAGCTTGTTCATTTCCATTAAGCTAAAAAAAGGCACGTACTATTGTCATTGGATTCTTTAAAATGGATTTCTGCTATCGGCATGTTTCTGACCCAATTAAAAAAATGCTAGGCAGAGCTGTGGATAAAGCCACTAAACTGGAAATAATGTCATCCATGTCGAGATCAGCAAAAACTCTATCTCAGTTTAAATAAAACCAGATACTTTCATTTGTCTTTATGGCATTACACATGAGTTTTCACAAAGGATTTTCAAGTTGTCTTTGTTGTGCTTCGCACTAAGATCAGGTTTTATTGAAAATGTCAAAAATGTACTAAAATTCTTAAATTTGGTGATATGTAGGGTCAGTGTGTTTCAAAAATGAAGGAAGGTCTTAATCAGTAATCTTCAGCTCCATCTTGCATTCTCCTCCTATGGACTTCGGATAGCACGAGGATGTCACATACTTTTCATAGAAGGCCTTTGACACAGAATTGGTATAATGAACTCCCCTATCTTCCACCTGTTTTCCACATCACTACTGTTGTGCTGGGGACAGTTACCCCAAGTGTGTGTTGGATATCCATACCAGCAACCTTTAAAGCTTTGTTGCCAACTGAGTTGGGTAAAGCATCCCCCAAATTTTGTTACTTTGAGTGAAGCCTCTGCTGCTCAAGTCCAAATTAGCATTGGAGAGCTGGGAAATCTTTTGCTAGATTCATCAGACACAGCAAGCTGTTCCTTTTTTTCCTGCTTTGCAGTTTGGAGTTGTTCAGTCAGAGTTGTTCTCGCTTTGCTGCAAAGAGGAGGAAATGCAGGAATGGCCCACAGAGGTGAGATCTCCTTGGTTTGGGGAAGCTGAGAACTGTCAGAGCCCTGATCCCAGTCTGGAATTCACTGGCTGGGGAGCACTCCAACCTACCCCTGTTCATTTTATGGTTGTCATTCTGCTTTGTTCTGCAAAAGTGCTCACTTATGTAATATACTTCACTCCCTTTTTGTCCACGTGCTTGTATACCTGGTTCCAGACCTGTCAGTTTTGTTTGTCATGTCGCTCTGTAGATTTCTGGGGCTTGACAGCCCTACAAAGGTAAATTCCTAGTCTGGAGATAAGTTTTGTATTCCCTCCTGTGCCCTAGGAAGTAAGAGTGACTGAAAACTGCTATAGATTATGGAAAGCTGAGTCTTTCAGTATGTGCAATAAAGTCAAAGTATTTACTTTGCATTTCTATGTATATATTTTAAGCTTTCTCAGGAGCAACTCACAGTTTCTTTCTGGCCTCTGCTGTCCCTCTCCTCTTAGGGTGGTGAAGATGCTTTAGTTTTGCCATGGCAAAATTGTTTCCTTAATGAATCCCACGTGGGGGTGTAAATTCTTTCATGAGCCCAAAGGAGTTTCTTCTTGGATTTTTCTCTGTTTCAGTTTCTGCCTCTAATAGTAGTGTGGTTTTCGGTGGGTTTTTGGTTTTGGTTTTTTTTTTGCTATGTGTTTTTCGGTTGGTTGGTTTGGTGTTTTGTTGTTTTGTTTTTTGTGGGTTTTTTTGTTTTGCTTTTTGTTGGTCTTGTTTTGGTTTTTTGCTAAAAAGTCCTTTTCTGTTCTACAGTTTTAGAATGGCAGTCTATGTGAAAAATAAAGTGTAGCTGGGCTGCAGGTGGGATATATGCTATGCTATCTTCAGTAGCTGCTCTGTATTGACTTTTTAATAGATTAGTAGATGGTTGAAAGTAGAAGCAGAAAAACTTTTTGGGTTGCCCTTTTGCTGGCTGAAGTCAGAACCAGCCCTTCTGGGCTCCATGGTAAAAGCTGAGGCACAGACCTTCTCAACTCTCTACATGCCAGTTGATCAAATTTTATTTAAGTTATGTTGCACTTTGGCAATTGGTGGTTCAACCTCAGCCTAATTTCTCACCGTGACAAGAGAGGAGAGTGGAACAAAGTACAAAAAGAGAAGTAGTAAATGAGGGAGTGAGGATAGAGGTGATGGGAGTGAATGAGAGGAAGAAGACTAGAAAACATGTGAGAGAGAGTTCATTGAACATGATTTGAGTGTACAAGACTATGCATAGGAGCAGTGAAGCGTGGCCAGTTTCAGGAGGCTAGAGGTACTTGAACCTGTGGTTCCTAGTGGAGGGCTTTGGGAAAGGAACTTAAGATTTGTGTGGGAGATGGGTGTGAACACCTATCTTAAAAAGAAGGAAGTAATAGATAAGGGAAGTTGATGACATGGTGGTTCTTGCAAACCTAGAAAAAGATCCGAAGAGATAATGTGCAGGAAATGATTGGTAAATTCTTGTACAACTCTGCTTTTCTTTTGTGTTTAATTGGCCACCGTGTGCTTTACACTGGCTGTTTGAGTGACTGGATGTTGCTGAACCTAAACGTGAGACTGCCAGTCATTATGGTGGCTCATAAAGCTTTTGAATATTTGTTGTTTTCCTTTAAAGATCTTCTGAAATCATAACAGTCTCGAGTGTGTGTTTGGTGTATGATGCATTGTTATTCTCAAAGTAACTCTGTTCTTACTGGTGCGAACTTGGAAAATTGTCAGAAATAAGTATCTTCATGGGTTAAACATGGAGGCAAAGGAATGCATAAAATCAGACCACATCCCAATTATCATCTTTTTTAAAATCATCTATTCAAAAGGTTGCTCTCCTGGGGTTTTTATTTTAATATTGACATAATTAGATTCCTCTTAAAAGAGAGTTTTCTGATGGGACTAAAGGCAAAAAACCACTGGAATCTGCCCTTATTGCTTACAGCTGCCCTTGGCTGCAGTATATCCTGCTTGTCAAAGAAATATTTTGAGTTCAGGTGCAATTTTTCATTTACCATTGCGAGTTGCCAATCAGTAAGCCATTCATAATAGCCCAGAAGTATGTAGACTGAGGTGTTTGTGATACTGAACATAACTGCATAGAAAGGAAGGAGGAATAAGAAAATGAATTTTCAGGGTGACAAGACTAATATGTAGAAATAAATATTAAAGGAGGTTCCTTTCCTTAATTAAATGCCTAAGGTATGATTTGTTTTGAGTCTGCTTGTAAACTGGTTCCCAAACTATTTAATTACTGCTGTACCATTCATCTCACCTGTCTCAAAAATATTAATCATCAAATGGTAAAATATTAGCTTGTAGTAGGAGGATGATGTCAGAAGCTGAAACTCCAGTTCATTACAAATTCTATCTTTCATCATGCCCTTTTAAACTGCAGTTAAACAACGTAAATATAATTTTTTTAAGATTCTTGTCAATATTAAGAAATTGGTGAATATAGGTGTAAATTATTCTTGTCTATATGAGACATACATAATACTTCCTTAGTGCCTAATAGTGCAGAGTTTGCTCTATAGCATTTCATTTAGGAATTCATCTCTGTGTAAATGCTCCTGTGAATCAATGAAAAGAAATTTACAATTCAGCAAAACTGTCTCCTTTGATGTATCACTGTGTAGCAAATGAATCTGTGGAATCTGGAGGAGTAGGTATTTGTAGTGGCTTTTTAGTACCTCCTTCAGAAGTCAGTTCTGTAGGAGGTCGGTTTCCCTTGCTGCAGGAGAAAGGAGGAGGTTTGGACCTTAAATGTGATAGGCTCGTGTTTGTTATGAGAGGTGAGTGTCTTACTCCGTGGATGGAATTGTTAATAAACGGAATGAACAGCATCTGAGATACCAACAGCCTCATTAAAGAACTGAAAATGCAGCACTGTCTTTGCCTTCCATAGCCTGGAGTTCTGAAGAAGGACTGAGACTGACTTTTTTCAGTGGTGGTGTTTGCATACAGATTATTGCAAGCAGACTCAACTAATATGAAATGCTCTAGACTGATTTAACTAGATCTCAATAAGAGAAAGATTCAGTGTTTTTCGTGCTGGTTCAGAAATGATGCTGTCCTGTTTTGGAGACTCGAAACCAGCAACAGTCTATCTAAAAAGAATTGACTTGGTGTTGAAGAGGAATTCTGCTCAGTGTGTTTACTGCTTTTGCCATGTGGATGAAAAGGAACAAGCTGCGAGTGAAGTTACAGGTTCAGTGCTACGTTTCCTCAGCTGTCTCTTTACTTTCCTAAGGGTGGTGTAGCTCTTGGAAGCGAAAGGGATACTTTACTGGTATTCAGTGAGGTGAACATGAAAATGTTTCTCATAGGGCGTTAGTATTTAACTGGTTAATTATTTCTGTTTCCCATGTTCTTGTTCTTTGCCATCTATAAAAGGTTTTTCGACATTACACTTTTTAAATGGAACATTTCACAGTAGTTAATAGCTTCTTCAAGGAGATGCTAATATTTGCATTAATCTTATAATTAATCTTCTATATTTTACATGATACAAAATAATGTAGTACTTTTTCCAGGCATTATAAGATATATACTTTCAAGTATGCCTATTTAAAGCAGTAAAAATATTGAGGTTTTAGTTTAAACTAGGTTAGGGTGGCTTTTTTTTTTTCTGGTGCTTTTACAAACCACTTTCTTATTGTAATTTTTCATTCCAGGTTAGAAAAATCCCACTTAGAAAAATCTGTAATTTTCACTTGGTGAAATGGCTTTTTCATTTTGAAATATGCACAACCCGTATAGAGATACTACTTTTTGACTCTGGCTGTATTTTTAACAAGATTTCTTAGCAGAATAACACGTCCTTCTATTTCTTGGTCTGTGTTATATTCAAAATTACTAGTGGAAATAGGACGTTGTTAACTTAAACTGGTGATCAAAGCAGAAAGAAGGGAAGCATTGGTAAAAACTTTACACTGTCTGATGCAAGTTATATATTTCTGAGAGAGCACATGTATATTGAGAAAATACAATCAATTCACACACAGCTCCCCCTTTAACTTTTACAACCACTGATCCAGAGGGAAGCCTTCATGCCATTCTGAGCCCCTTGGAAGAATTGCCTGCTGAATCCAGCAGAAGCAGATGTAGAGGGTTGGGGTTTTTTTTCTGGCAGTTGGTCATGCCAAAGGAAGTCGGTAGAGCCTGAACATGTTTTGGGAGCAGCAATCTGGTTTTCCTGTGTTACTTTCTTGTCTCAAGTAAGCACATTTTGGTTTGTGGATGGCACTTGGAAAAGCTCCCTTGCTTTCTTAGCCAATTAGTGCCTTTCAGTCAGTAATTAAGAATAAAATGTCTCTCTTGGTGGCCACAAGTGCATACAAGTTATTTGGCCTTAGAGAATATTGGGAAGGACTCTTCATAAGTCATGCTAATGAAAGTACACACTACTAAGTTCAATGTTCCTTTTTTTTTTTTTTTTAATAACTGTGTTCACTAACAAAATGTTGAAATAGAAAATTAGTGTTTTGAGTGGACTTT
Source organism: Pseudotriccus pelzelni (assembly GCA_035584735.1). Lineage (NCBI taxonomy): Eukaryota > Metazoa > Chordata > Aves > Passeriformes > Tyrannidae > Pseudotriccus > Pseudotriccus pelzelni. The sequence continues at coordinate 54,200,223 of JAWMRA010000161.1, read as the reverse complement.
ACCCTTTCAAATTACTTCTCTACTATAAATAGTTTTCATTATTGTTGACTAGTAAGACAAGTTTCAGTTGTAGTAACCAGTGAGATTTATAATTTTGCTTCATAATTTATTCCGTGGGAAATGTTCAAACAGGGACTAACTTTATCTAAATGTTTTAGCTGATGTATCTTTATAATGCCAAGATGCAGCAGCTTTAAAGACAGCAATCTAATATTAATTCAGGTAGCAAAAAAAACTAAACCAAAAACCAACAAAAAACCCCAACAAAAACCCCAAAGAGAAATCAGTGAAAACAAATAGTATTTTCTTTTCCTGAATGAAGCTTAAAGAAATAGTTTTGTATTATGGCTGGAGAACTGATACTTATTTATATAGGAATTAGATGCAGAAATATGAAAAAAAGTCATTCAAAGTGGCTGAGATACTGTAATATCAACAAGATATTAGAGGAGAATTGTACTTTTCTTAGAGTGAAGTACAAGTATTGCAGGGGGATTTGTCAGACAAGATCACTGGAAGTCAGTAGGGTGGGCCCAGAAAAGTGGAGCAGCTAAATCAGCTTTTCTCTGGGATCATGCGTGATCAGATCCACTATCTGATGTGTGATTGATTTGGGTGTATGTGGGGTTGAGTTTATATTTTATTTTTTTTTAACTGTATGTCCATAAAACATTTAAATCCCATTCCATTTTGTAAACTTTAATTTGAAACAGTTTCATTTATCAATATATCCAAACCATTTAATTATCTTTTCTTTTTTCAAGAGTATTGACTATACTGGGGGCAGGAAGTGATGTAATTTTTATTTGGCTTACTAATAGTGTAGTCGTGTAGTTTTGTGAAAATACTACATTGTTTACCGAATTTTTAAAGTGTGGTAGTCCAGCTTTTACATTGATCCAATAAATTGATTAAATTTCATGTAAAGACTTTGAAGCAGATGCTGGGCTGTTCTGAACTTTGCAGCATAATTTTTCAAAGACTGGTATTTGCTTTCTGTGGGAGTTTTGAAGTGCTGGTTAAACTGTGCAGTTCTAAGGTTCCAGATTCTGGATTCCTGAGGTATCTGGGAAGCATCAGCTTCTGGACTCTCTCTTGTTACACTGCACTCTCTTTCCCAACACTGCATAGGAAAAAGTGTGGTTGAAGTACTTTGATGTATAGATGTAAACTATATTTGCTGATAGAACTGTAAATATACTGAAATGATGCTTTCGTTTTTTAAAGCATATAAGATTTGGTCGCACATGTGAATTTTAAATAATTTTCATCAATCGCCTCTCTATTTTTATTTTGTAAATTATGTGTTGGTTTTGAAATGCAAAAGGAGTGATAAAGCTTTGCTACATCTTTCATTTCGTTCAAAGTAATAGCCTCTTACTTATCCAAAGGGAATTAACTTTACTTTGCTTCACTTTGTGCAGACTCTTTTTCAGAAATTCTTACCTTAAATGCTCCAATATGTCAGAAATTTCACCATCTTTGGATGTGAGCTTAGTGATGCTTTATATAAAGGTTCTCACGTGGTCTTGTCCTGCACTAGGTAAATAATGTGAACCAGCACTTAAAGCTCCCAAGGCAGTTACACTGAAAATGTTAGAAAAGGAAAGAAGCTTCAGATTGCTGTACTGCTTAAAATACCTGCTTACCTGTGTGTTCCCATGTGCCATACCAGGACTGTGTGCCAATGCTAGCAAACATCTGAACAGAGCAGTGTTAAATGTAGGATAAGAGTTTTTTTTTCTTCTTGTTTCACTTCTTAGTGTTTTCTTCTTCCATTCACTTTTTTGCTTTTTCTGCCCCTAATCAGTCTGTGTCCCTCCTTTCTGCTCTGAGGTTCCTTTTTTATAGGTGTCCATCATTATTCTTCCTCTGAGGATCAGGGAGGAGGCTTAAGCCTTCCTCTGAGGAGTGGGGAATTAGCTTGTATCATCAGAACACTTAATATACATCAACACATTTTCTGTTTTGCAGGTTGGGAATCCACGTGTTGAGCTCACTCTTTCTGAACTGCAAGATATGGCTGCCCGACAACAGCAGCAGATTGAAAATCAGCAGCAAATGTTGGTTGCTAAGGTAATGATTATATACAGATCATCATAAATACACACTTTCTTCAACATATGCAAGCATAAGTTTCATGGATAGAGAAAAACACAGTAATGCATTTCAGATAAGCTCAAGAAATAGCTCGAGAAATCCATTTTACCAAAATAATCTTAAGCTAGGCAATGCACAGTCTTTTGGTATAAATGGTACTATAGCAAGCTGTGTGTCTTTATAAAAATATTGTGGGGGTTTGTCACTTTTGTGTGGTCCCCTTCATAGTCTTTGGCAGACCAGGCTTGACTCTGTGCTCATCTTTAGCAGCTCGCTCACTTCAGTACAGTAATAGTGGTGTGAGGTGAGAAAATACCCAGTTCATAAATATTCATGTATTACGTTTCCCAGACGTAAGAATACAAGTGTGGGGAGTGGGTTTAATGGTTTTTACGTTCTTTGAAGTGTGTTGTATTGTATGCCTTGGATGCTTGGACTACCCAGGAATCAACCTAATGCTTCTGTTGTTCTTTCTTGATGGAAATAGTATTAAAAAAGGACAATTTTCTTTGTTGGCCCAGGAAGGACTGTTATTTAGAAGTGGAACATTATCTTACAGCAGGTTTTTTAAAATGGTCTGGTGGACATATTTTGTCATCTTTGGGAAGCTGGATAACAGCATTGGAAATTTATTTTGCAATAGCAAGAAAACTGTTAGTACTGTCAGAAAAGAAATACCAGAGGAAGCTTCACAGATGTGTTTGGATGAGTGTTCAAACTAGAGTTACATTTGCATATATATGTAAATATGATATTTTTGGTCTAAGAAAATCTTGAATCTCTGCTCTGAAACAGATTTTGTTAACTTGATGTGAAAGACCTTTTCTAGGACTGACACATATTTTAACTACATCCAACCTTTTCTGATTTGTGGAAGTAAAAACCTGATTGTAGTGATAGGTTTTTCTACATTAAAATATTGGGGGATTTTAAATAAATGGGTAACAGGTACTTCTTGTCTAAAACCTCGTTTTGTCAGGAGCAACGTCTACGTTACCTGAAGCAGCAAGAACGTCGGCAGCAGCAGTCTGTTTCTGAGAGTGAGAAGCTCCAAAAACTTAAAGAACGTGTTGAAACCCAGGAGACAAAGCTGAAAAAAATCCGTGCCATGAGAGGACAAGTGGACTACAGCAAGATCATGAATGGCAATCTGTGTATGTGGATTTCTTAATTTATTTTGTTTACTGTTTGCTGCATGACTGGCAAATAATGCTATAATTGCTAGTCAATGCAGCATTGAAGCAGAATTTCAGATAGAGTATTTTTTATCTTACGGGGGGTGCTCTGTTTCCATGAAATTTGTATATGGCAGAACTTTTTGTTTGTTGTATATAGTCAAACATTAAGTCAGAATAAGTGTTCTCTAACTACAAGGAAACATTACGTACTTAGCAAATTTGCAACATGTATTTTATATTTACCTGCATATACTAGATTTAAAGCTAGTGTGTTGTATTTCCTAATACTTGTAGAATTAAAAAATTAACATCTTCTGCTTAATTCAATTGGTTTTTGTTATTTTTATCTTGTTAATTTTAGCAACTGAAATTGAGCATATAAGTGCCATGTTCCAGGAAAAGCAGCAGGAGCTGCAGGCTGCAGTGTTAAAAGTGGATCAACTTACCCAGCAACTGGAGGATTTAAGGAAAGGGAAACTGAATGGGTTTCAGTCTTACAATGGACAAATGACAGGGCCTGCAGCAGTAGAATTAAAAAAGTTGTATCAAGAGCTACAGGTAAGTAACAAAAAGATGCTATTTGGATTTTAACTGCAGATTTTAAACTGTTCCATTACTGCTCTTATGGGTGGCCATTTTGTTCCGTTACATCTCATACAAGTAGTGTATTGGAATGCTGTTAATGTGTGAAGTTGCAGCTGGCATATAACCCTTTTTCAAAAAGAACTTCATTAGCTTTATAACTGTTTTTGTTGTTTCTTTATCACATAATGATGCAAATTGTGCAAGTGTTCTGAATGGCATTCCCCTAACACAGAAATACCGAATGTTCACGTAATCTATTATTTGTGTTAATTTCTCTCAAAAATTTTTTTAGCAATTAATTTTGGTACTTTTCTATTTTGTAATTATCACATGAGTAATGGAATATTCAGTTCACATTTGAAATTTTGTCCATTTGTGTGCTGGCTGATCAGGATTTTCGGGGCTCTTTTTAATTTACTCATGGACTTTATTGTGATCAAGGCAATAGCTCTAATATATTTAATATTTTAAAATCAATTTTAATTTCAAAATTAGTCTCACTTTTTTACCTGAGCAAACACAACATGCAAATTAATCCATCCCGTTATCATGGGTTACAAGTAAAGATCCTTTCTCTCTATTTCCCCTTTCCCTATTTATACAAGGCATCTGCTTTTGAGTATTTCTAAATGCAAAGATGCTCAATAGATGAAGATTTCTCTCTTGTGCTTCACAATGATCCCATATGTGTTTATCAAGTCTTAAATTTGCCTCAGGTGTTTTTTGCATGTGACATTACCATGAAAATTGGAACACTGAGACAATGTCAGAGTTATTGAAGGTATGAAAAAATGCCAGTGGCAAAGCAAGAGAAATAATTACAAAGAGTGTCACGGTTGATTTAAACCGTAAAGGTAATCCATCTTCTAATCTACTGGAAACCTGCTGTGAAGGTTTCAGTTTAATCCCCATGCAGAGAGGAAAATCTGTGCCCAGTCCCTGCACTCGGGGTTCAGTCAACCTCCCTTCCAGACATCGAGAAGCTTCGTGTGGAACTGGAAGTAGAATCAATAGTATAATTTTTGTTATATGTTTTCCATCACTTAGTTTTCATGATAGACAAACTGTCTTGGTTAAACATAACTTTTAGCAAACATTTTCTGTGACTTAATTTTTCACAGTAGAATTCTGTTCTGAAATGTCTTTATGCCTAATTCCTCAGTCCATTTCCTATAAATGGATTGCAATCTATCTGTATTTAATAGGCATCCACTGGGGTTTTTTGAGGACATTCTTTTGCTGTTTTCTTCTAAGAGTTGTTTTTGGTTGCAAATGCTAACTTGACAGGATGTGTGGAAGCATAAATTAGAGTTGCCAGAACAAGTTGTTGATCCGAGTTGCTTTGGGTTTTTTAACACTGTATGAAAAACCAACCTGCGAACAGACAGAATGAAGTAATTGTCCTAACAAGTGCTTTTTCCCTTTTTTTTTTCCTGTTTTCTTTTTGAAGATCCGTAACAGGCTTAACCAGGAGCAGAACTCCAAGCTTCAGCAGCAGAAAGAACTCTTAAACAAACGCAATATGGAGGTGGCCATGATGGACAAGCGAATCAACGAGCTCCGTGAACGACTGTACAAGAAAAAAGTTGAGGCACGTCAAAAAGAAAACATTCCTGTAAGATAAACTGTTAAAAGGGCCACACTTCAGTATATCAAGGGCCTATAAAAACTACATAGAATCTCACTTTTTCCCAGTCAAGCAATACAGTTACATCTAAAGAACCTATGCTAAAAGTAACAGGCTTCTTAAAACTATATTTTAAGGTTTTCCATAGATATCCAAAAACTGTTAGACACAATGTGTTTCCTTTTATTTTTCTTTATGGCACAGACATATTAAAATGATAGATACTATGTTAAAAATCAGAGCAGTTTATATTTCTAGGAAGGAAAGTATGACTATGCGCTGTGTTTCAAAGCAGGAATGCATAAAAGAATTGGGTTTTATAAAATACAGTATGGAAAATGGGTAAAAATAGAAAGGTCTGATAAAATTAGTCACAATAGTAGTCTTTAAAAGGAAGGACTGGAGAGATTAGTTCTGGATTTCCATATGTATTCCTAGCTGGAGGTACTGCTTTTAAAGAAAAAAGCCAACATAAATACTTGATAATTTAAGAACTCATTTCAGACCATTTCCGTAAGAAAGTCACAGTGAAAGAGACCTGACAGAGACAAAGGTTTCTACAAGAGATGTATGTGCTACGACTAAGAAATTTAGTTTTTGAGGTGTTGATTTTAAGGAGTAAAATTTGTGCTTTCTACTACTCTTATCTTTTTGTAGAAGCATGGAGTATGTTGACTTAATTATTAATGTGTTTTAGCTACAGTGCGTGGTAAGTTTAGACGTCCTTGTTCGTGCACAAAGGCCTGGATGAAGTGGACATTCACGTTTCAATTTGTCTGATTGGTTTTAGTTGAATCGTATTAATGGAACTTCATCACCCCAGTCATCCTTGAGCGCTTCAGGAAGGGTGGCAGCAGTAGGACCTTACATCCAAGTTCCAAGTGCTGGCACTTACGCTGTACCAGTGGATCCGGTTAAACCACAGTCTCTCACCATTGCTTCAAACTCAACACACGGAAGATCAAAATCTGGTAAGTACTTGTGTGATGTTTATTAATACATGTGGTTTGAAAAGGGGCAATAAAGAAAAGGAGTAATCTTAGGAAATACAGTGTTGACATCATCTCTGTAGCGGAAAGGGCAGGCTTTAGAGTCTTGATCCAGTTCTGGGAATTGGATTGATCATTTGATATGTGATATTTTGGCATCTTTTCATGATTTTTTCTTACAAAATCGAGTGTTTTATTTGAAATTTTACTGTCTGCTACACCCCTAAAAGGGAGCACATGTTTCTTCACAGATTCTATGTTGTGTTTTTAATGTTTTTTCAATTAGCTGGTGTTTGGATATAATAATGAAATCAACTTTGTGGCAAGCTGTATTATAAACAACTGCTCACAATATCTTGCTTTTTGTCAAGTAAAACAAAGTTAGTGAGCAAGTAAAAATAATATTACTTCTCAGAAGGAGACTAAATAAGGAAATAGAATAAAACTATGTGAGGTTTTTGCTCCAGCTGAGATACGAGAATTTGTGTTGCTTGAAGCACATCTGAAATGAAATAACTTTAATGTTGATGCTGTTTACTTGTTTCTGCCTTAGTGAAGAAGCTTCCCCTCCAAAGGACTCCCCAAAACTTTGTCCAAAATTGGCTCTCATGTCTCCAATAACTAATAATTCCATTATGATGATGATGATGATGATTATTATTATTATTATATTCACATTGGAAACTGAAGAAAGCAGGTCATGATATTAGTGCCTTAAGTTCTCAGTTCTGGCAAGTTTCACCTCTCTGCTCACATCTTGGCAAAATCAGAATTCTTGAGAAATGGTTAGCTTGGAAAACATGCATGATACAAATAAAAATGCATGATCTCAATGGTCTAACCACAGGACTTAGTTTACCTGGTCTCCTAGGAGAGATCAAAAATGAGGTAAGGAATGACAAGTAGACCAAAGCTTCTGCAATATTTACATACATTTAAGTACTTAAAACTGAATACTCCAGCAAAACTTGCAGAATGCTTCCAGACGGGGAGGAAGAGATGCAGGGAAGACACTCTGAACCTCTCTGTAGGAAAGAACGTCAGAAATACCCCCCGAAAAACCCCAAGGATAAGAAGAGAAATTGTCCAAACAGAACTTAAAAGAAAACCCCAGTCTTTTCCATTAATATTAGTGATTTAACAATACCTTTATAAGCTAAAGATATTCAAAGGCTGTACAAAAACCACATCACCATGGTTTTATGGAAAATATGGAAACACTTCGTTGTGGGGTCAAGGGGCAAATTTGCAACAGTTTTGTTTTCAGACATACGGATTCTTCTTCTACATATGGGAAAGGACATTCACAGCTTTTAAGTTCACCACAGAAAAAATAATTCAATTTTGTTATATCAACTTCTAGACCTACCTCAGGACTTAATGATTTTATAAAAGTAATTATTCTGCCTTAGGACTGACTTTGTGTTTATTACTCTGAAGGTACTTGAGTGAAGTTCTGTAATATAGATTTATGTAAGGAGAAGCTTATATACTACCAGGAAGAAAAGAAATTGCGACTTTGTTTCAACTGTCATGCTTTTATTTCTCATTAGCTGAGTGTTCCTATTCTAATTTTCTCCATTGTCATTGTTATAATTTTTCCACCACTTTTTTTCTTTCTTTTTCTGTGTAACTGGATCTGCCTTGGTGTGTCCGGTAGAGACAGACTGTGGGTGTGTGAAAAAATCTCCAGACACCTGGAAGATTTCTGATTTAGACATAATAGTGGATCCTATTCTGTCACCTCCCACTTCTCTTCAGTCTGCTGTTCACAATGTCATCCGCCTGGCACCTACTCTGTTTGACACCCAGCACTGTGAGTCCGTAGAAGATCTCTGGCTAGCTAAGAACTCAGTTTTTAATATGGTCATCTGAGCTCTTGCATACAGATGCATATTAAACAGCATCTTTAGAACCTGTGTTGTGATCTGGCAGGTAGAAGATGCTGTTGAAATGTAAAATGGTTGAGAATTTGCTTTTAATCTTTGAAAGAAACAGATCTGCAGCAAATTCATCCCAGGAGTACTGGAGCAGTGCACCAGGGATGAGTTTTCTTCACTGAAAAACCTCAGAATTCTCTAAATGTTATTAGAAAACTTGTGAGTAATCACCAAAGCGTGTTTTAATATATTTCAGATTGGATAGACATATAACATACAGGCTTAGTTCGAGTTCCTTTGTGAGAAACTTTGAATTTCCATGTTGCGCTGGCTGCAGAGTTGGGATAAAAACTCACTCTGTCCAAGTCAATAGCAAAATTTTGCTCCCTTCCGTTGGACTAAAATGATATACATGGAGTGCACTTCAGTTACTGTACTAAATACCCTGGATCCAGACCTACAAAAATTTTAGGTAAAGTCAGAGAAAATGTACAAAACCTTTTGTGTCTGCATGTCACTGTCTTATTTCTGTAAAGCTGAAATACAGTGGGGGTTAGGTTTACAGGGGGCTGGGAAGAGGGTATGTGTGGAGGAGAAAATGAAGCCAGTTAGCCAGGATGGCTGTGGGGTGGCTGAGAGCAGGAGCTGGAGAGGCCTTGTCAGGAGAGTGTTGCAGATGGGACAGAGCATCCAAGGCCTGTTTAGTCTGGCCAAAGATGGTAGAAGGGAAATGCTGTTTGGTTGCCCCCCCTTAGCACCATCAGGCAGCCTCTGGTGCCATACACTGCACTTGCAGATTGCAGCAGCAGCTCCATGAAGTGCTTAGGTTGGGGGAGTACCTGAGAGGTGCACTCATGAAAAATGCTGATTGGAAGGGACGCTAAAGATCATCCTGTTCCAACCCTCCTGCCATGGGCAGGGACGCCTTCCACTAGACCAGGCTGCTGAGAGCCCCAGCCAGCCTGGCCTTGAACTCTTCTAGGGTTGGGGTATCCACAAGTTCTTGGGACAACCTGTTCCAGGGTCTCACCACCCTCACAGTGAAGTTAGAGAGAGGAGAGGGAGTCTGAATTTACTTCCGGTCTGTTGCCTCAGAATTTGGGGATGAATGTGCTGATATTTGGAATTTCAAGGATTTTGTCTATCTGTCTTTTTATTAGAAGAGTGTGGGCTTGAATTTGCAGATAAGGTAATTAACTTTGTTGTAACTTCTGCTGTTGTTTCTGGAAGTGTTTTCATAATAACTAAACTTAGGGCTCAAGATGCTTTCATGTTTAGCATGAATCAGTTATGACGTCTTTTACTGATCTTCAAATCAAATGTTTTACTGAACCATAACCTTCCTGGAGTTACAGAATGTCATATATTATACAATAAACATTCATTCAGTGCACAGTTGGAAAATTTGCCATTATTTAGGGTCTAAGTGTTTAGGCAGTAATCTTTTTTTGGTCTTACTTTTGATAACCAGATCATTATAAACAATAATGAACAAAACCCACAGTAGCTTCAGTTCTTGGGTGTTGCCAGTACTGAAGCTGGGCCTCATTACTTCCTGGCAGTTTGAAGAGAAAGTTTGCAGAGAAATCACTGAGAAGTGATTTCTGGACTATCTACTGTATTGTCAGTGTAAACATTTGCAAGTGTTAACCCTGTTTCAAGGGCTACTCAAGAAAGAGGGTAAGGCTCATGGATAGAAAGTAGAGAATGGTGATCTGAAATTCACTGTCATTAGAACGTTCCTATGCAGCTTATTCTATCCACTATACTATACAGAGGATGGCAAAGAATTCTAGAAATAGTCCTGCTTATTCTGTGTTCTTAGGGGCTTAAAACTGAAATTACATGGGAAACTTTGCCATTAAATACCTGATTTTCATTTGATGATTCATTCATTGTGATTGTGTTACATGTCATCTTTACTGATTTCAAGTGCTCCACTAAGATAATTACAGGCCATAGGGAGGGAGAAATGACCTCTGGTCTCCTTAGAGGAAGAGAAACCTGAAGCTTAATCTTTTAAAGGCAAAACAAATCCTTAGGATCTAACATGTGATCTATTTAGTTACTATAAACCAGATCTAATTATTAGGCTATTTAAACTCTCTTGCTTACTTAGAGAACTGAAACTAAATAGCCTCGCACAGTTAATAAAACATCAATACATTTAGGACTTCATTAATGATTTGTTGTCTGTTTATGTGCATCTATGCATATTTTTTTGCATATGATGAAGATAAAAGGCCATTACTTGTGTCTTGATACTCGAGTTGATGTTGTCAGTTGACTTTATATATTTTTTTAATATTAAATCTCTGGGGCAGTTTTAATCAGGCGAGAATGTCGAAGAAAAAACAAAAGGTAAGTTTACCACCAGTTCCAGCAAAGGAATGTGTGCTTTTGTTCCACCCTGCTGTTGAAAGGAATTTTTACATCCTGTTATGAGTGAATGAATCTAGTAACCATAGTTTAAATTTGGAGTAGGTCCACTTGGAGCTTATGTAGACTTAACACTGAGAGTAGTTTGACTCTGGCTCTGGATAGTACCCAGAGAATTGTGTTGATGAAGTGTTTCTGTAAGGACTTTTTATTCTGAATTTGTTTGCCTTCTAATAGCAGAATATGCAACACTCAAACCAAAATTTTAACCATCTTTTTTTCTGTAGAAATTTTCAGTGCAATTTGAATGCCAAAGGGTAATGAACAGCACATTATGTGCAGTGATTTGGCTTTCAGGATTAATTTCTGAATCAAACATTAATAATGATGTATCTCACTTCTAGAATCAAATTAATCCTGTTGTAAACTAAGCTATTCTATTTCACATGTTGTTTGCAATGCTTCTTTGGATTATCTTAAATCTAGTATTTTTGTCTGTTTTCAAGCTAATGATGGAAATTGGCCAATACTTAAACAGAGCTCTACCCCTGTGGTAAAACCCCCTCAGATCTCCAACGCAGACTGGAAAGAATCAAGCATGGATACTGCTTTAAAACAAGGAACTATATCCAGCCAGCCTTTGCCAACTTCAGCATTAGGAAGTACTGATAAGCTGGTGGGTTTCATCTGTAATGTAAGATCTGTTTTGCTGAAATTATGAACCTTTAGCTATGAGTTAGATATACATTCTGTTTCCCTGCTTCTGATTATTTAAAAAATAATAAAGAAAATTACCTTTCTATTCCTCCTGTTCTCTTTCTGTTCTTATCACATTCAATTTATATTTTTTTCTTTTCAATTTCAATAGTTCATATTCTTTTATGTATCTGGTCTCCCCTTTTTTCTCTCTTTGCTTCTCCTAATCATCTCCTCCTCTTTCCTACTTTTCTAACTCATATTTGTGTTAATCTTTTTCCTTGGTGTACATTATTACTTTATCAATGTACTCTTTTACACATAAAAATCTCACAGAAGAAGTCATTAAATCCATCCTTAAGCAAGTCCACTAGTGTTGTCTGTCTGCACTGTTGTTCTAGTACTTTATAAATTCTTTAAGACTATAATCTTTAAAGAATAAATACCCAGTCTTTAGTTTTGGTAAACTCTTTTGTTGCACTGTATGTTGTCAGATGTGTTATCAGCTAAACACTGAGATCACGAACCTACAACAAGTTATTCAGGCTTTGCACGAATGCAAATAGTTCTGTACTGATATGAATGTGTTACAGCTGGAGGTGCCTTTAAACAGTGGGCTCTGTCTGAGGTATGATGAGGTCCTGTGATAAATTCTGGTAGAACACAAATTGTGTGTATTAACTCCTTTGCTGTCCCACAAGATTGTTAGTATGTTTTGTTGAATGAGGAATGTTTTTGCTCATGAGTATTTTATTTAATTAAATGGTATACACTGTTTATTGTTCTTAATAGGGTCTTGACCTGGGGAAGGTGCCGCCGACAGTTCCTGGTGTGAGCAAGCAGTTGCCTCAAAACTATGGGACCTATCCAAGCCCAGTTCCCTTAGGAACAAGTTCCACAAACTCTCTAGAAAGAAGGAAGGATGGCAGCCTGCCCAGACCTGGCACCAGTATAGCAAACCGGCAAAGGGCCGTTCCCCTCCCGCCGCCCAGCAGCGTGCACCAGCCCAGCTCCTCACAGCAGATCCAGCAGAGAATTTCGGTTCCTCCCAGCCCCACGTACCAACCCTCCGGTCCCCCCTTGTTCCCAGGAGGAGACGGCAGGCCAGAACTCCCTTTGACTGTGGCAATCAGACCTTTTCTAGCTGATAAAGGATCAAGACCTCAGTCTCCCAGAAAAGGGCCACAGACAGTGAACTCCAGCTCCATCTACTCCATGTACCTTCAGCAAGCAACGCCACCAAAGAATTATCAACAAGCTGTGTACAATACCTTAAATAAGTCAGTAAAAGCAGGTAGAATATCTTTGCTTTATTTTTTTCCTAGAAATACACTGTTAAGATCTATTTATTTGGCTTAGTTTACTTTCCATATCAATTTCAAAAACTCGTCTAAATCTGTGGGGAAAGTTATTTTTGTCGACAGCACAGCAGCAAAATTATTCTACCTATTTTTGAGGTTATAAGTATGCATTGGTTTACCTTTTATTTAAAATAAGATGCAACTGGAACATATACAGCCTGGATTACTCTACCAATACTTTCATAATTAAGTTGAAAAAACAGTGTTTAGATAAGACAGTTTTTCTCCTCTTACCGTTTCCTCATGAGAGAGGAAAAACATTCCAGATGTTACTTGTAGCTTATAACTGTAAGAAGCGTCAGCATCACCAACAGGTGTAATTACACAGTAAGTATTTTCTGTATTGATAGTTTCCAGTACAGTAATTTATGCTTTCTATATTAGTGTCAAACAAGTAGCAACAGAGTTTATTTGTAAATATTTTGATATGTAATTTGAGAACAGTTCTTCACAGTTTTCCATCTTTCTTTTCTTCAGTTTATGGAAAACCTGTATTACAGTCTGGTTCAACCTCTCCCTCACCCTTGCCATTCCTTCACGGTTCTTTGCCCGCCCAGACTTCCTCACAGCCACAGCCTCAGCCTCAGCCTCAGCCTGAGGTCTCTGAAAAAGATCAAGAGCTGGAAAACGCTCCACCCGCCAGTGAAAACAGCAATGTGGAAAATATTCCTCGTCCTCTCAGCCCTACTAAGCTCACCCCTATTGTGCATTCGCCCCTACGGTATCAGAGTGATGCTGACCTTGAGGCCCTGAGGAGAAAACTGGCCAATGCTCCGAGGCCGCTGAAGAAACGCAGCTCTATCACTGAACCAGAAGGCCCAAGTGGACCAAATATACAAAAATTATTGTATCAGCGCTTTAATACTCTGGCTGGAGGAATAGAAAGTGCTCCCTTTTATCAGCCAGGCAACCCACAGGACTTCATAGGCATCTTAGCTGACGTTGATAATGGGAACGCCAGTACCAATGGCAATATTGAAGAACCAATTCCTGTGCAACCTACAGTTCCTCTTCCCGATGAGCCGCCCCCTTCGTCAGATGCCAATGATAATGAATTACCTTCTCCTGCTACTGAGGAACTGATAAGCACTGAAACCACAAATCAAACATCTGAGACAACCGAAGACAACAACAACAACAACCCTGCTATAGTGACTTCTACTGAGCAGTCACCCAGTCCCACGCCAGAGGTCAGTTCTCCAGTAGAAGAAGAAGCTCCTTTGCCACCTGCTCTTCCTCCTCCACTTCCCGCAGTAAGTAACAAAAGAAAGAACAGCTTTGTGAACTACGGGATTAGCTGTGTGTTTAAGCATAACTGGAAGTTTGCAAGCTTCTGCTGCATGGTATGTTTGCACTTCAAGTTTTTCATGATACTAAAAGACAAGAAAACCAGAGGAGTTCCAGGGAGAATTCTGATGGATTAGTTTCTTTTACTACTGTAGTTTAAAAAGGAAAATATGCATACAGGCAAGAGGAGGTTGTGTATGTAGGTTTTAGGATTTTTTTGGGGGTTCTTGTTGTAGAACTAATTCTGGAATTTGAGATTCCGTTAATTTTTTACTTTTTTAAAATTTTCTCCAGGCCTGCAAAGATAACTATTTGTACAAAACTAAGGATAAGCTATGTCAGTGTGAAGCTTTTTAATTTGCAGGCAAGATGAAATAGCTGTTCTGAGGGCAAGTGCCCTCCTTTTCCTTTCTCAGCACAGAGATGAGACCAGGGCTAACTCCAACAGCAGCACAGCTGACTTGTGATAGCAAAAATGTTTTCCTAATGGGCTTGTCGCATAGTTTGAATTGCTTCCAAAGTCCCTCCTCCAGCTGCACCAAAATCTTTTAAATACTTGTCATTGCCAAAATGCACCGCATTTGTAGAATTGAAAAATACAGACAGAACTGGATTTTATTCTTAGTTGTTGTGATGTGACTCACACTTTGAAACCAACATTCATCTCCATTTTTTGACTCAGGTAGGGACCTTGCATTCCTCTGAGAATTTGACTGCAGTGTGCACAAGGCCTTGTATGCATCTTCCATGAGCATATGGGCCAGGGTACTTCTGGGAGAATGGAATATGCTAGCAACTGATATTATTCATACTGTGAGGCGTTTATTTTCCAGTCTGAAATAGCCATACTAAATAGGAGCATAAGTGAAAAAAGATCTTAGAGAGCTAGAGACTAAAACCTTTCTATAAAAACTGTAGTTAATAATAGATTATTTTTTTCCCCAGAAAGTGACAAGGACACATGTAAAGGATTCAGAATATTCTCAAAACACATTTAAATGTGTTTCAGATCTTGAAAATGCTTCTTCTGATAACACCTGCTAGAATGTCACATAAAATACTTTCATGTTCTGTACTTTTTGTTCCTTCAGGAAACACTCTACTATGGCAGAGACTTTTACTAACTCAAGGCATAGATTTCTCTGAGTACAGACTGATATTCAGTCTTAACAGTGCTGCGCTTTCCAGGCTAAGCAAAAGTTTTCACAGTGTTTCAGACAATCCACCAGAAACACATTCATCTTATACAATATACATTCAGCTTATACAATTAAGATGATGGTGCTTAAAAAACATTGACTTAACTACTTCACTCTTTATACTATCTTTTAATTAGATACTTAGAAATTATATTGGGTTGCTTTTTCATTTTTTAACTGCATACTACAGTAATATATCAAGCCTTTTATTTAGAGGCTTCTAAATAGAAATGTTCGCCTAGTTCTAAATACCATTTAAGGAAGATGAGGTTCATAGCTGAATCCTGTTTATACTTATACAACCTGAAATGATGCCTTCCAACCTTCATCTCTGCTCAGACAAAACGTACCAACTTGAAGAAACCCAACTCAGAAAGAACAGGCCATGGTTTGAGAGTGAAGTTCAATCCCTTGGCTCTCCTCCTAGATGCTTCTTTGGAGGGAGAATTTGATCTGGTACAACGAATCATATATGAGGTAAGCTTCGAAACAGGGACAACCTCATTCCACAATTAGGAAAAAGAAAGTGCTGAACTATTTTATGTTTTCAACAGGTTGATGATCCCAGTAAACCAAATGATGAAGGAATTACACCTTTGCATAATGCAGTGTGTGCTGGTCATCACCACATTGTGAAGTTCCTGCTTGATTTTGGTGTAAATGTAAATGCAGCAGATAGCGACGGGTGGTAAGTGTCAAGACTTTTAACCCAGCATCTGGGAGAAACACCATCTGGATGCACATTCAAAATTCAGTCTAGTCCTGTTTTGGCAACAATTTCCTTCCCCTTTGTCCCAGTCAAACTTTCTGAGCTCTGGGTGGAGGTGAACTCAAATGCGAAGTTACACTGTGTTCAGCTCCTCAGCAAGCACCCTTAAATCATAATCTAGACTACAGTTTGGCTTTAATCAGTGGTATAGTTGCATTTCTTGTTCAGATGGTGAATAATTAAACTGTAAATAACAAATGACAGAAGTTAATTTACTTAAGTTTCATCACCACGGAACCCACCACAGATTTTAGTGTTCTTGAAGAATCTCACCTTACAGGTAGCTGTAGTATTCCTGAAGTGTCTGGGGGGAATGTGAACCCTCACCTTGGTTTTACCTTTCAGGTTTCCTTGTACTGGAAAATACCCTTTTATGCCCAGCAGCTCTGTGAGCTGTGAAAATCAGTATTTTTGCTATCATCTGTTTATAATGCTTGGCTTTACTGGAGTCAGGTAGATCTTGGAATCCACCCCAGTTGCTTGACAGGTGTTGGACAATGCATAAACATACAATCATAAAGAACAACTTCCTTTCAAAATAGACAGGTTCTACATTGCAAGACAAAGTAGTTAGGATTCATGGAAGTTTATTTTTTCACATGTACGTTTTTTTGCTTTATTTCAGGACACCCTTGCATTGTGCTGCTTCTTGCAATAGTGTTCATCTCTGTAAACTACTGGTTGAATCTGGAGCAGCTATTTTTGCTTCAACTATAAGTGATATAGAAACTGCTGCAGACAAGTGTGAGGAGATGGAAGAAGGTTATATTCAGTGTTCCCAGTTCTTGTATGGTAAGCTGTGACACTGCCTTACAAACTCTTTTAGCTTTTCTAACATTCGTCCTGTTTTGTCTCTCTGATCTGCATGAAACATCTGCTTAGGCCCCAGACTTGATGATACGGCCCATCACGTGCTGATGCTTTCAAAGCGCTAAAATCAGAATTGTCTTTTTGTTATGATGTTGCTCTTAGTCCTTCTGGTTTTTGAGTTACTTCACAGGCAAAATCTAATGTTACAGATTTTTGAAGTTTTAATTTGGCTTTATTTCAAGGAAATGCTTCCACAGGGAGGTTTTGACAGTAACAGCGAGTTGTCAAGTGTTTTCACAGAAATACTCCAACTTCCAGATGCACAAATTTCTAGCAGATCACATGAAGAAACAAGTGTACTTTATGAATAATTAACTTACAGAATGTGTTTAGTTACTAAGAGATATTTTGCCAGAAAAGCACTTTGATGGAGCAGACAAATTTTTAATTTCCATCAGAGCATACAAGCTTCATTAAGGTTCTGTATATCTGACATTTTGTGATTTTTCAAAAACCTCAAGTGTTTCTGTACAAGGCCTGCTGTAGGAAGCAGTTTCCATTGCATATATAATAAGAGAAAAACCTTATGCTCTAAACTATTCTGCAAGATCTGGTTCTATCGTGCAGTTAAGTTTCTGTCATGGAAGTTTCACCACAGAAGTGCTGAAAACCGTTCATGAAATTTTATTACTAGGAGACTGATATTTGGGCCGCTGTGTCAATACTAAAAATCTCAGAGGGTGAAAGCAGGCTATTTTACCATCTAGTGTGCTCTCCAATTTGTTGTTAACAGGAGTGCAAGAGAAGCTGGGAGTGATGAATAAAGGGGTGGTGTATGCCCTGTGGGATTACGAAGCCCAGAACAGTGACGAGCTGTCATTCCACGAGGGCGATGCCATCACTATTCTGAGGCGCAAGGATGACAACGAAACAGAGTGGTGGTGGGCCCGCCTCAATGACAAAGAAGGCTACGTGCCTAAAAACCTCCTGGGGGTAAGTTCTTCTTAAGTCACCCTCTCCCTTCTATTTTTTACTTGCGCCTGAAGGAGGAACCACAAGATGGATCTTTGGTCAGAATCCCACTGTGCATCATACGGATATCCCACTATGAAGTGGTGCAAAGCAGATTATCCTTATTCTCTCTGGCCTCTATGCCATTGTAAACAAAAAGGAGAGGCCACTGTTAGGGGATTAGTGGTGGTTTTCATTTGGCAAGTTAGCATATTTAATGTAGTTTATGCTTTAATAGGATTTTTTCCCCCTCTGGCTAAAACATAGAGCCCTTATGGAAAGCCTGGTGGCTCTATTAAGTAGCTTGAAGCCTTGGCCCAGTAAGTTCTTTGGGAAGGTTTTTAATACCTGGCACAGGATCAGAAAATAAGTATGTGTGAGTTTATAACAGGAAAGAGCCTTGAGGATGACAGCTGTGGGCAAGTCGTTTATGCTGCTCTCAGTCAGATGGAACACTGTTGTCACAGAGCTACAGAGGGCAAAAAGCATAAGGAAACCTTGCAGAGCAGGAAATAAGTTCTCTCAAGTGCTCAACAGGGAATTCTATTACTTATGTAAGAGCACCCTTTGTCTAGTCTGGATCTTGATCTAAAGGCACCAGGTCATTTTCAGAAGATGCCTAAGAACATGCTGTAGCTTACAAAGATCTCAGCCCCCAAAACACTTCATCGCCCAGTTCTTGTTAATAACTACCCTTTGGTTCTAAATTATTTAAGTTGGTATTAACCATCCAAAGCCTAATATTTTTATTCTGGTGTTTGTTTTTTTTTTAGTTATATCCACGAATAAAACCTCGACAGCGAACCCTTGCTTGAATTCAGTTGTACAACAGTGCAATACCGTGCTGGTAACTGGAAACTTAAAACATACACTGGAGCCATCATTTTTGATCATTTCACACAGAGAAATAAAACTATGATATTTAGTTTTAATGGTGCTTTCTCTTGTTAAATGGACAGCATCCACGACTTTCAAGATCTGCCGTTTGTAAATGAGGATCGTTTCTATGTGACCCACCACTGATGAGGAGAGCGATACCTCCACTACCTACAGTGTTGCGCCAACTCTCGTCTAAAGCAGTGTTTTGAGTCAAAGTTCCGTGGTAGGAGCTTTCTTGTGTTCCATGTCCAGAGGTGTCACTTGCGGAGTGCAGATGCGCTGTCCGGTTTGCTCCAGCCCCCCCCCAGCAACTGTCCCACGTCAGGATTTTGGATATTTTGTTCGATACCAGTGAATGTTGAGTTCTCATTACCGATCAGCTCTTTGGGTTCTAGGACACGAGATCTTCACCTGTTACGTGCATAATTAAGTAGTTACCAAAGCTTGATGTGGGCTAGGATTTTAGGTGGCAACATGCTAAACACTTAAATCCTAGTCTGGACAACCCCAACAAAAGCTTTACCTAGTCTAGCATCTTGCATTATTTGCATTTAGAATCAAGCTAGAGAACTAACAAAACAACAGTATTTATACACTTCTCAAAGTCCCTACACAGTATCTCACGTGGTGTTTTATTTTCTTATTATTCAGCCTACAGCACCGGTGTTACCTCTACAAATGTAAAGGTTTCCCTACTAACCACCCGAGCCTGTCCAGCCTGGGCAGAACAGTTAGTACTGAAGTTGCATCAGCCTAAGGGATTTGTACGTCTGCAGGGATGAAAGTGCAATAGTTGAAAAGGGTAAGAGTCTGGTAAGGGTTATACTGTGTCAGCTGAAGTCTGCCTGAGTCAGTCTAGAAGAAAATATGAAGGATGGGATAGAAGTAGGAAGAGGGTCGTGTAGATGCCAAGACAAGGAGAAGAGAGAAACAAGGTTTAGAGGAGGATTTAAGAAAGGCAATAGCTTATTTGAGGACAGTTTCTGTGGTTCTTGGCAGCCTACACCTGCTGCCAAGGCAAGTTATGCAATAACCTGTTCCACTACATTGTAGTTTCAAGCAAAAAAAGAAAAATCCACAAACAGGCACTTCACTGGAATTTTAATTGTACATGATTTTATATACCAAAAGTATATTTTGAATCTCCCATTATACGTTTTAGCCATATTTCTTGTAATTTTATTCCATTTAACAGTATGCAATTTGATTAACTCTTCATGTACAAGTTCTGTGTATAATTTATATATCCATTTCTGCAGTGCTGTAACTTGCTTTTACCACAGGTTAGCATTAACTGTATATATTGTGGTGAAAAGTGAAAGGGTATTATTGTTGAAGAATTTGCTACATGAATGTGATGATTTCAAGAGCCTATGATACACTAATTCAGAGAACATGTAAATGTGCACAATAAAGTACTGCTAAGGCATGGCTGCACTCTCCACTCTCTTTATAGAGGTCACAGCAGCAGATGTGGCTTTGGTCACAGTCTGCATGAAAACACCGACTGCAGCTTGCCAGGTTCTACCTGTAAACTCACCTTTCCTCATTGTTTTTTACAAGCTGCACTGAAAAGGACTTGCCAGATGCTTTTGAAACCTCCTTACACTAGTGTTGCAGTGTTCCAAATGTGACAAATTAAAACCTAGCATTAAATTGAAGTGCTGTTTATAAAAAGTTGAAAGTTTCAGAGTTCAGAGACCACAATGTCCATCACTTAAGTTTTATGTTGCAAAATTAAGCACCACCTCATTTTTTTTAAATAAGTGAATTAATTTATTCATATTTGTACATTAAATGGTATACAATTTCAGGTAGTATTACAGTTAGATTAACAAAAGCTAGTTACCAAAAAAAGAAAATACAAAACTAAAAATTATTCTGGAAGCTTATTTATTACAGAAGTGAAGTTTCAAGGTCATGTTCATGTAAGTCAAATTTGGTGGTATTTGGTGAAATACTTAGATGTTTAAAATGAAATGTTTAAAAAAACCCAAGTGATTTCTATAAAATCATATCTAAGGCAGATTTATTTTTTGTACATTGATTTAAAACATTTGGATTGAGGGAAAAACCTGAGATCTATACCCAAAAGCTATTCTCTGCAGAAGAGACATACACATTTGTTTGCCTTCTGTAGCAAACAGTATATATAATTGTTACTATAAAAGTTGTGCTGTACATTAGCTGTAGTGCAGGTCACTTTCATATTAAGTGCCAGTAAAGGCTTAACAAAATATACAAAGTCTTAAAAGGTGAGGCTGTTTAAAGCATTAACTGTATACATATTGCACACTACCGTGAATACTCATGGTTCAAAAAATACTCACATTGCATTTGCCAGTTCTTACATAATGAACCACACTGGAATGAGAGAGTCAAGAACAGCAAATATTTCCAGCTGTCAAATCAGCAAAGAGTGAGAGGCAGGTGTGTGGAGGCTGGTGTCTGTCTTCCCTCGGGAGGCCAAGTCTGCAGTGCTCACTGGTCCCGGGACTCGTAGAGAAGTTTTGTTGCCTGACAAACACAAGGGCAAAATCTCATTGTGTTAACTGACCTTTCACTTGCAGCCACCTGATCTCCTTTTTTCACCCCTCCAAAAATCTCCTTTGAATCCCAGGCTTTAAATTCTTCCTCTGTTTTCCTCCACCTAAGGCATGTACTAGCATTCAGGAAGTGCTGAATGCACTTTCATGGCAATTGAAACTTTGAGCACGCTGGGCTGAACAGAGGTAAATGCAGGGGTTGGGGCAACTGGGGAGCCCAGCAATGGCAATAAAGCAGCAAACAGCCACACACCTGCCCATGCAGGCACCTTATAAGTTACAGTTCTGATGAGCAATTGATCAGATGAATGAATTTGGTGTGGCTTTGGTTTTTGCCACCATAACTTTGACTTAGGAAATATGACTCTTCAGTATCACTACCCATACAGGGCCTAAGAGCAAAAGATTAAAGTCTTCTGTTTTCAAAAATCAGTAACTTCTTCAAGCCTTCATAAAGTAGGAAAAACAATTAGCTTAGTTTAAGTTCAAAAGAGTATTTCATAACACACATTCTTCAGCCAGAAACAAAAACTTAAGGAACTTCAAGTCTAATTCTTACTTCTTTTCATCTAATGACATACATAAGATCTCAGAAAATCCTTTAGAGTGCATAACTTCTTCAACTACCTGAGCATAAAGCTAAAGTCATGTTCGTTACACCCATCTACAGGTTCTGTTTTCTAAGGAATGAGGCCCTTAAGTCCTTAATAAAAAAATAACAGAAATACTCCTAAAGCTGCCTGCTCTCTTTAGTGCTACTAAACACCCTGTGTAAAGATTTTCTCCAGCCTTCTCTAAAGTTTTGGCTGCTGTGCTTACCTTATGCATAGCTGCCAGCCAACTTGCTGACAGCTTCCTGTTGCAGTTGAAGTCCTCGCCGGCAGTGAATTTCATCTGCGTTACCTCCTCCGACCCCGGTACCTTGTACTGCAGAATCATACCAATGGCACGAGTGTTGCCTCCTGGAGAGAGAAGTAACAGCTTGAACCGCAACGGGTTTTGCCAACTAAGTGAAACAGCTTCTTCCAGCTCATAAGCATGTCTGAAGAAACACACTCCTTGCTCAGTTCAAAGCACCACCAGCTGCTGTATCCCAGGAAGTTGTGACCATGGCTGGGAGTGCCAGGCAGTGGAACCTGCACCCTCAAAACTGTTTAATTCTCCCCGAGGCAGAACCTGCATAAGCCATCAGGTGAGGCCGCGAACACTGAGAACACCCTCACGATTTACTATGGTCATGTTAAGACACGTGGTACCACAGTTTCACACTGTAGCCTGCAGTCTGTAAGCTGAGTTCCTACTGTCCACTTCGATGGCAAAGTTGGGATCCCTGCTGGATACAAAGTCTGGCACAGCAGTCAGAAGTCCCTCCAAACCTGGCAAAGGTTGGGAGAGATGCTTATGCAAGACCAGATAACAGCTGACAAATTTACTTCCTGAAGGAAATTGCTACAAAAGAAGCTGCTCTGACAACAGCACAATAGAGATATTTGTATCTCTCTTGCTCTGGCTGCAGAGATGAAGATAAACTGAAGCAAAAATACACAAATTAAACAAGAGCTTTCAGAATGCCACGTTTCATTATCATTACTTCCTGCAGCAGTGGAGCATAAACTAAGCCCCAGGAGCAGCACCAGCACACAGACACTTTGCAAAGCTCTTTTTAAAAGTGTCTGCATGAGAGGGCTCCTGAAGGCTGTTACCGCAATATCTGAGGAGCCAAACAAATCACAGTCTCAGTCTAACCAATCCAGTAAGAAGCCCACAGCAGGGCTTATCAAAGTAGCTATTTGCTCCTCTCTGAGGATAAACAGAAATTCAACTTCATCACTTCCTCCCCTGTCTGTACCTGCCAGTCAGAACAACAGATTAAGGGACTACTTAAATCAGTGAAAATGAAACACCTACAGCCTTGACTAGTTTGCCCATGTCTGGTATTTCAGGACACTACTAAATAAGGCAGAACACACCTTGCATGATAAGAGGTCATCTTTCTTTTAAAAATATGTAAAAGCAAGCCAATAATTAACAGTTCCAGTGCAAAGCCTTTCTGGACAGCACACAGGGAGTGTATTTTTCATTTCTGGTATACGCAATTCAGCCCACTTGTTAAAGCAGGTAGTGTGTAACACTGTACCACTGATGATACTGTTTCTCATCTTCCCTTCTCCCTTTCAGCATGGACAACAGTTCACTTCATCTAAAGAAGGCCCTGAGTGCTTTAGTTCTCCTCCAAAGTGTTACAAAACATTCATTCTCGGTTTAATAAACAGACAGATGGGAAGGAACAGATGCATGTCAGATTTGAACACAACTCAAACTGAACAGCAGCTACAGATCAAGCAAATAAACAGCACTGCAGGGAAGAAAGATGTGAAGGGGGTCATTCCAACATGCTGAGGTGAGTCATGCTCAAAGGCGCTGGTGATACCTTCAGTAACAGGCTGGCTCTCCAGAAGGCTGGTGTAAGTATGAATATCTTTTTCTACCATCAAGAAGGGAAGGCAGGCAGAAAAAAGATAAAGCAGTCAGAAGAGCAGTGAACAAGGAATTAAAGCATTAAGTGACTCAGCAACGCATCTGGTTGATTTGAATACCAAGGTAAGTTTATCAAAGTTAACGTGCTGCACTGACTGAATACTGCACAGACAGACTGTGCAATTAGAAAAACCCAGCAGTGACAGAGGTGTTGATAAAGTATCATTGAAACTCCTGACCTTGTTTGTTCTCATTTCAGTCAAATCATATTCAAGTTCATCCTGAAATACTCTCAAATCTGGTAAGAGATGAGGCAGTTAAGTAGCTGCACTCCAATACAGGTGTTAACCAGTTTCATTTGGCCACCCCTTCATCTTGAATTACATTTAAACAGCATAGTTTAACTATTTATTTCCCCCCCCCCAGTTCCACTCTCCTAACAACTGTTTGTACCAGCGGAAGAGAAATCCCAGCTGGATTCTGAACTGGAAAAGACTAATACCAAAGACTAACAGTTCCCTCCTATGAGCTTTTAAATCAGTAGACATTTGTATTTAGCCAAGAGAAAAGATCAGAACAGATGATGACCACCCTTACTCAGGTTCATTGAGAGGCTCTCCCATATTACGGCTGTAAAGGAATTTCTCAATTCTTAGGTTTTCCCCAAAATCCCAGTAGCCACATGGACAGGGTTTCACACACTGCACTCTATTCTGAGAGCAGCTGTAATTAACACAGTTACATTGAAGTTACCAATAACCTAGAACTGCAGTCTAGTTCAAACAATAATTACAACTTCAACTTTTTTTCTAAATAGTTCATTTATATTAAATGAAAAATTTACCTCCAGGAGTAAATCCCTCTGTAAGCATCTGAACAGTTGAAATCTGTATAATTTCAATTTCATAGTGGCTGTCTCCATCCAAAACCAGGTATCTACATAACAGAAGAAAACCTTTTTTAAAAAAAATATTTTTTTCTACAATATCAAGTCCAAATCAAAGGAAAAAAACCATAACATTATCTGTCAGTGACGCTGTTTATGCGTTCCTTGGGGTGAGGAGGGAAAGATATGAAGCAGGAAGTATTACTTTTCATTGAAGTTCTTCAATTATAGGAAAATAACCCCACAAAACCCATAGTTCTCTCTGCCAGGAAACTCATCCAAAAATATTAAAAGCTCTTCTTTTATTCCAAAATTTTATTCTTCCAAAGCTCCGGAGGAGAAAGTGAACAGAGTCCAAAGTGGTCTAGCCAACCAAATTACAGGGAATGACCAAAGTAATGCTTTGGTTGTAATGTTAAACAATATGGTGCAGTGTTACAATCATTCCAACCCAAGCTTTTTCAGTGCCTACAGACTTTGCCCCTGCTTCCTACGATCCCCTGTGAGGGGGTAAAACCACTGTATTCAGTGAGTGGGGGTCCACCCTTTCGAGGCATTCTAATCCACGCTCCTAATAAATTCAAACAAACTGACTCCAGTAATGGCAGATAAACAAATCTATCCTTTCCATCTGATTACTCTCTGCAATATCCTCAGAGCATATTACTCTTATAGTTTCTTTAGGATATCAGGTAATAACAGAACTGCAAGTGCAACAATACTATAGTTTACAAGTGCAATTTCTTACCTCTGGTTGTTGGAAAGTCGGCAAACCATGAGTTCAGATTTGTCAGATGTTCCCAGAGTGACAAAGAACGTAGCACCTGGGAAGAAACGTTTCAGTATTCTAATGCAGAGTTCAAGAAGGAGCATCCAAGTATCAAAAAGGATAACTAATTTTTACTTATTAATACACTAAATTGGGTGAAATAAGAGAGTAACTTAAATGTTAAACTGATTAACATCAGCAGAACATTCAAGTATAAAAATCTCATCTTTAATTATCATGTTCTGAATCACAGGACCTTTCACATATGCTGTGTAATTTCTCCCACATGCTGTAGAAATGCACCCGATATCTAAGATGAATCTTTTAAAAACCAGAAGAGAACTGGAGGTGGCAAAGACAGACAATTAAAGACCCTATGTGGTCATCATAACGCAAGCCATTGTTTCAGTATTCAAAACAACAACAAAAAAGAACAATCTAATAGCAGGACATGACCTTCAGTTCTATGCTTAATAAACAGCAAAGACATCTCTTTTTCATTACTGAAGGCTGGCTCAGTCTGGCTGTGAGGTCAGTGAACTTCAGCCTTCATACTGTGTTTCTTCCCCCTTGAAACTGCTTTGACATGGGGAAAATCATCATTGCTACATTAGAGAAGTGATTCATAACTTCAAGCAGCCTACACGCCTAACCCCTTTATTTCCTCCATGCCTCATGGTCCCTGTGTTACCTCACCCCAATACTGCTGGTCTGGGAAATGAGAAAATAACAACACAAATTGTGCCTCTACAGCAAGTCAGGAACAACTTCAGACTTTAACAGCAGAACATGAATGCAGACAGGACAAGATTTATAAAAAAAAAAAGTCTTCAGTTTAGAAGACACTGTTTGAAAACTTGTCTACACCCCCTTGGCAAAGCAGAGTGAAGAACGATTTGTGTGCCACAGGGATGAACACGCTCCCTTCTGATCCCAGGATCTCCACAGGAACCGTAGACGTGGGGCTCAGCTTACCCATTATGCACACTGGCATCATGCTGAGAGACCATCAAAAGGCACTCAGGGATCACAGAACAGTTTAAAAACTGAAGATTCAGCTTTCTTAATGTAATTGGAACACGAATTAACGTAGTAACTACTGTACTGTAGTTTTAATCCTATGGAAAATTTGCCACTCATGATGATCTGCCATCAACCACAGCTGTAGGCCACGGGCAAGATCAAAGCCCTCAGATGAAGCTTGAAACGAGCACTGTATCTTGTTCAAAAATATTAACTATTCTCTACTGTAAAGTATTTTTCATTCTTATTTAATGCCTAAATAGATGCAGGAATATGGCTAAAAGATGCAAGGAAATTGCCAACTGCATACACATCTGTTCTCAACAGGCATTAAAAATTTGTCTTTAACTAAACCACTATTTCTAAAGACCAAAAAGTATAAACTGAGAGGTGTAAACATTTCTAAGAAATGTGGTGTAAACATTCCTAAGAAGCGTGAACCTCTCTCTAAACGAATTGTTTGTTACCTGCCGAACAAGATGCACGACAAGGAGACAAAACCGCAGCTTGTTGGGACGAGAGACATCGCTCTTACTGTTTATCGGGATTTGAATAAACGCAAACGAGAGCCAGCAGCTCATCTGTGCAGGGAGCCCTTACCATTCATGAGCACCTTGAGCTGCTTGTCGTAGAACTCCGTTTCCTTCTGCGAGACCAGGGCACACTCCGCACACTGGCGCACGGGGTCCACAAAGCACATGCGAGGCAGAGGCACTTTTTTGCTGCAGCACTTGTCGCAGAAACACTTCCCACACCTCCGGCAGTGATGCTGAGCAGGAGAGAACGTTTTGCTTACTTATTTACAAAGGAAACTAGGAGGGGATAGTTTGATAAGGTTACAGCTCATCCTCCCCAACTGTTTCTCAGGTGTGAAAGATGCATTTCCTTTGCCTGTCCCTCACCCTGTAAGTGCTAAAGTGGCAGAAAGAAATCCCTGCAGATTGAACACAAAGGACTGAGGACAGTGTGAACAGCAGCACTCTAAGCTTTTTCTAGCACTCTGTAAAGATGCTTCTGAAGCAGACCAAAGAGGAAAGAGCTTCTCCAATGTCCAGCAAATCCTTCACCTTACTGTCAATAAAAACCCAAGAGTGGTTTCCAGGTCCCTTCTTACTTCCAAGCAAAGATCTTGGGAAACTTCAACTGAAGTCTCTATCCTTCTTCAACTGAAGATACTACTCTTCACTTTTAAAACTTATTCTCAAGTTTCTCCCAAGGAAAAAAGATAAAAATCTCCATACTGAGAACCTAAAGCTATTCCTCTATCAGAAATATCAGGCAGCAGAGTACAAATCCAGTGAAGTTGCAAAACCAGAATGAGTACTGCAATGTGTTTCACAGCTCTTAAATCTGCAACAAGTGGCTTGTGCTCCAGATCACTCCTGGGGTGTGACAGTGCCAGCAGATCTTCCTGATGCAAGTTCTCCTGACAGAACGAGTATTCCCAGGCAAGCAGGAACTAATTTGTGGCTCAAAGCAAGCCTGAGCAGTTTGATACAAGGAACTGATACAGTGCAATTTTGGTCAGCGTTAGGCTTTCCTTCCTTGCAAAATTCTCTGGAGTGCCTATTTCCCAGGGCTGCCTACGACTGCTTCCCAAAAGCAACACAAGTAAAATACAGCAGCCTGTTATCTGGTATGAGTGTGTCTGGTTTAAAATTTCTCCTTCCCTCTCCCTCCAAACCATAAATAAAAAACACTGACTTTGCCACCTCACTACAAGTCACACTTCTACATCTTCACTTTCACAAGGGCATGCTAAAAGAGTGTCAGTGTAGTTATACATAGGAATGACATTCCCTCCTAAAAATCATTGTTGGCTTTTCTGGGAGAGCGCTTTCCTTCTCCATGTCATATTCTGCACACCAGTAGCATTCCACAGTGATCTGCTTGCTGTAATGTAATGAACATAATTACTGTAATGTTAGTGTTTCCATGCAGTGAGATACATACTAATTATGTAGTTTACACTTTCTACTTTAATCAGAAATTCTCTATTCCAAACCTAAAATAAATCCTGGTTAACTTTTAGATTCTCTATTCCAAACCCAAGATAAATCCTGGTATGCTTTTAGAACAGAAGGAGAATCTGAGTTTTGGTTCTTTACATTTTAACAATATGGTTCTTTACTCTAAGATTATAATTCATTATTCCTGAAAACACTACATTTCCACAACTAATTTTTCTCCCCAAACACAACTGAATTAGTTGTTTTGGGTGCTATGTCAGTGCTGATGTTAACAGCCCACTCCAGCATGAGCTTCTTGAACTCTTCGACTGTAAATTCTGCAGGTACCCAGTAATTTAGAAAAAACCAAACAAGTATTACACATTGAGCAACAAGAAGCACTGCAAAGAAACAGAACCAAAATCAAGAAGGACACTACTCAGAAAAGGCAGAACAGAAAGAAAAACTGATTTACATCAGACTTTGCAGGGTATTCTACTGAAATCCTCTAAATTTAACTCAAAATAAGTCCATATTAGTATTTTGCAACAGTTACTGCTTTACATTTACATTGATTTCTCTTACCTTTCTAGTTATGAAGTCAAATTTTGTATCACACTGCATACATCTCGGGCACTGGAAAACAGTACAAATTAAGATTAATCTACAAAATTTCTAAACTTTTAATTCTACCATCATATACAAAGAATGAACTTTATATTATGCCCTATAAAGAAACACCTCCAACAAATTTCCATCCTTTATCTTTCCACCATGGATGGCTTTCATTTAATACTGATGTAGCAAAGTAACATTTGTAAGACCAAAAAAAGCTGCCAAACTTCCCCCTAAGGAATAGTGCATCTTGCCAGCAGGCAAAACTACATCTCAGAAGTACTTACCATGCTTTAATGTTTGGCTATCCAGACAGTCCTATATTCCAGAGTCAACTTTTTACAGAAGTTTTTCTCCTCACTATATTATCCTGTGGTGCTCTGCTGACTCTCTGAAACATTGTTTACGTATTTTAATGCTCTCACTACTCACACATTTTTGAAACATGCTAGGAGATACTTGGCTTTCTTCCAAGCCACCAAGACCTAATTTTTATTCCAGCTACAAGAAGTCACTTCCTGAAATATCTCTTTCCTAAAACAAGCTTACACCCACACTCCTCCCAAAAGAAATGCCAGAAAAAAACTGAAGGAGTTTCTCTCTCACAACTAAGCCAAGTTTGAGGGGTGACAATTTTGACTGTCTAAACTACCAGGAGTGATCAGTGACTGCAGGACAATCAGATTTTTCTGTATAAAAGTCACTTTCCAAAGGGCTGACACTCAGCCACTAGATCACTGGATTTTCAACAAGATTCTACGTACTTTTATCCACCATATAAAAACTCACTTTCCAAGGCTTATAATGCAATTAATTACAGATTTGCAAATATTAATTCAGAATTGTGCCTGCCATCTGACTCAGGAGAATGTGGTTAGATCCTGTACTAAGTTTTTAACTGCACAGACTGAAACTCCTCAAACCAGACTATCTCAGACTACACCAGAACGTCACCTTAAACACATGCCCACATAAGCAGGTGCTATTTGCTAAGCACACAGTAATGACCCTTTGCCTTTAGTTAACATATTTAAATATTTAACACTTTTTTTCCTATAAATCCCTTCAAGTTACAACAGCTTCTATTGGGGGACTTTTGCTCCAGCAGATACTCAATCAGTCACAAGTTCAACAACTACAGCCAAAAAAATATTACAGCAGCTAAATTAAAAATTCTCTAGAAACTTTTCATGTTCTTTTGAAGTGTAAGACTGTTAATAATTGGCAATAGTTTACATGAAACGTTCTTATGTCTAAACAGCCGTTTAACACATCAGAGAGTAACTGTCACTGTAATGGAACATAAACAGCTACTTGTAGAATTTGTTACAATAAGCTGTTTCTAAATCCCACACGAAAGAGAACTAGAAATGTTCCCGAACTATCTCAACACACACAGAGCTAAGGCATCCAACCACCTCTTTTCACAATGGCCGTAGAAAAGCTTATTCCAACACTCACTGATGGATAACCTTCAGCATGAAGTAACTTCAGCGTTCCCCAGGTTTCATCCCTGTAACTCTACGGCTAACACCAGGTTCTACTCTACACTGATCTTGACTCAGTGTCTTAATTTTTGATGTGTAGCTTGTCTGGGAGCTGGACCTGGTAACAGTTTTGGTATACTTCGAATTTACTTGGTGTCTAATTCTTTTTCTTAATGCAAAAAAAGCGGAAGGTTTTTTTGGTAGGGATGTGGCGGTGATGGGGTTTTTTTTTTGGCAGGGGTGGGGGAGCTGGGGTGGTTTTTTTGTTTGTTAGTTTAGTTGGTTGGTTGGTGGGGGTTGATCAGTTTGGTTTGGGTTTTTGTTTGTTTCTTTGGTTTTTGTCAAAAAGCAGAAAGCACAACTTACAAACTAGAGGGAAAAAAACCCACAAAACCCAAACTCTTCTAAATACTGTCCTGTGTAGATTTCATAAGCAACATTATGCTAAACATACAAGTGCTTCTCAGGAAGAAGTGAAATTATCCATCCTGTTACTTAACACAAACTCTGTAGAACAATATTTCAGAATTCCAGGCCCATGATGCTAGCCTGGCCTGATACACAGAGCAGTCATAAATAAAATCACAAGTCCAATGGCATATGGTAGTTGGCACTGCAGAATGGGATTTTCCTAGGGAAATGTTCTGACACAAGCAGGTTCAATACACTGTTCCTTAAGGGCATTTCTGCTTTAAGTAACCAGAACCAACTGAACCCATTTGCATAATATCAACTTCTGCTTTGCCTGGGACAACAACTTTATTGTAGAATATCTTGAAAGGTGATTTTTTGCTATTCATCCAGACAGAATTAGAGGGTGACAAGTATTGAATTGAGCTTTATTGCTTGAAGGGGTTTTATCAAATTTAGAGAAAAGGAAGCACGATGTCCAAGTTATTTTTCATGTCTTCAAACAAAGAGATGTGAAGTGAAAAAAAAAATAATAAAAATTCACGACACAAGTATATGCATTTCATGTACAATCAGCCACTAATACTGATATCAGGTTACTTCATTCGACATGAGGAAAATGGAAGAGCATCCAACAGTTGTTGCACCTTGGTATTAATTTAAAAATACTGAGAGCTGGTCCACTACAAATAGAGTGGAATTTGTCAGGTGTCTGCTCAAGTGTGGTAACTGATTTTCATAATACCACGGATCCAACCAGAGGTGAGACTCCCACAGAGGGAGAGGATGTTATAGTTACACTTCACATGCTTTATTTGCATATATAATAACACAGCGACTCGAGAAGTGATGCACAGGCACACCTGGTTGAGCTCGTTAACACGGTGAACCTTTGCAAAGGTGGAAGTTCAGGAGCTGCCCAAATTCCACCCAGGAACACGCCCGACCGAAGCAGCTGGTACCAGCAGGGGAAATGGCACAGGGGGACTCAGGGCAGCTCTGCCACACAGCCGGTGCCACCTCCGACAGCCCGAGCCAAGGGAGGACCCAGCTCTGGGAAGCTCAGTTCCCTCCTGCAGCGACTGAGGAACCCCAGGGAATCACTTTCACCACGTCCGTGAGTTCCTGTGCAGCACACAGTGTTCCTCAGCCGTGGAAGCATCTGGAGCACAGCTGGAAGTCACGAGGTCCGGCCACCTCTGCAGCCAAACTGGCAAACTTGACTCGATTTCTAGTCCAAGGTTTCCTTAACAGAAACATCATCAGCTAAGCTCTGCTGGTGATTTACAAAGGAACTCCGGGCCAGAAAAGACACAGGCAGTGACCAGCATTTTAAGCTGTGTCTCAAGTTTAATGATGCTCAGCACAGATTTTCATAATATCACCCACCTCAACTCTCTATCTGTATCACAAATAAGACTACTAAAAGCAAAGTTTTCAATAGTCCTGCTTCAGTCTTACACTTCAAATTCCTTAAAGTAACCGATATTTTAAGATTGTATATTCTTGTGACATAAAATGAATAACCTGAATTGTATTTCAATGCTATATAAGCTTCACAAAACTAACTGCCATAATTCATAGGTCACCTTAATTTTAAAAAAACAAGACAGCAGATTCTCCATGCATAAGAAAAATAAAGCTACTGGGACTGTGAGTGTTACTGGCTGCACAACAGAGGCCAGTGGATTTGAAAAGCCAGATTAGCATTGGCTAATACCAGTCAAGGTCTTGTCGTGGACAAAGACACTTATGTTTTTAATTATGTCTGACACGGTAACAAGATCAATAGTACTCGACTAATTCATTAACTAGATAACACTGTCTCTTTAAATTTCATTTTTTAAAAAAATGTGGTGTTTCTAAGCTCCTCTGTGTATCACATACCTGCTTTATTTAAGGGAAAAGTCTGTAGCACGTTTGGCAATTGTTAACCAAAGGGATGTCAGAACTTCAAAGTTCTTTACCAAATCTAGTAAAATAACTAGTTACAAAACAACAATTCATATTCTCCATCTTGCATTAACAAATGCACTTAAAACATTTGCCTGTAAGACACTTCCTCTCAACAGCAAATATCACTGAGCCTGATGCAAAGACAACATTCTGTCACAAATCAACACCAGCAGAGTAAGGGGAAAAGCTGAACTTTAAGGGGAATGAATACCTGCAGTACAACTCTAACACAAAATTCAGACTGATGCCTCTAAAGTATACAGACTTAATTCTCTAAACACATCTAACTAGTTCAAATAAACCCTACTACAACCCTCGGACAACCTTCAGCTGAATGAAGATGGGTCTTTGTATTAGACTGAGTTTTAAGTGCCTTGTTTTCCTCAATGAAACCAGCCTGCTATAATCAAGAACTACTGACATTTCAGAAGGTCAGGGAGAGAACCAGTTCCGATTTAACTGTTACACAAACGATATTTGCCAGGGCTCAGGTTTCCAGGTGAGTGCACGGGGGGTGCAGCAACTCACCCTACGCGGCAGGAGCGAAGCACAGAGGGAAGCCACTTGCACAACAACTGCTCAGACTCTGCTGCAAGCTCACAGACAAACACACACCCCACCTGCAGCACACCCAGAGCACACACGGTGCCAGCTGGGTGGGAATCCAGGCAGCTCAGCCCAGATATCGTCCCAGGACAGCCTGCTCCGGCCACTGCAAATTTATCTTACCCACACTTAGACAGAAAACAGCTGCTACTGATGGGTTTTCTCAATATGGAAGGGAATAGCTTGAAGAAACTCACACTAGGTGTTGCAGCCGATCGCTTGTTTATTGAAATACATTGAAAAAGTCGCTTCCCAAAAAAGGGTTGTTATTTCAGGCAAAACCAGCAGCTGGATTTACTGCTCATCCCTGCAGAAGCTGTGCTGGCAGAGCAAGTCTCCACAATTATTACTTACTACTTTTACACTTTCTTCCTCAAGAGATACCAGGCAGAGGAAAAAAAAAACTTTCTTCCTCGTTCCTAAGGGAGGACACGGTGTCCCCACACAAAACAGACCAGCCACGTCTGTATCTGCCACGGAATAGCTTTGTTTGGTGACTCCCGGCTTAAATTCACGTCGGCTCGTCTAAAATAAACTCCATTCCGGTCACATTTAAACGCACTGGCGTGAGTCCACACCACAGATAAATAAATAAACAAACAATGGGTTCTATGTTGCGTTATCATCTCGCCGTGGGGACTGGCAACAAATAGCGCATATTACATGAAATTAGATATAACATCACGATCGCATTGTTTACTTGGTGTTTAAAAGTAAATCGACTGAAACAGCCTTGAGTTGTTCAGTGCTTGTTTAACACCACGAACATTCGCACCGGGAGCCAGAAGGGCTGTTCGAACTCAGCCTTATCGCCTTAACACTTTGTATAATTACTTTTACACCTACAGAGCCTTCAGAATCGCCTTCGTAGGCACTTAAAGCCTTTAGAACCACTTTTAAAAGCATTTAAAAGCAACGCTGCTCAGATCGCAACGCTTTTAACTCGGCAAGTCGCTAATCTTTGCGACGGGGCCGCAACAGCCCTGAAGAACGAGTGACAGCCCCAGCCTGCGCCCATTAATCCATTAACGTAAGGGAAATGAGAAGAGGGGGAAGGAAGGGGAAAGGGAAGCGCGGCGGGCCCGCCCGCGGCGATACCTCCTTGTCGGGCACCCACGGCGGCTCGTCGAGGCCGAAGGGGCTGCGGGCGGCGCGGTGCTCGGGCACCATGCGCAGCCCGCTCGGGGACCGCACCAGCTTCTTCCCGTCGCCGCCCGACATCTTCCCCCTGCGCGCCGCCGCCGCTCGGCCGCGGGACGGGCAGCGCCGCCGGCCAATGGCTGCGCGGCACCGCGGGACGGGCACGGCGCGCGGCCAATGGGAAGAGCGGGCTGCCAGCGCCCCGCCTACCCGCGCTGAGCTCCACAGCCAATCGCGTGTCTCCCGGGGGCTTGAGGCGGGCCCGCTGTTC
The DNA here is from genome assembly GCA_035584735.1 of Pseudotriccus pelzelni. NCBI lineage: Eukaryota > Metazoa > Chordata > Aves > Passeriformes > Tyrannidae > Pseudotriccus > Pseudotriccus pelzelni. Next base: position 54,165,336 of record JAWMRA010000161.1, on the reverse strand, counting down.
CCGCCCCGCCCCTTCGGCACCGCAACCCGGAAGCGAAGCGCGCGGGCGCCTCAGCCGCGCCCTCCCGAGTTCCGCGTTGGAGGAGGCGCCGCAGTCGCTCCCCGGGCGGGCTGGCGGGCGAGCTCGGCTCCCGCGGCTCCAGAGAGGGACCGCGTTCGGTGCAGCAGCGCCCGCCCGGGGCTCCGGGCACGGTTCGGCCCCGCGGGAGGGCGGCGAACGGCGCCCTGCCATTGGCTGTCCCACCGGGGCGCCCGCTCGGAGGAGTTTTGATTGGCCCGCGGCGGCGACCTGCTCGCTGATTGGCTGCGGGGGTGCGTGACGAGTGAGGGTGGAGAGGTGGCGCGGTCGGTCCCCGTGTCCGTCCGTGTGTCCATCCGCCCGTCTGTGTGTCTGCGCTCCCCGCCCGGGCCCGGCCTTGGGACACCCGTGGCTGCTCCGTGACCCGCTCCCGGTGTTCCCTTCTCCCCGGTGCCTCATCAGTGTGAGCGGAGAGTGCGCAATGTTTTGGAGCCCCTCAGTCAAGGCCCGTCGTAATCATGGTTGACTTCAGTAAGTCTCGGCTTCTAACCCTTCTCAGAATGTTACTGTAAATAGGTATTGCTTCAAAGTAACTGTTTCTTCTCCTGTGTTCGGCCTGCCATCAGCATCCGTCACCGCTTCGCCTCCCCATGTTGGAAAAGGGGTTGTTCATAAAGTCATATATTCTCACGCAACTCCTGGAAGTTGTGAGGAAGTGTCTGCCGCTCTCCCTCATAAACATTATCAGAATAATACTGAGAACCTCACAGTACTCTTCTAGGCACCCAGAGTGTTGTGTTTTGGACCAAAATATTAAAAGAACTGCTTAATGCTGTTACAAGAAACAAGCAGATTTTTAGCATTTTAATATTCAGTTTGCTTTTAGCCAAGAAATGCATATTTGACTACTGCCCAGTGCATGAGTAGTCTTGGGTCATCCCAGATTGCACGTGTGTGCAATTTTTTTTCTATTTGAGGATGAAAAGCTCGAGTGAAGAGTGTCAGGGTGGAAATGACTGTGTGGTGTATTTGCAAGCCTCAGAGCCAAAGCACTGTGCAGAAGCACAGGCAGTTAAAATTACTAGTAGTTTTTAACTGCAGGATTATTAGTTGAACTCTTTAGTAGGATACATGTAAACAGCCAGCTGAGAAGACTTCTGCCAATGGGCTGAATCACAGGATCATTAGGGCTGGAAGGGGCCTCTGGAGATCACCCAGTCCAACCCCCCTGCCAAGGCAGGGTCACCTGCAGCTGGTGACACAGGAACATGTCCAGGGGGCTTTGGAATGTCTCCAGAGAGGGAGACTCCACCACCTCCCTGGGCAGCCTCTTCCAGTGCTCTACCACCCTCAATGTAAAGAAGTTCTTCCTCATGCTGAGGTGGAACTTCTTGTGTTTTAGTTTATGGCCACTGCTCCTCATCCTGTCGCTGGGCACCACTGAAAAGGGTCTGGCACTATCCTCTGACACCCACCTTTGATATTTGTATGTCTAAACAGGCCCAGCTCCCACAGTCTCTCCTTGTAAGAGAGATGCTCCAGACCCCTGATCCTCTTTGTGGCCTTTGCTGGGCCCTTTCCAGGAGCTCCTCGTCTTTCTTGTGGTGATGAGCCCAGAACTGGACACAGCACTCCAGATGTGGCCTCACCAGGGCCAAGTAGAGGGGGAGGATCACCTCCCTCAACCTGCTGGCCACAGTATTCCCATAATAAAATAATAGTTATTATATCAATATATATAAAATAATTATGATATAAATAATTCCCATAATATAATAATAATAATAATCATTCCAGAATAATTGTTACTTCTCTAAGATAACTGTTATATACAGTGTTAAAAAAAATCCTAGGAACTTTTGACACTGATTTATGCTTATTTTTTTTCTTGCATGTGTCTGCAATAAAAGCTGCTTTAATCACAGATAATTATGTGATGCTCTGCTCGTGGCTGTGCTGTGTCGGGAAATGGATTGGGACCAGTTTGACTTGAACCCTCGAACAGTTGCTGCCCTGAAGAAAGGTAACGTTGCCAAAATGTCACTGACAGATCTGCCAGTACAGTGTCTTCCTTCATCTAACTGTCTGTCCGTGGGTGTAAGCCTGTAGATGGGCACTAACACTTCAGAACCATAATTAAGTATTTAATAAACAAATTTTTGAGTAATTAGAAGTAAGGCCTTTTGCCCATGCTCCAGTAATCATTTTCCAAACAATTTTATAACATTCCAGGTGAGTGTCGACTGCCCACCTTAAAAGAATGCAGTGTAGATAAACTTTAAGCAAATGAGTGGTAGAAATTGGGAAAACTTTTCTGTGTTCAGACTGTAATCCAGCCAAAAGGATTTATAAAAACTCTTCTGATTTCAGCTGACATAAAATCAGTAAAAGAGATTTTAAACCTTTCTGGAGCAGACTTGCAAAGACTGATGAAGCTCTCCAGCGCAGACATACAGTGCCTGCTGAAAACAGTCTCTCGCACGCTGAGGAGGAACAGCATGGTCACAGGTAATGTAGTCAGTACAGAAAAAGTGTTCTGTTTAAAACTTAAAATAACTGTCACTGAAAACATGGAGAAAACATGGGCCTGGCTCCTCACTCACACAGTAATGTGGTTTAAAAATGAAAATGCAAGTGTTTTTATTATGCCGTGGTGAATTATTTGACTGTCCTAAGGACAGCTCCCTGGAGACCTGGGAGTACATGGAAATGGATGGGTGTCGCTCTTCAGGATCAAGCCTGCTTGAAACAGGAAAAAATGATTCTCCAGTCTGAAAAACTTCATTATAGGAACAAGATATTTCCTTTTTCTTTCATGTGCTCTTTCTCACTTGCCATTTTCCTTTTGGACTAAGATTAGTTGCAAAATTTATTTATTAAAAGCTGCATAAACTGATTTGGTAAAAACACCTCACTCCAAATCAAGCAGGACATAATAGTTCCTCCTGTACAAATGCTTCATGACAGCTCTGTACTTAAGATTTATTTTGTTGTGATTGCATATGTCTTTGGGCCTTGGCCAGGTGCCTGCTGTGCTGTTTTATACTCTGATATAGTTTCCATTTCGATAATTGCTGGGCTTGAACTTTGCTGTCAGAAAACTCTGTTTTCCCAGAGTGTAGCTTTCCACAGAGACACCTTGGAGGCAGAGAAAGGGAACAAAGCTTGAGAGGAGGAAAAGGGCTTAGTGTAAATTACCAGTTTTTGAACAGACATTCAGTAGTTGCTTTGTGGGGAAAGGAAACTGGAGAAGACCATCGTGTCTTACGAAAATTCTCCATCAACAAAGAAAGCATCCTTTGTAGATATAAACCTTGTAGACAGCCTCTATTTTGTGTTATTTGTCTGATAGAAAGATAATAAATGAAACTTTTTTCTTTCTTTCTTTTTCTTTTTTAAATCATTAAAAAAAAATCCCAAACACTGCAGCACTTCAGCTCTACCAAGATAAAGATCATCTCACCTCCCAAAGCCAGAAGCTGAGCCTGGGATGTTCAGTGCTGGATAACTTGTTAAAAGGTGGCATTCCTTTAGTGGGAATCACAGAGCTTGCTGGGGAAAGTTCTGCTGGGAAGACTCAGATTAGTTTACAGCTGTGCCTGTGTGTGCAGTATCCCTACAAATATGGTGGATTAGAGTCTGGTAAGTGCTGAAATGTAAATATTGATTCATTTGCCATTTGGAGGAATATACTGTCTTTAAGAACATTGTTGAAGCAGAATGCACGTGTTCAGTGCATGTCTAACCTCAGCTTTACTTAGGTGAGTAGAGCGTGCTGTGCACACGTCCTGCAGCACAGGATAATTTAATTCAGAACTACTGTTGGCTGTTGTTTGCCTGCCTGCCACTCTGGATTAAACTAAACATGCTCAAACAACGTAAGAGCAGTATTGCTGTCGTGAGTACCCGTTGACTCCTCAGGTAACAACCTCAGCAAAACAGCTGCACAGGTAATTTTCCACAGACGTCTTGGGTACATGGTATATGTTCCCTAGTATGGGGTTTTGAAATTTCAAAGAATATTTTGTTTGATAAGCAATAACAATAGGGATTTACAGAAAATAAAATTGGTGGAAATGTAATTGAAGGAAGGCAACATTGTTTAGTAGCTGTGATTTTCCTGGATTTGCCAAAGTGATGTCTTTAAGCAGAATTCTAAATATACAGATTTATTCTTTGAGTGTATTGTTTTCTCTTCTATCACACTGATCTCACTCCTAATTTATTTTATTGGTTTTTGTTTTGTTTTTACTATTCTATGGTGCTGTAGAAAGGGAGGAAACTTGTGTCACTTCTGAGAGTTTGGTGTCCTGGTAGTCTGCCTTAGGTGTGTTTTCTCTGTGACTTTCTCTGTGCCTTCCATGCAGCACTGGCTTTATTTGGCAGCTCAGTGGTTTGTTGTGGGGAAACTTAATTTCTTGAACTATATCCACCCATGTGGAAAAATCACAGAATGCAGAAATTAAGATCTTGCCTAAAGGGACATAATTAGCCCCTGGCTTACATTACTCTGTCATTAATCAGAAGCAAATGTATTTTGTTTGGTACCTTTGTGTGGTGCTGCTAACTGCTGCAAATAGGATGCAAATACGTTTTTATTCCTGCTCCAGCACTTCTCCCTGTTTATGCTGAAATACAGGAACAAACCAGAAAGAGGTACAGAAGAAGGTGCCCAACATGCTAATGGCATTCTGGTCTCTTGCTTGTAGGGCTGCAGGATGACAAGTCTTTTCATTATTTGTGTTTGAAGGTGATCACGATTTTTATGCCCCGGGAACTCGGTGCTGTTACATTGGCTTTGTTGTGTCTGTGTTCCTCGTCTACCTGCTCCCGAGTGTTTCCTGGGAGGTAGGATAGAATGGAGAACCAGAACGTTTTGGAGGGCTCAGAGGACAGAACTTGAAGGTATAGAAGGTGGAAATACCCTGTTGCTGAAGTTTGAGAGCTAAGGAAGAGGTGGAATCCTAATTCTAGTTGTTCTTTATTCGCAGTGGGGTATCTTGCCATCTGTTTTAGGCTGCACGCAGCCATAGCAGCAGATGCTGTTTGCAAAGCACTTAGAAAATGAAACTTGATGTCTTTGCAGTCTGTAAATAAGGGTTGTGTTGAGTTTCTGATGGGAAATATGATAATTAAAGCTTATGTTAAATATGAGGAGTTTTATCCTTTAGGAGACTTGAGGAGAACAGCACTGCTTAGAAGCTCTCACAGAGCTCTAGCACTACCAGTAGAGGATTGGTCTCAGTGCTAGTGGCTTGTATTTTTTTACTGCTTAGAAAGTTCCCTTTTCTTAAGTGGTGATGTTGAAATACATGTATGAATACATGAAATACATTTAAACAGTATGGATTTATTCTGCATTTACTTCATTTGACTTGGTGCTGTTCTTGTTTATAATACTCAGTGCTAGGAGGTTGGCAGCAAAGAAATCCTGAAAGTAAACAAAGGCATCCTTTGCCTCCAGGATATCTTTCTGCCATCCCAGGAATGTCAGTTGTGTTCAGTTGCATATTGGCTGAACTTATTTTATATGCCCATATTCATAAGTAATATGTGAATATAATGGGACAAATTAATATTCATATTGGAACTCAGAAAACAGTGTTTGCTACTGATTCTTGCTAACAAGGTGCATGAAAGATTATGTTCATAGGAATCAAAACTTGTCCTTTTTGAGGCTTGATGGGTTTTAGTGGTTTTTATTTTTGTTTGATTGCTTTTTGGGGGGTGCTTTTTGTCAACAACCAGCATAGCACATTTGTTGGCCTGAATAACAGATTTGATGAAATAGCTAATATCTCTTTGGTTTTTGTGAAGTAAAGAGGTTTAGGTGATCACTGACTGACTTCTTAAGAGTCTCTGTCAGCTTGTTTCTCAAATGTGATAACTACCCTGACTCCTGACTTGCAGCTTCCTAATAACCTGCAAATAGTGTGATGCCACAGGCTTTTCTGTTTGTGTTGTACAACTCCCCCCTTTTTTTTGGGTCATGACAACTCACTTATCTTTAAAGATACATGGCTGATAAGTGCTTTTGCCTCATAATTAGGCATTGGTCTTCAGTATTGAATTTAGTAATTTAGCAATATCTTGTAGGTCCGCAAAATTAAACTGAGGTAGGAAATACTGTATGAAGCAGAACTGTTCTTAAGGAAGAATTAATTTATTTTTTTTTACAAATGTTTAGCTAAAAAAATTACCTGAATAACTGTGCTCACTTGAACTTAAAATTCCTTCGACATTTCACATGTGAAGGGTGTTCACATGTGAATTTACTGTGGGTTTGGGGAAAGTTATGACAAAGATGCAGTTTTAGTCCTACAATAATTTGGGCTTAGACTCATCTTTGTCTCATATAGAAAATTCTCAGGATTCAATACAGGTGTCCATCAGCAAAATATTTTTTGTTGATATAATAACCATTAATTTTTATTTGATCCAGTCCTGAGATCTTTCTGTTTCCACTGTTGGATATAGTTTCATATTTTTGTCAGTGGACTGGGTAGAGGATTTGGACGTTGCATCTGAAAATGGGACTTTGCAGTTCCTGAAGAGCAAAGGTAGGGATGCACCGATAGGGTGGAAATGTTCAGGATGTCCCATATTGCCAAACGCTTCATCTGCCAGGCTGTGTTAGCAGCTCCACCCACTTTACTGAGTGGGGTTGATCCTTGGATGTAGCCCTCTAAGTCTTAGCTGTTAACTCTGATTAGTTCTGCAATAACAGTGACAGTTTTTTGTAAGGAAAATACTGCATGTATTTTTGTTCTCTTTCCCCAACCTCTTTGATGTGTATGGTTAATTTTCTCTGCATTACTTGTTGACTAGAAACCACAGGAAAATATTTAGACATCACTCACAGTAATGTGATTGAAGTATAATGTTTTTATAATCTAATTACCATTTTCAGGAAGGGTTAATTGGAATGAGGTTGGAAGAGTGGTCCTCTTTAAACTGGCTTAGAAATTGTAGCAATCCGTGTGTAGATTTAAAACCTAGAATCTGGAAAACAGGGTGAAATGAACCAAAATACTAGTTGTCCTGGTTTTGGCTGGGATAGTTAATTTTCTTCGTGGTCTGGTGCTGTGTTTTGGATTTCTGACTGAAACAGGCAGACCACACAGTGTCACCCTTATTTGTAGGCTGGATAATAATGATACTTCTGATCACCCGGGGTAAGTGGTTGGGTATTCAACAGCTCTGTACAAGGAGTGTCACCCAGCAGAGAGGACAAAATCCAGCTATGTCAGCAGGCACCAAAACAAAAAGGGCCCAGCAAAAGCAGGAAAGTCACAGGATTGAGGTTTTTGTTCATCATCGATTCAATGTGGTTGCAAAGTAACATGAATTTCCAGGTACATATGTGTAGCTTTTGAGTGCAGAATGTCTTTTATTTTTGTGCTATTAAGAAAACTCTGTCAGAGCCCTGTTGTAATCCCAGGTGGTTTCCCTGGCTGCAGGAGCTGTCTACATTTGCACAGAAGATGCATTCCCAAGTAAGCGTTTGCAGCAACTCATAGGCCAACAACATAAGCTGCGTGCAGATGTGCCAGCTGAAATCATACAGAAGATCAAGTTTGGAAACAGTATTTTTGTTGAGCACGCAGCAGACCTAGTAAGTAGTAGCACAAAATAAGAATGCATAATTATTACACTGTAATCCAATAATCACCGAGGGGGGGTGTTTTGTATAGCAGACCTTTCAAAAGGCTGAGAGTAAACTAAGATCTGTAATGAATAAATACTACTTAATCTGCAATTTGCTGTTAAAGAACTACTAGAGTTTTATTATGAAATATATTGAAAGATAATATTTTTTTAGAATGAGTCATGCTGTAGATTTTATAAGTCATTATGTTTATTGAAATGTAGTAGACTTACTGCTATTAGTTCTACTGCAGCTCCTGGGGAGACCTTCACTGAGTTGGAGACAGGATATAAGTGTATAAGCAAAAGGTGCTGTGCATACTGACTATCCTGTGTTATAACACCAGAGTTGTTGTTAAAACTGCAGATGGGAGGAAAGGATACAAAAAGGGATGCCTGGAATGAGTAATGGAAGAATCATCACACCAGTGCAGCTCTCTTGCCCCTCTATGTGTATGTGTCAGAGTAGAACTGAAAGGGGAAATACACAAACCTCAATCCTGTATTCTTGTCTTGTAAACTCATTTTTGTGCCTTTTCTCAAGTAGCCATGAGTATGCTCTTGATAGATAGAATGTCAGAAGCTCTGTTTTCTCTAAGGGTTGAAAGTAGCAGTTCTTGAATCATTCCAGTTGCTGGGCTTTTTAACTGTAGTTTGCAAGTGTAAGATCATCTTGCTTGAGACTTATTCACTGTGTGGTCCAGGCAGCAGCTGGACCTTTTCCACGTCCCTTTCATTAGAAATATTAATTAAAGTTCTAATGGTAGTTTCTGGAAGCTACAGAGTATGTTTTTGTAAAAAGGAGATAATTGTCCTTTAGTAGTACGTAAATCTCTCTAAAATACCTTTAAAAGTAAAACACTACACTCACTGGTAAGTCCAGCACAACAGATTATTACAATTCATTCTTGCTGTGTGTAGATGCACTTCGTGTTTTTAGGATTATAGTACTGCACCTCTGAGATTTTGAAATACCAGTGAAGAATTAAAAAGTCAGAGCTGCAGGTAACTGTAGGGTGCAGTTTGGTCTTCTCATTTTTTTCTTAAGTAAAGCCACAAGAAGTTACTATTGAGACTTAAAGATCCACGAGCTCCCTTCATGAGTAGGAACTCCTTCAGCTCGTGTTGCAGTGACGATACCTGTATTTACTCTCCTGATGTGACAAGTGGAGTTCTCTGCCCTGTTTCACTGCTGTCTGTGTGTGTGGCAGGACACCTTCCACAGGTGCATCACGACCAGGCTGTCCCTGCTGCTGGCCAGGGGGATGGTCAGGCTGGTGGTCATCGACTCCATCGCTGCCTTGTTCCGCTGCGAGTTCGGGGTTTCCGAGTCCGTCGTGAAGGCTCGGTATTTGCAGACCTTTGGAGCGCAGCTTCACAGTTTAAGCACAAGATTCAGGACTCCAATAATGTGCATTAATCAGGTATGGCATCAAAATTGCTGCTTGTTCTATAGGGGCCATTTAATAAATGGCTAGAGGGTGATGATGCGCTCTCTGTGTGCAGATTTCATGGTGGTGCATTTACTAATGTCAGCTGAGTATTAATGAGTGATGGAAACTGAAGCTTCCTTAAACTGATGTGCTTTAAACTAGTAAATCTTCTATTCAAAATTTAAGAACATCATCTAAGCTTTTATAGACTCCCAGCATTCTCAGAAGCTGCCCACTAAAGCTAACAAAAATAGGTATGTATAGTGACTGCACAGAAGATCAAAACGAAGTAACAGGAGTTATTTCTTGACATTGGCTGCAAATGCCATTGCCAGCAGGATCGCTCTGGGAACTCTGCAGGCACAGTTATATTCCAGGAGACAGTGAAACACCGGGGACTTTGCTGCATTTCTGTGGAGCTCAGCATTTTTGTGTAACTGCTGAGATTACTAAAGCACGAGAATGCATGGGCTGACATGAGCTGAACAAAAAAAGGCCACAATGATACTGGTCAGAAGGAATATTATTTTGAGAAAACAAGGCAAGACACTGATCTTGGTATTCTCACAAATTGAAGGAGCTGGAGGTGAAGCACTCACAGTTGGAATACGGCCTCAGAAAGGGGTAAGTAAATGTGCAGGCAGGTCACTGATGGGAAAATTCAAAGTCATGAAATCATTGAGAACAGGACATTTTTTTGAGATTTGGGCTTCAGTACTTTTTATCTGCAGCTACAGCATTGGAACAATTTTGTGAGTTTTTTTAACAAATGAAGCATCCAGAAGTAGTTTGATTCACATAGGCTGTAGCTAGCTAAATAGTTCTAGCACTGTAAACTCAGCTTGTAATTCACAACTCCCTTCTAGTTTGCCTTGAAAGAATAAGCGTTTTCTAACTTGGCTTCATGTGTGATGCAGTAACTTGGATTTCCTTGTCTTTGTTCCCTTCCCTGCCCTGCTGCTCGCTGAACACACACAAGCACAGATTATCTGCAAATGTTGTTTTTCTGCTTTAGGTGACAGATGCAGTCAGCGAGGTGGAAGGTGCTCAGTGCAGTTGTAGGTGAGTCATCCCCAGCAGAGTGTAACAATGTCAGACACAGCAGCATTTAAACACTGTACGTTTTGTATCTCCAATATAAACTATGAGAGCCTGTGAAGGGCAGTAGGGCATTTACCCAGCAATGCTGTGTTTGCACTAACTCGTGTGCTGTAAAGGGGGAGAAGATGTCAGCTGCACTTGGGTCATAACTCCTAATCAGCAGGTTAACAGGAAAACTTCCCTGGAGTTAATGGCTGGTGTCCTTGCTTACACAGGAGTGTTTTTGCTCTCATCTTGTCTCTGATACAACTGAGTGCATTTTCAGTCTGCTTAAAAAATACAGCAACCAAACCTTAGCAGTTGGCTTTCTTAGTGGGTTCAATAAAAAAACCCCAAAATAGTATCTTTTGACACCAAGATATTAACAGGATTCAAAGGTACATATTTTTTTTGGTTGAATCCTGACCTTGGTGTACTACATCAGCTGAGTGCTACATAAATGGCTGTTTGTGAGGAGTCCTTTGACCACCGGCTTCGGAAACTGACACAGAACAAGGATAAGATTGAACTATTCTTCCCCTGGTTATCTTGTAATTCTTTTACTGGAGAAATTGCACTTTCTTCAAGAAAAAAAATTTGTTTTAAACTTGGGGTTGAAAGTAGTATGTATGCAGTGTTGTATTTACCCAGCATTTCTAACTATACCCTCACATGGAATCCAGGGCCAGCAGGTACACACTTCAAACACTTACAGTTCAATCATTTTTCTTTAGTGGTTTTCCTGTCTCAAGAGGGGGCCCATCCAGAGGTAGGTATTCCCCATGGCTGTAGTTGGAGGAATGACAGTTGTTCTGATAGAAGTCCTTCTCTTCCAGCTGTTACCTTGCCATAGAGAACCTAACATGTTATTTTGTGAGAACACCCTGTCACCTTTGTCTTCAAAGACTGTTGGTTTTCAATTTAGCAAACAATGTAAAATAGAGAAACAGCAGATCATTTCTTCCACTGTAATTTTGTTACAACAGAAGATATTTCTTGTGAAACTGGTGTGTGCAGAAATGTGTAATACTGTCTTTACAGGGTAGTGGGTAACAGAGTTGCTCCAGCGCTTGGAATAACCTGGGCAAATCAGCTGCTGATGAGACTGATGGCCAGCCGGATATCCCTGCCTGGACAAGCATCTGGAGTGGCATCACAGTGCACTGGAAGTGTGAGGACTTTGAGGGTAGTTTTTGCTCCTCATCTCCCTCCATCCTCTTGCTACTACACAGTACAGTTGGAAGGTGTGAAAGGGATAAAATAACTCCTTTGCATAGTGAAGTATTCTGCTCCAAAAAAAGGTATCAGAACTATGCTTCAGAAAGAGTTACTAGTAAAATGCAGTTCCTCCTAGGAAAGGAAGAGAGAAGTGGATGGTCAAGTACGTGAACAATGGCATGACTTCCTTTAGCCTTGTCTACATTGTGAGAGGTGTTTGTACACTTGGGTATTCGGCTTGTCCTTGTGAGAGAAGTGTTTGGAGGAGAGTGAAGCTGTGGGCAGGTGGAGGCTGCACAGTGAAGTGGGAGGTGGCAATCCCCATGTTGGGGGAGAGCTGATGTCTAATTTTATTTTAATAGCATACTAATCTAGAACCAGCATTTACTGCAGTTGTGGACCCTCTCTGTTTCCAGACCCAAAGGGACTCAACTTCAATCAGTTAATGTTGCCTGCTGGTGGTTCTGGGCCTCATGCTGCCATTAAGGATAGCTGTCCTTTGAAATAACACAGGGCAAAGCAGCTGTCCTATTTTAAAACCTCTTGTTATTAATATTTGGATTTTAAAAAATACAGTATCAAAAAGGTACTTGATTTTAACATCTTACTGTAAGAAAATTGTACTGCCTTTGTACTAGATGGGTATGTTCAGCTTCATAGCACTTCTACAATTTCTTCTAATGGCTAATTTCCACTCTTTTCCTGCTTTCCTGTCCCCTCCCTTCATAGCAAAAGCTCCTTCAGCCTCTTCCATTTGAAAAATAATGAACTACACCCCCCATCCCCTTGTTCTGTTTGCCCATCACTGCAGCTGTGTAACCTTGGGGCAAGTGCTCTCTTCCTGTTCTTCCTGGTACTCTGCCCTGCTCTGTGTTTTACTGGATCTGGACAGCGTTCTGGATTGCTGCCTCTGGCATCCTCTGTCCCTACTGCTGAGCTCTCAGCTAAACTGTGCTTCTGAAGGGCATCATCAGCTGTTTTCATCCATCCGTGGAGCTTTTGCTCTGAGGTGATTTTTGTTGTTTAGTTAGAGCTTTACATGGTTTTTCTTCCTGCCTTTGCACATCACATCTTTTCTCTGTCCTCAGAGCCACAGCTTTTCCTGTGGCTGAATTTTTCCATCCCTGAATTAGGTGTGAAGACAAGCCAGGTGAAGTTACTCACAGAGGCTTTCCAGAGGCCTCAGACCTCAGCAGGCCTGTGTTCTGTGGGTGCCTGCTCTCACCACTGTGTCATGCTCACTTGTATCACACGCTCCTGAAGCTTTCGGATTCCCCCCTCCTTCGACCTGCCCTCCCCAGCAAGAACTCCACGTGTTTCTGTGGTTACACAGCTCAGGTCTGTCTTTCAGCCAGGGTACACTATATTAGTGAAACAGTCACCTCCTCTACCTTTTCCCAGTCATCCTCTGTCAGGATAAAGGCAGCCATCCTGTCACGTGGAAGCACACAGCTGGGCAGCAGAAAGGAAGAGTTCTGTCCGGCTGCACGCTGGCTCAGCTGGAACTCTCTGCCAGGAGACTTCTCCGGGGACAACTATGACTCAAGGAAAAGAGGCCCTGTGTGACCGCCTCGGGAAGTTCCGGAGGAGAACAGGAACAATCACAGCTTGAAGCTGAAGGAAGGAAACTGAGCAAGCAGAAAGGATGAGTTGCTTTCAGTGCCTTCTGCAACCCCTTCAGGTATCTCAGGGGACCTTTTGCAAATACCACAAGTTTTCTCTAAATTGCTTTTCTACAGTGTCTTAATTCTCTGTATTTGGAAATGACTGTGCTTGATGGTGTTTTTTAATAAAATCCAACCATGAACTTCAGAAGCCTTTGTGTACTCTAAGGAAAAAGGGAGAGTGCCACAGCTCAGTCATGGTTACCTCTTCAAATCCCTCCCTTCTGTGCCTCCTTGCGAACAATTCAATGAATAGGTAACACTCCAGTTTTTCCTCTTCTATCCCTGGCCCGTGTCTCTGGGATTGGAACGGGAGCCAACAGAATGCTTATCCTAGTACTGACTGGAAAAAAAACCCACAGAGAGATGCAGCTGATTATTTTGAGTCAGTCAACTCCTACCTGGACATTCATTACCGAGGAGTCTCATCAAACCCAGCCTCCAATGCCAGTTTGCCTCACCGTGTTCTGAACGTGGATCAGTCTGATACACACACACCTTAAGGCACAGTCTGTAATATTTTGATCATTCTTTTTGCAAGCAATGAGCCATAAGCATTAACAGTCAAAGATGAGCCTGTAATCAAAGTCCCAGTTTACCTGGTGGAAAACACATTTACCCAGAAACTGAAGGAACATTTTGCCTGAGCAAATCTTCCTGACAGTCATTGCCTGTGTTGGTTCTTACTAAACTCTCCAGCAGAGCAATTACAGTTTGTCTTCTGGCTCATCATCACACAAACCCTGAACTTCTCAAATCCAGCATAACCCCTCAGCTCACAGACATCACCCTCAGTCCCACCCCCATCCAGACTGGAATGTCCATCTGACCCAAGTGCAGCTTTGGGGCTGCAAACCCCCATGGGAACTGAACAAAGCACCTGCCTGCTTTGACCCCTTGTTTCTAAGGGGTTGTACCAAGCAGAAGTTTTAATAAATGCAATTTAAGAACCTTCCCTTTATACAGCTTTATTCATCTTTGGGTTTCACAACTCAGATTTGTTTCTATACAAGAAAAAACTGAAGTAGTTTTTACAAAGATGATTTACATTCTATAACGTATTAAGTCTTTATCCTGCAAGACTACATTTAAATATTTCTCTACATTTTGAAAAGAAACATTAAATGACACTTGAAAAACTTTTAAAACATTTCAAATTAAACTACAGATCTGTGATGTATTTGAAGAGGCCTTTTTCAGCAGAAGGATCATGTTCTGTGTTCATTGCTTTGGAAAAGAAGAATCAAATTCATTTGTACCTGGTAAAGAATTTACACAACTGACCTACTAACAAAACAGATGTAGTAAAACACTCTAAACAATCTCATTGCAATTTTTTTCAAATTACAGTGATTTGCTACTGTGTTACAGGCAACATTTGTGGAAGTTTATTTTCAACACAGTTTTATGGGATAAGATAGGCAGGTGAGCTCTCAGTGGAATTTCATCCGTAGCTGTGAGGAGCAGTAACTACTCAGATCAAATGCAGCATCTGAAAGCTACTCTTGGAAGGTTTATCTTTCTTAAATCAAACCTGGAAGTCGTATATGGGGGTGATCTCCTCGTGACAGATACACTGACAGTACAAATGGTTTTCTAGTTTTGCTGTTTCTGGGTTTTGGTTTTGTGAATGGTTGGGGCGATGGGGAGGGCAATAATCCAATGTAAGATGTTCCGAGATTTCCCTCAGTTCTAACTATTTACAAAAGAACTAAAAGCCAGGGTGTACTTCTGTAAGTCGGTGACAATGCAACTTCACAGCAGCACATCTTTTAACATTTATTCTCTCAGTACAGACTAACATGACCAAAAATGCAATTCTCTCAGCAGCCTTCAGACACAATATGTGACCTGCACAACAGAAACCAAGGTAACTTAACTCACCAAATACTGCAGACACACTGTCAAAGCAGCACTGCACAGCCCTTTGACTAAATATTTCCAACTGAAAAATTTCTGGATTCAGATGGTAAAATTTAAGCACAGATGCTTCTCAAGATCAAAACCATTTTAATTTACTACCATTCAGGAGGACTCGGGGGGATGGGGTGTTGTTTATTTTAACGTACAAACTGCAGACAAGGTGTCCAACTGTTTTTGTGTTTCCTAAGCACTGTTTTAGCACTGCAGTACTGCAACCACCATCACAAATATCACAACAATATGTTGGTTGTTCCTGCAGAAGAGGAGCAAATCATGACACAGGTACATTTTACAATACTTAGTAAGATCTAAAGTCAAGACTAAATATTGCCAATATTGGTAATGAGTAGCACACAACCAGAGACAGAAGGGCAACAAGCACCTTTCTGTCAGTAACAATTCCATGTATGATTCATTCCACCTCCTGCTGTACACCCTGGGACTCACCACTGTTCACAGAATCCAGAGGAACTGGCCTAACTTGGAGTCCTCATGTTTTCCGTAAAGTTCACCCTTAAAATTCTGATCAAGGACAAAAACACCAGATTAAAAACACACAACTGTATTACCAAGGTTGCAGTTTTCCTAACAAGAGGTCTGTCACTTCTGAAAGTCTTTTCTAGTTTTCTGTTTCATCAGAGCTGTTGATTTAGTTTGGTGCTGAAGACACACAGGAATTACACAGTTCTGGATGTATTCTTTATGCAGATTTAGCTACAACTGGAACACAGGAAACCCAGAAAGAAAATCTTGCATAAAATCGAACTGAGAAGCCCATCTGAAATATAAATGTACACAAACCATGTCCTGACAGTAACTCATTCACGATTCAAACACAGGGAATGTTGACTTTAACTTTTTCTGCTTTACAAGTTGTTCTCAAACTGCAAACAGCTCACTGGCTCCTAACAGTAAGGACTTGGCTACCATTCTTGGGGATTTATGAATTAAAGATGTCTTGTAATTTGTTTCTTCTCTGAAAAAATAAAACGAACCTTTTCAATGTAAGAATTGTTTAATAAGCAGTAGCTCAACAACTTAACCTTCCCTCACACTTTAAAATTCTACACAAAGGAGTAAAACCTTTAAAAGCACAGTATTAGTAATGCCACCACCAGCAACATCCTGAACAAGAAAGTTCCCCTGCTATCACCGTCAACACGCCATGGTGTTGCACTTAAAACTTACTGTACACTGTAATTTGGCATGGTTACAGTTTATCGCTATTTACACACTGTTGGGTTTTTTTGAGAGGTTGCAAAAAACCATTTTCCCTCAAACCTGAAAGATGAATGTGGGAAACACGTTGTTCAGTTTAAGTAATTCCTTATTAGAGAACCAGTTCTGTGTCTAAATAGTTTTGCGGAGTGTTTTTTTTTAAGCCAGATTTTTGTGAGGGTCTCCCAAGTGGAACACTGCCCATGGAGCTGCTCCTGCAGCAGGAGCACCGTGCTGGTTGGAAAGGGACTCCAAGGGGTGTTTGGAGTGAGTGTCTCAGGGCACAAGGCTGGGGCAGGGCTCTCCTGCTGCCTCCTGGCCAGAGATGGCACCCCTGGCCTGGCAGCCTCACCTACAGTTTTTTGCAAAGCCAGCTCAGTCTGCCTTTGTGCAGAGAGTTTATGTGCCAATTTCTATAGAACATGTTTTGCTTTAGGGAGGGAAAAATAAAAGTATATATATTACATATTTTTTTAATATAAAAAGCTCTTAATAAAAAGATTAAAACTCAAGAGTCAACATTATATGAGTATCTACTGTTAAGATAACCGAGCAACAACCCGTTCCTGCTCGAGTTCACTAATGAATTGCACTACTCTGTGCTAAAACCTCTACACAATTATTAGCAGCATCGAATCTCACCGTTCCTAAACTGTCTCTATAGCAGGTGCACCACACGCAGCTTTCTTTGAAGAGATGCTCAGACGGTACCTCCTGGTAAACATAGTTAAGTGCATTACACAGACACCTTTTTGCATCAGTTACTGTAACCAACTTAAAACCAGGTGCAAACCCAGTCAAGTACTTCTCCTAAGTGCTAATTTTAATGACTTTTCACAGCCTGTCAAATACTGAAACTTGCATATCTTCCTATATTTTACCTCCTTCAGTTACCGCTGACCTTGAATATTCCAGCTTCTCCCAAAGTTAAATTTGTTCGGCATTTTCCAGCTCACAGCTATAACCACAAACACATTTGTACACACACCAGTAGGTTTGTTTTTTTTACTTCCTCATCCAACTTCACACGAAGAATTTTCACAAAAGAACAAAATTACAAGCTTTACAGAAAAGCAAAAGGAAATCCTAATGTCTATAAAATCCTTAAAACGTACATAATTCCAGCAGCAGTCCTGTATACAGACAGCATATATATATACATATGTGTGTGTGTGTATATATATATATATTAACCTAAGTGGATTTAATGTGGCTATGTGGTCACACAGGTCACTTGCCAATTTTGGCCATCTGGTGCTTCCACGGAGGCCCTTAAGGTTTGAGTGGTCGTTTGCACAGCAGCTACTCCACAGTGTAACATCCCAGCGTGCAGTTGCCTTCTGCTGTCACCAGCTACTATGGAGAAAGGCAAGATTTGGGATCGCCATAAGGAAACGTTGGGGCACTTCCAGCAAACAGAGAATTGGATTGTGAATTCCAGTGGACAAGCGAGAAAATCAACCTGAGGCTCAGTGTTCCCCTGAGAGCAGCCACAGCTGCTCTGGGACAGTTGCAGTCCAAAACTTGAGTATTCTTCCACCACACAAGGTAAAAGGGTTTTTCCATTTCTCCTGATGGACAAAACCCATCCTACCTCCATTGACCACTGTGCCCTAAGACTTACATTAGCAAAGTTATGGTCCCAGGTGTTGCTATTCACGCTATTCATACGTAACACAGCCCCAGCCATCGCTTCTGTACGATTTAACAGCTCGCTCTAGTGGTTCAGTCAGTCGTGTCTAAGTGCTGTTTAGCCAGCCAAGGCTCCTCCCATCACAAGGATCAGTGGTGCAAGGGCAAGCTCCCCCACCACAAAATGCTCAATTGGAGTTTATACAGTAATGCACATGAATTTATCCTTTTCTCATTCCAGCGCTGTACGTATTTACTGACACACCCTTAGTTTTGCCTGCATTTAAACACCGCTGCATTTTGGTAGGCTTTGAGTGTGTTTGTATTTTCACTTTTTTTTTTGGCTGCTGTAATATTCAGATCTATTAAAGAAATTAATGTAAGTAGCATGAATGGGAGCAGTGCAATGAGCAATGTGTATCTATAGTTTTCCTCTAAAGAAAACGCTAATACTGTGTTTAAAATCGTCCCGATTGAAAAAGTAAAAACAGCAGTCCATTGGAAAAAAAACAAACCAACATCTACAAACTAGGTGTTCCTATACACAAGGATGAGGAACCAAAGCTTTGAAGGTCTCAGTGCTTCTTTATTCACACAGGAATATTAACTAGCTTCTGTCCAAAATCTCAATGCGCCAAATCTGTATGACTGACACTCAGAGCTCGCGAGTCTGTCAGACAATTATTTCGTTCCTGTGTGAAGGGGAAGAAAACAAACAAATACATTAAGCAAATGTCCAGAAGGTTCAAGAAAACAAACAAAATTACTAGTTTTAACAACCAGGAACAAGCAAATACATGGAACTATTTGAAACTGCTCTTACTGATGCTGGGGAGGGGGTTGATTTTCCATATCCTAATAAACATGGTTTTCCCCAGCTTTCAGCTGGCAATACTGTGAAGTAAATACACCTTTCCAATCCTGACCCAAGCCTTACCAGAAATGCAAGGGTCCATTTATGGGAACTGCCATGAGTGTCTACGATGGGGGAACTACAGAAGTTCACAAGAAGTGACAACTAATTACAACACCACAGTGTACACACAAACAATAAACTCCTCTTTCGGAAGTCACACCAATTAAATACAACTAAAGATCCAGTCTAGGAGTGTCTAGGGCATGGCACTTTAACACACTGGTGCTGTTGCTGCAGAGAATTGTGCTTTACCCTGCATTTTTTCTGGCTGAAGCTCACCCTAAGCAAGGTTTTTGCATACAATTCCAACCACAGAAAACTCTGCAGGATGTTCCCTAGAGATAATACGGTTACGACACCTTTACGCCACTCAGGAATAAAACGAGAGCCACACAGTTTTGGCTTTCCTACTTCAGGACACACGGTGCTGGAGATCCTCACCTACAGCTGTGTTAGTACAGAGGCAGTTTTAATCTTCCTAAAATTAGTTGCAGTTACTGTGTTAGTAACACGCACAGCAGTGTTTAGAAGGCAGAACATCGTTCACTCGTTTGACAATCTAAGAAACGGTGATTTGTTAGGAAAAAACAGGCAGTGGGGAGGAGTAGCACTTGGGCACACCATGTAGAGTTAAGCAAAATAAGGTCTTGTATTAGCAGAAGCTCGACACAGATCAGACAAACTTGTCAGACTGCTCCTGTACAACCTCAGAAACATCTGAATTCATGTTTACGGGAACCTGGCAACAATTAAGATAACTGGGCTCTTTGCAATAAAGGGCCTGAATTTAAAATATATTGAGCTGGACTTTAACAGTTCCTGCATTTTTTAGTTGCTTTTACATGAACAAAATGTTCAAGTTTCACATTCACTGTAATAGAAAGTCCAAAGCCAGAGAGTGCTTGATGCCATAAACCCCAATGGTCTTTATGGGATGGACTTGAGCCCTTGCTGAAATTTAAGCATAATTCATGAAAGTGTCACACAACGATGCCTTAAGCACGTGCTTCAAACATCTTACTGAAGTAGGATCTCACAATCACTGTAAGTTTGTTGTTTTATTATTATCACACTCTTTCTTATCCCAAACCCTACTAACGATGTTTATTTCTGTAAGAGTATTGTAGGGCTTCTTACTTGAAAACGATCTTCAGTAGCCTTGCCACCCATGTTAAGAACATTCAGAGAACTGGCACGCTTCATGCTGCAACCAGGACAGTGAACATGCAAGGATAAACCGATCAGAATGGCTGAAAACTAACAGCTATAAAAACACAAGTACAACAACAAGCAATGCACAGTTAAGGGAGTGGGAACAACTGCCCCAGAACTGATCTGAGGGATACCTTTAAGGTAACTACAGAACTTCAAATATGTTTATATTTGGCTCTTGATTACATGTAAACCCCAAAAAATTACAAGCTCTTTTGAGCTTAAACATTTCAGGCAACTAATTTAATTTCAACTCAAAATAAAAATGTCAATTTTTAAACCATATTGAATTAATACACTGACTTAGCACTGATTTTTAAACAACTAATTCTCAGTTTCAATTTTATGTGGCTTCTTGCAAAAGCATCAAAACATTCAGACAATTTAGGAAAAAAAAAAAAGCGAAACATAAGTATGTCTGTTGTGTAGGCAGCATCTACCCTAGAAAAGCTACAACAAAAGTTAGCTTAGTTTTCCACCTCATCTTCAGAATCAATTTTAAAAAGCATTTTAAAATGGTTTATTCTAAACATTTGTAAGGGAAGAGAAACAAGATGGTTGCTGCTGTTAACTTTGGTTGTGCTTTTGGCTTTACAACACTCTAGGCAGTGTTAAAAAGCACCCTGGAACACGGTACTGAAAGCAAGAGATGAGGGGAAAAAAATCAATCACCTACACAGGAGCTACTGACAGTCAAAGTATCACTGCATTAACTGCAGTATCTGCTGCTGTTTGAGATGAGGATTAATAATTTACCTACATTTCTCAAACATACACAAAATTTAACAAAAATATCTTGATGTGTATGTAAAATTCAACATCAGCCTTAAGATTCCTACGGTGGTGGTGACCACAATAAGGAATGTCCGATGTCCTTTATCCCACGGTCTGTCCATTACTCAGGATGTTCAGCGACTGCTCTGATTTCTCACTAACTCTTTAACTAGTTCAAAACTACTAAATGAGAGCTTTGGACAACTCACAGGACAAGGAGCCCTAACCCTGCAGTGCTACCACAGCTTGAGACAGCTGGCCAGCACAACGTTTCCAGCGCCTTCCAGTAACATGGAAAGGTTTATCCATACAGATCACGTTGGATATTAACCAGTTTTTCTTTCTACTGAAGCAGGATTGCTAACAGTCAACGTCAAGCACGAGTATTTAAATGCTGTCATAAAGCAAAGGCTTAGCAGGACAATGAACCAAAACACTACCACAGACAACAGCTGCCACACAGCACAGGCTGACTGGTTTTTCCTAGTTAAATCTGAATGTTTCAAAAGCCAGAAGCACACAATTTAAAATATCTGACATGAGTGTTAGCAACAACAAAGCAAGGACTCATGCATGGTGTACACCTCTCATTTATTCAAGGAAACAGGTACAACAGAGGTTATATGTGGAAGTCAAAGGAAGTTAATCTGTAAAACAAACAAAATGTTACAGAAAACTCTCCAAAAGAGCATAAAGGTTTATGGAAAACATTCCAGGGAAACAGAAAATCCACCAGTAAAAATTTACACCTATATTTCAGGTTCTTGCTAAAGTGCCAATCAAAAAAAATTATTCACAGCACTTGCTTTTGGGTTGGTTGTTTATTTGTTTGGGTTTGCTTAAAACAACATACTTAACAGTTTAGTCTGGCAAATGCACTTTTAATTCCCTCCATGCTACAAACACAACTGTATGAAGAGCATGCAGTTGTTTTTCTGGTGCATAAGGAATAGCAATAATGAAAGCCTGGTTTGCCCTTTTAAATTAAAAATCTTAACTGTTCTGCTGTATGGTCAAAATTTTTGAAGTGAAAAAATAAATAACACTAATTAAGCAAAGTTAAATTATTACAGAACTGAATTTTGAAATATGCTAAAGAACTGATACCTTGCTTCAGGAGCTGCATGTTTCAAAGGACAGTTTTACGATATTTTTTGTCAAAAAGGCTTTTGCATGATTGTAAAGAAACAATTTCCCTGATGGGTTTTCCACTTTATTCTCTTCAACATTCTGTATCAAGCAACAGCATGAAAACTAAGTCTCTCTTTCATCCTGTTATATTAGTGCATTGCTATGCAAATACTTCTCACTCAGAATCACACCAGCACTGTCAATTCCTATTTACAGAAGCAGAGTATGAACAAGAGCTGTAAATCAATTCCAAAACAAAGTCTTCCTGGAGACACAGGCAGGGAATGCACTAGTAAGGAGGGAGACACATAAGTCTTCTACCTAGAGTGGCTGACTTCACAAGCAAGTTATTTATATGTGTGCTATGTCAGTACTGTAATAATCAGCTACCAAACACACTAAAACCCAAAGGTCTGCATTATAAAAACCGAGTATCTCTTTTGTTAAACTCAGAAGCAGAAAAAAAAATTAACTCATTTACTGAAGTTTCTTCAGAAAATGAAACCAAAATGATTCCTTGGAATATCAGTATGTACAGCTACGCTTCGTGATCTACAAAGCTGGTGTTTAATACCAGCAATCTTTGCATTTGATATTAAAACCAGCTAATATAAATTAAGATTTTAGAAGTCTGTTTATTGCAAGAACAGAAATTATAATATTTATTGTCTTACCCACTCAAAGTGACTATCTACATAAAAGCCTGTCAATGCAATACACTTATTGCAAGTTTTAAGAGTAAATTATCCTTTGAGAACTATGGTGACATGTAAAAAAACAAGAGTATTTTATCAGAAAGGCAAAGCAAGAAAGCTACTGCTCTGGTTTCAAGTTCGTTTCACATTTCTGCCCTTATTTGAGGAAATCTTATCTGGTGCTACAGACCTCACAGTGCAATTAATGTTAATGTGGGTAGATGATTTTTATACGGGTCAGGTAACACAAGTGAAGTGCAAACAGTAACAAGGCAGGTGAGTTCTTGCAGGACACTGAAAAGCCAAATGTCTTCACTTATACATAAGCATAATTTTCTACACCTATAATCACAGGGTTACTTTACCTGCAGAAAGAGTCAGCTACAAACACTACAGAGAATAAGGAATAAAACTCCTGGCTTTTATAAAACTGAAAACCTTTCCACGTCTCACAAAAACGAGGAGAAAATGCAAAATTAGCTATGGATATATGTATCTATTTATGAAAGAATATACCTAACTATGATGTAGGAACTCTGGACAGAACTTAACAGAAACAGAAACCCAACATATAAAAGCACTAATACTGAAGAAAAGGAAATCCCTTTTATTCTATTTTGGCTTGCCTTTGTTTGTTTTCCCTAAAGCACTATACATTTACACATTTCCTTCTTCTAATCACATGCTTTTCACAGCTTATTCCAAATTCATCATCTCAGAGGTAGTTCTCAGTAATGTATCAATACATGCAAAGGGATTTTTGATCTTGAATTCCATTCAGTGCCTGCAACATCAAGTCTCTGGCAGTGAAATTTTAAGTCATAATTCTAAAAATCAGGCTGAATTTGAAACAGATATGTGAGGAAGCTGATTCTACATGTACTGCAGCTGTACACAAGGCTTTACAGCCACATGAAAACAGTAAGGCAAAACTTCACTGGAGCACTCACAGAAGCACAGTGAGAACCTGCCTCCAGGTCACTGGTTCAAGTTACATCATCATCATCATCTCCTGCACTACCCAGAGTCAGCTGCTCCAAGTTCTCCAATACGACTGTTTTAAGCGTAAGTTCACACTGTCACAGAGTTTCCTGTTAACTAAATGAGTTCCAGTTTTCCACAGCAAGGGCAAAAAACCCTGCAAAACTGACTGCAATTATGTAGGGGGTGAGGGGGAACACTCACTAGTGCCATTAGGAAATGCATTTTAACCTTTCTCTGCAGCAGTCATGGGGAATAATTTTATGGATTTATTAGAAATATTTATTAGACGTTTTCAGATCCATAATCATATGGCAAATAGGAAAGAGTGAGCAGACTCATTAAAATTTGAATTTTTACCACTGACTTCACTGAGGCCAAAATATGAATGAGATGCACAACTAGGTTCAAGTTTTTCAACATTTTCCTCTGCTCTCTGACATCTGAGTTCTCCAAAAATAGAAACGGAGAAGGGCTCAAGTGGGTACTTCTCTTTATACCCACGGCAATATATAAAGCTCTATCAAGACTATCAGTAAGATATCAAGAATGTTAGTTGTGGGTTTACTGTATTCAGGCTTTACTGTGAAAATCAGTAACATATATTATGTTTCAGATAACTAACACTTATCAATAATTCTACGACACTTTTCTAATCTTCAAGTAGCTAAAGCAGTAAAAAGGAAAAAAATATTGTTAAAACTGAGTTAACTCATAAAAGCAAATATAATTCCTCGGACGTTACAGAACTTACAATGAAAGCTTAAGAAATTATTTCCTATTTTATTTTTGTTTGAGATATAACTGTGTATGATATGCAGGTGCTAAGCAGGGAAGAAAACACTGCCCTAGGTACTACACTAGGCTACAGGGGGGGCACAGGTCGAGGACACACCAGCACAGCTAAGAACAGATAGTTACCCTGGGTTCTTTGGTTCACTGTCCCGTGAATTTCCTCCCTTCAGCTTCCTAACCAGCTTCTCACTGCTGCGTCTAAGGGAAGCACGAAGCTTGCTAAAGGAACCACTGCGCTTTAGAGATCCAGTGCCATCCTGAAAGAAATCGAACACATGTGAAACTGCAAGAGGTTGCTGCCCTCCCCCTAACATGGCTCCAAAACATTTCACTGATGAATTATTATATCTTAAATGCTATTAATACATAGTTACACCATATACAATTACCTAAACATGTAACACTGTATAGCTACGACTTTACCGAAACAAAAGGGTTCCTTCCAAAGCGTAACAAAGATTTCTAAAGGTGAAGTCGTTCCCAAGCCATGATTCATAATAACCAATAGAACCCCACCACAGTAATCCAACAATTCACCACCACCATGTCACCATTTCACATGAGCACACAGTGGTTAACAGAGTACAGAGCCCCGAGCAAAAGCATTCTATCAGGCTAAAAAAAACACTGTGTAATTCTTTCTAAACATCTACATTACTTGCAAACACGTTTAGTTAATCCTAAAATCCCTAAAAAAAAAATATTTATGATCAGAAAAACCCATGGTCAAATTCTGGTGCTTCGTTTTAACTTTCCCCCAAGGAAAACATAAAACACAATGAAATTAATTTCTCATAGATTGCATTCATGTTTTACACTGCTGTGCTGAGACCCAGAGAAACTTCCAACCGACCACAATTCTATTTTTAAATGTTTTACTCTTAAAAAGACCCCAACAGTTTAGTAAGATTAGAAGTGACCACTTCCTACTTCATAGAAAACTTAGGTGATTATGAAAGAAGAGTTGTGAAAGAAAAAAGCACTACTAAGCAAAGACAGACACCTGAGTTGGAGTGAGTTTATTAGAAGTTAGAAAGACAAATACACAAATCACTGAACACCAAGATTAGTAGAGAAAAGCATAACTGCCAAAATCTCACACAAAGACTAAACAGCAATGCTACTTTAGAATAATCATAGTGAAGACATCCAGAGTTCCATATTGATGTTAACCATATAATAGGTCTCTAAATACATTTTAAAGCACTTGGAGAACATGCCTTACTTTTACGGGTTTGGTTTATCTCCTGTAAAGATCACCATCATGCCATTTCAATAATACCTTGTGTGATACTTTTAACTACCTTTATTCCAGAGTGAACAGCTACTTATAAAGGTCATTGTTACTTGTCTGGGTTGGGTTTTTTTGTTTGTTTTGTTTTTTTTACTAATGTCTTACACAGCAAATGGTTGTAATAACATTTTGTATGACTAGATACATATCTGGCAAAGCTACACATGTACAGAAATAGAAAACCAAAAAAGACACCAGCACTGAAGGAATGGCCAGTTTATAGGGAAGTGTAGCTCTGACAAGAATCTTAAGGGGTTTGCTAAAACACAGCAGTCAGTACTGAAGAGAGAAGTTAAAGCTTGAAGATGGTGCACGCCCGTCATGCAGGAGACAGTATAAGAATCACAAAAGGCATCTAGGCCTGTCAGAAACGGAGAGAGAAAAACTGAATGAAACTGTTGGGAAAAAATTCAACAGTTTTCAATTTCGAACAGTCACGTTTACAGTATTTCTAGGTCACATTCGAAACCTTTGGAGTCCAGGGTGAGTATTTGGACGGCTCTTAAGTACAAAGTGCAGGCCCTTGTAATTACCAGGACCTACATCTTTATACACCTTCACCTACATCACTGATACAGGACTGACAGATGAGCATGACAGATGCTGTGCATTCCTTAAGTTAGCATTTGCATAAAATGCAGAACACCTTTAAGATGGGATAGCTTTAGTATTACATTTTGTCAACAAAAAAAAAAGGATTATTTTTTCCAGCTGACATTAACACAAAAATAAAAATAAAATAAATAAATAAATGAAAAAGAAGCAAGGAACAGAGCAAGATGCATTCATTTCAGCTTTAACTTCTGTCGGGAATTTTCCCTGAAACAAAAGTGCAAGGAGAGAGAAGTCTTCACCTAACCTCCAGACAAAATTCTGTTCATTACTTAAGGAACTAAAAATCCAGCTGTCCTGGGTAAATTCAGTTTCACAAGTATTTTTCAGAACATATTTGTGTGTGTGTATATATATATATATAATCCAAATGGAATTTTCTCTGCTTTCCTTAATGCAGGGAGGCAGCTGAAAGAATCCACCTTTTTTTAAAATAAACTGTGGTTCAACTTGCACACTTCCTGTCTTGGTCTAAGTACAGAGACTGTTATTGATAAGCTTAAGACACCTGTCCTGAGAGCCTTCACCTGTAACAACTGGAGTGAACAGTAATTAAAATTACCCTTGGAAATGGCAAAATGCTTTGCTACCAAGTGATCAGAAGATCAAAATCTAACCGAGTATTTCTGTTTCAAATTACATTGCATATATTGTTTACACTTTTGAAAACAGACTTCAGCTTTGCAGGATTGATTAAATTGAAGTCGAAGTTCCAACCAGAAGTATTTGATCACTGAAAAGGCTAACTATTCCTACAGTCTGAAACCAGCAATGCTGTAGTAGTGATAATCATCCAAAGAACAAAGGCAAGACAAATTTGGTAGGTACAGAGTATAACTCCAGAGTAAACCTATTTAGTACATTAGGAGTAAGCAGACAAGGTTTTGGGTACTTCAAATCTGAAATAAAAACATCAAACTCCCAAGTTAAACACTGACTACATGTTTAACAAAACACCTTTAAAACATGAGTTCAGGATAAAAAACCCTCATTCATAAATCCAGAGTAAACAAACAAACAAAGAAATCACAGGAGATTTTTATGGCAAAGTTTAATTGAGAATTTTTATGTCATTCAGAGTGAGAATCACCTTATTACTTCTGCTTACACCTCCCCACCATCCCCATCCCCTGCACTTTGTAGTTGTGTGCTACAACATCCCTCTGACTGTCTGACACTTACTAAACAAGAGCAGCTCTCCTCAACAGTGAAATTTGCTGCTTTCATTTCACATCTGGAAGTGGACTTATGTGCCCAAAAGCCTGTCTTTTTGAAGCATACAGGTTAGAGTAAGAAAAGATTCTTTCTCACACTAAGAATATTTTCTTAAATTAAGTACCGCAAAGATTTTTATCTGTCCTGCACTGGGCTGCAAGATCAATTTACAAAAATGCCCATTACAGATAATCACTCTTATTTTTTATATACAAATACAATAATGGATTCAAATCTTGGCCTTTCTACCTTAAATTTTTAAGGCCAAGTATTTCTTTGGATGGATTTTAAAAGTAACATGTTTATGCACTATAACAACCTCATTTGATGTGTGTGCTTTAATAGTTAATGGCAGATTTACTTCAATGGGTATTTCATTTCTTTTGTAAGAATGCAAGACTTTACATCAAAGCATATAATGCTTAATATGGCTCACACTACATATTGAAGGCACTTAATTACATCTTCCAACAAAATTTTTTTGTTGAAGTTTGTCACTTTACACACTCCACCAATTCTGACAGCCAAAGAGTAGGAGCAGCTTGACCACTTCAGAAGAATTTAAATGGAAAAGGCAGGCCCCTCTTCAGGCTCTGCACACAGAGGTCAAAGATTCTACTACACTTTATGAATCAGAATATTTTGTCTGGAGGGAACACACAAGGGTGAAAAAAACTACACAATATGAAGTAGAGGGAAGAACACCACTGAGATAGAAGCACTCGCAGGGTAGAGGGAGAGAGAGTTGCCCACTTCATGTAAAACATGTAATACAAAACATCTTCTCTTAAGAGGAGGGGGAAAAAGAAATAACGAAGATGAGAATAAAGCAATGCCACTTCACACTAAAAATGTGGTTTGTTAAGCCTGAGAAGTCAAAATTTAATTTTTCAGATCAATAAATTTTATCACTGAGTTTGACCTAGAAATACTGTCTATTGCTTTTCCCCAGAAGGCCCTTTCCATCCAAAACCTGCATGCATGTTTAATTAATGTAATAACAGAAAAAAGTTTAATCCATTTAGAACATATAGTCATGCAAAGTACAGCAAAAATTAAGGGAGGAGTACAGTACACAGTTCTAATGCTGAATGGGCAAAATGAGAATTAAAAAGAGAGTTATCCAACCTGACTTTGGCTTTATTAATGATGCAGTATTATTCACAATAGATGCTGATTGACTGTCTTGGCACTGAGAACACCAATGCCAAGAAAACAATAAAGAGACAAAAGCAAAGATGGAAAGAACATTGTCCTTTAAGACCAAAGCACTACGTGTTTTATCACGGTTTCTTTGGAATGCTAAGCTTTGTCTCACGTGGCCAACAAAAAGGTGGGAAAAAAAGATTGCTACTGTAAGAGAAATAAAGCTTCAGGACACTCAATATTGCAAAGTAGGCTACTTCCCCTCCCATACAGCAAAAGCAACACCACTTTTATAAACTAACAGAGTACTTTCAGCAGAACTACAGCTGGGAGTTAGTTAACAGTGCAGTACCTATCCCATTGCTGGCAATGGGATAAAGCATGGGAAAGCTGATGACAGAAGCAAACAACTACATAAGCCAGACCAAAAACTGAAAGCTTGCACTGTCTTTCAAATTAAAGGAAAACAATGGTTAGAAAAATGCACATGAAATAATCACATTGTATATTTGTTTTTACTTTATGACCATCAGTGTAACAGTGAAGCCAATACATGGGAAACAAACAGAAACAAGCCCTGACTTCAGTCAAATTTTAATATGGGGGAAGGGGTATTAATTTCAATGAAGAAATATGAAGTCACCATCACACTGTTATATGATGGCACTTCCTCTTAAAGTGGATTGTATGGCAGCTTGAAAAGTCACATTCCTTCCTCCAGCAAGCTGAGTAAGGAGGAGATTGGAATTATTTTAGTGTCAGACTGGTAACTTTACTTTAAAACAGCTAACACTCAAAACATCTCCACAGCAAATGGTCTTCGTGATTCCAACCGATGCAGTATTTTTAAAGAAACATTTGAATTATGGGCAAATATGGCATCAAAGGGAAAAAAGCAAAAGTAAGTTAATTGCCAGAATATTTCTACCAGTAAAAGAAAACCACTGACAAGCAATTGTACACCAGACCACCACCAGGACACTCAATCAGCATTAAACAACTTGGCGTTCAATACAACTGCTTGAGATTCTTGCAGAAATGTCACCGCTCAGGACAACGACAGAAAGGATGGTTTAAAATTTTAAAATATTACAATTTTTTAACCTTATGAATAGGCATAATGTTAATTCTGCATTTCTTAATTGATTCTGCAAAATTACAAAATACAAAGTAGATCAACTATAAAAAATAACAAACCAAAAAGACAACAAACTACTGAAAGCACAACAGGCTGGTGGGTGGACAACCATGTTTGTCAGGGTGGTGATTTCTCTAGGCTACGTTCTAAACTGTGTACTGTACTTACCCCGTTCCACTCTACGCTCATACTCACTTCCTCGCCTCCGTCAGGGCCACTCTCGTACTTTACCACATCCACGTTGAGGCTTTCCCGGCTCCGCCTTTTCTCTATGCTCTCAGGGTCATTCAGCACTTCAGCAACTCTCTGTTTGTGAACATTGTCAAGACCCTGAGAATTAGATAAAATGGGAAGAGGCTTTATCTTATTACAAGCTGTATAGATCTACAACTAACACACTGCAAAAATCAGCACAGTGTGAAGGGCACGGACAGCCTGGCAGTTTGAGAATTCAGTGACTTGACATTCTTTTCCTCTTTTCTTGTCACTTGTCTAAGCCTCATGGTGTTTGTGTCACTTACCTGAAGCCATCTGGCCACCAGCTGAATATTTAAGCAATTTATAGGTCATGAAGCGTCAATGCAATCCTTAGTTTTCCACCTATCAAATGCTGCAGCCCTCACCCACCTTTGGAAAGAGCGTTGCAGGCTGTCTGAATATCTAATACCTAAGAAGCAGGTTGTGTTATTTAAAAATACTGACATGTGACAGTTGGCACTGTAGTGTAACTTTATCCTTCAAAAAGAAACAAAATAGCAAATAAGCTTACAATAAACAGACTATATATGTGGTCAATAAAATACCTTTACTTGGTGTTAAGGAATGCCCGTCAACTATCAAATAACCCTTTAAATATCTTAAAAGTGCTAAAATACCTCCTATGAAAATCCTGCACTGAAAGGCAAAATCTTTAACACAGAAACTACAAAACAGCAAAGCTCAAACCATACTTATTTTCAGTTTTGTTTCATTTACAATAAACCTACTCCACATCATAAAGAATATCTGCTGATAGGAAGAGATCCCAGATGAATGCCCTTACACTTGAGAACACATTCTGCATCTTTTACAGTACAGCATTAGCAGCAAATGCTGCAGGGACCCGTGTGACAAATCCATAAAGTCAACCACAATACAGAAAGTGAAAAGGATGTCACAATTCTTAAAAGTGCACAAATAACAATGAAAGTTGTTTTAGCGGCACGGAGAAATCAGGTTCTTGATTCCCATATAGTTTACTCCTAACTGAAGAGCTTGAACAGTCTGTCCTAATGGAATTCTGCAAGGAAGCATGAAACCAACACATGCTGATGGTGTATTTTCACTTCCCCGTGGGTGTAGGGTGCAGAAAGCGGCTGCAGCTCTCAGACAGCAGAGAAGCAAAGGCTCACAATGGCTTTTGCACCAATCCTTCAGCAGCACAGACCACAAAGTGTGTAAAACAGAGTCTAGGTCTGTTCCAAAGCTATCATCTCTCACTTATCTCACATGTGAAAACCCCAAAATAATCAACAGTCAGGAAACTGCAGCTTCTCAGTTTGTTCAGTTCTGTCATGAAAGACAGAGGACAAAGAACACTACTGGTCTTCAAAAGGCTAGCAGAGATATCCTATCCAGCAGCTATATCAAACAGAACTTGCATGAAGGAGAACAGAGATGTGGAAAACTGATGCTTTTCCACACGTGGGAACAAAGGTACCTCTTTGCTTTTAGCCCAAAAGCAGAAACGCATTAACCCTGTTTTTCCTCCTTGAATGACCTAGAATGAAAAGGTAATGTTAAATGCTGCCAGTAACACAGCATTGTTTCCTACATGTCTAAAACCAGTGCTGTGTTTACTGTCATATATTATAGATTAATGGTATGGGTGGTATACGATGCATAATGAAAATCTGAAGCTTGCTTAAAAATAAAGTGGCAGCAGCAAGTCACCAGCAGCCTCTAAGGAAAATGGGGACAAGGAAGAGTTTTTGCAGTGGTACTGACAAGCCAGAAGAGGGATGATTAAATGGGGACTCCAAAAAAGAGACTTCCTCCAATAGCAAGAGCCTTAATTCCCAAATAATTCCATGCTTCCCAGTAAAAATTTGAACTCGAAAATCTGGTGCTCTGATTTTGGTTTTGTTTTTCTAATATAAAGAAGGAAACAAACACAACAACAACATGCTAAGTTTAATTCCAGGCTTCTTAATTACTGTCATATTATGCCAATGTATCTGGGTTGTATCGATTCATGTTAAAAAGTTATCTTGCGTAGTGGCAGCAGTAAAACTAAGAACCAAAGCAAGTTATGTTAAGATACAGTGCACGTTCATTTCTTATTTTCAAATCATATTTGAATGAGACACTCTGAAAATAGACCTTCAATAAAAGTATGTGAAAATCATCTTCAGTAAAAGAATCTATCAGTATCAACTATTCTCCCCCACTCCTTGAATTTTCTTTGCTGAACAACTTTTCTCCCAGATTTATACTTTCTTCTTACCAGTTTCATTCCAATTCTTTGGCAAACACTTGCAGGTTTTCCAATCTTTTTTATGGAAGAAAGAACTTAGGCCACCTTATATCAAAGGAAGCTGTTGCTGAATTCACTAAAAGAGCATGAGGTTTGCCAGGAACTTTTTTACTCTCTCCTTTTTCCAGACATCTGTTTCTATATACATCAAACACTGCAGCATCACTCTTTAAAAAGCAATTTCAAATTACTATAACCAATAAAAGACAGTTAAAGATATGGTCCATCACCTAAGTTCACTCACTTCAATTTAGAAATTAAGTTTAGAATTCTACATGGACTTACAAGGAAAAAAAACCCCACAACAAAACAAGACACTTCTGATAAAAATTCAAGTCTTATTTGCTATTGTATAAAAACTGAAATTAAAATTGAACATCCATGTTATTTACTTACATTTTCTTACTTTGCTTTCCATTTTAACACTGACTGACAACACGGTTTTTTGTCCAGTCTTACACACTTTTATAAAAGACGTTGTATCAAATCATCCAAAAGGGAAAGAAAAGATAAAAAAGCTAATAAAACCCCAGCAAAAACAAACTCTGCTGTACCTTCTAAGAGAAGGGAGAAAGGGTTACTTGAACAGTAGATTTAAGAGCACAAAGACAGCACAGGACTTCCCCACATTAAAAGGAAGTCCCTGCTTATAATGTAACTTTATCACCGGTTCAGTCAGAGGTCAACACCAGGCACCAGACACTGAATAGCTCCAAGTTTATATATTCTGCAGGTATGACACTGAAGTTGAAAATCTGCACGAGCACAATGCAGAAACATCACTCAGGTGAACTTTCATACTTGCCTGTTTACGGGATCTCATTGCTGCCTCTTCTAATGTTTCAGCAGCTTCAAATTTGCCCTGTCGTCTGTAAAGTGCCCCAAGGTTCTTTAAAGTAGTTGTTACTGTTGGACTATTTAAAGAAAAAAAAATAAGAAAAAGACTTGTGTCACACACACACACACTTCTCAGTTTACTAATGCAAACTTAAATTAAGGTAGTATTTATCATATTTTTTGTAATAATTTATTGTCTCTCTTGAAATACTGTACTTCATGTATTTGCTGATCCCTTTCAAACTGCATTAATGGCTCACACTGGGACTAGTCAACATCCCTGAAACTGGAGTGCTATGTCCTTGTGTTCCTCAGCTGCATCTCAAGGTCAAAGTTTAGGTCTAGAGGAGAGTGTCCAACTGAATAATTGTGAAGCTTCCAGAAAATATGCTTATTCATGCATACAGTGACCATTACTCTAGCATGTGCTAGTCACAGAAGTAATTAACAGTTTCTTTCACCAGCTTTTATTTAATACCTATTTGCAGCTTCTATGCATTCAAACTGTGCTTGAATAACAAAAGAAAAAAAATTTGCCCGTTCCATTAACAGGTCTGACACTCCAACAAGGACATTTTTGTTTCAATAGCACAAAATTAGCTCAGTCACAGCATTGTTGTGTGCAGTTTTGCTCCAGTAACAGCAGAGAAAAGATTTTCTCATGCATTAGAATGAACTAGTACATGAAAAACAAGCCAACAAAACACACTGCACCCAGAATTCAGGATGGATAAAGAAGAGCAGATTTCAACAGTACAAAGGTTCTGATGTTTGTTAAATAGGAGAATTCAAACACACAAGAAACTAAAAACCCTCACTGATAATCAATACCAGTTGCAGGTTTTTTCCACAACTACCTGCACACTAAAACAGTTGTAGTAATGGAACAAAATTAAAGCAAACAAAACATATTTCACCAAGTATAATCCAAGCTGAAGTCCTTGTTTCTCTTACTGCACTTTAAAGTACATGCTTTCAGTAACACAACTATACTCCTCAAGCTTTAGAAACTTCAAATGGCGTTTAACTGCAGCAGTTCAACTCTGTTTTCTTGTGCCAGCTAAGTGACTAAGGGCTCAGTTATTTACACAGACTCATTTCTGGCTCTCTTCAGAGGCCCTGATGGGGCAGAGAAGGCACGTAGGCCAACCAGCAGTACAGAAAGAAGGAATGGTGACCCGTGCTGCCACATGAAGGACTGCCAAGAACACAACCGGTGCAATATTATGTCACTTACTAGATCTAACCAGTCTAGATTAAAAACAGCCTCAGGACTTGAAAACGGCTACTGTGTTCCTGAAACCCAGCCTTGAGCGCTGCATTTTTAATACTATAGTTTTTAGAGTCCTAAGCAAGCGGCTGGTTTGGTTTAGTTTTTAAACATGCTTTAATCTGCCACATTGGGTATTGCTGTGTTGTTTGTCCCATCAAGAAATTACCCACCTGTCAACTTTGCAAGCTTTGTACCAGCCACCATATTCTCCAAAAGATGTGCCATCTTTTTGCTTCCCCTAGAACAAAAGTATCATTGAAGAAAAATAACTGATTTGCAACTTAACCAAGTAAAAGCTCCAAAAAAGATTTATGACAATAGTCTTACTTTGCACTCTTCCCTCTCTTCTGCATGCATCCAGATAGGCTTATTTTCATCTGATGAAACAGAAGAAAATATTTTATAGAACAACAAAACCACAAAGCGTTCATTGTTTGATTTCTGAAATGAAGTTGTGAACCAAAGGAATTATACTATTACCACCACCAAAAAGCTTACTGTCCATACTGCAAGCGGCAGATAAATAAAACATGCACCTCTTCTTTTACAGTTTTACAATTCTGTCTTCTTTTCTTATCTGAACTTCGAAACAGTTATTTTTGAGAAGCTTTGAAGTCAATATATACTGCCACCAATTTGTCATGTGCTTAGTTCTGTGCTAGAAAACATGCATTTATTTCTTTTATCATAACAACTGCTTTGACATCTACTAAGTGGTGCATGTGCTACTGTCACGCAATGCAATGAAAATTCTTTTCTGCAATTTATAGTTGGTAAAATGCATATTACTGCAATGTACAGTGTAATTCCCAATTTAAAGGTATTTTCCCCACTCGTTAACTGTATAAATGGAAGACTTGCCTTGACAATGTCTTTATTTATATCATTAAAAATCCTGCATTGACATATTCCTGTAACTGGAAAATGACATATATTTTTCTGTGTCCATAAAAAATACCAAAATTTGGTTTAGTTGGGCATAAGATAAAACAAAATTCATAAATCATAAACTACCAAGTCTACCTCAAGTAAGAAAAACTTTAGTTTTGAACCAAAAATTACTGTTGCAGCTAAAAGCTTTCTTATAACGAATGTACTTCAACCCGTCTACGTCCATTTTTTAAGTCCACCAAAAGCAGACAACCCTTTTAATCAGCGTCCTACTGATTTCCTGAACGTTTTATTTCAGAATAACTACACAAATGAAACAAGGACTCAGTTTCTTACCATCTACAGAGCCAAACTCCCGTTCATGGGCACGAGTAAGAATCTCTTTGTATAAAGTTTCCGCTTGCTTAAACTTGCCCTGTTTGAGATAGCAGGATGCCTAAAAACAAAATACCCCCCCAGAAGGTATCAGCACACTGCATTATTTATCTGTATAAATAATAAATACAATACATGGTGAATTAAAGTGCATTTCAATTCATCAGAACGTTCTTCTAGTATTTGGTCTAGGAAAGGCCTACCAGATTGTTCTTCGTTTTCGCAACATTTGGATCATCTGGCCCCAGCTTTGTTTGGTAGATTTCAAGTGCCCTCTGATAGTAGTATTCAACCTCCTCATATTTACCCTGGTTCTGGCATAGTAAAGCCAAATTATTCAATTGTTTGGCAACATCAGGGTGATCTTTCCCCAGGACCTGAAAATTAAATATACTGTATTAAAACATTCTCTAATCATCATATCAAGGCCTAGAAATAAATCATCTGGAAATACCCTGTTAGTTTTATTGCTCATCAGTTCAACAGGAGAATGACAAAAACAAGAGTTGCATTTGAAAGGTATGAAAATTACTTCACTCTACTACAAACTGGGAATGCTGCAGAACAACCATAAGAGGAATAAAGTAAGTAGTAAAACTTACTTTAGTAGTAAAGGAGAGTATTATACAAAGCCTGAAGATACAGGCATTCAGTCTCATGGCCTAAAATAAATACCCACATTGCCAGAGAACAATCAAAAATTTTAATGGCTTCATTTTTTAACTCCAATGCTCTTGTCAAATCAAAGACTATCTAGCCATCAAATGGGAAAGAAAAAGGTAAAGAAGGTTAATTACAAAATACAGGATTCAGTAGATACTGAGTGCTCCAACAATTCCGTAGCACTACCAGAATTTCCTACTGTTTTGAATTTCAGACACTGCTAACTACTACAGCATTGCTAACCCTGTGGTTTATCGGGCAGATCTACCCAACCAAACACTAAAAAAAAAAGGGTTTCACTTTGCCCTTTCCCTCAAAAAATCCATTCAAAGGTGCTGCATATGACACTCATACCTTCTCTCTGATTTCCAGAGCTCGCTTACACAGTGGTTCAGCTTCTTTGTACTTTCCCCGTTTACCATAAAGTACTGCAAGATTGTTCAGAGTTGCTGCCACCTGTCAACAGTAGAGAAATATTAATTACACTGAAACTTCCTGATACAAATACCTAAAAAATGAACACATCTGCAAGGCATTGATGTTTTCAAATTTTCCATGCACAGGGTAGATGTCTTGAAATTTGCAAATAAGGAAATAATTACAATTAAAACACACATATGCACAACAGAGGAAAGAAAACCCCAAAATCATGACATAAATTTGTTTCATTTTTGGAAATACCACCTAGTGCACACATCTTCCTGACACCTTCTTTTACAAAGGAACCTCTCACATCTCACATCACCTCTCAGAGCTGCCCTGCTTCCCACAGGCTACAAGAAGTGAGGCATGACATGAATCTCACAAAAAGCTTGATTTACATTTCGTTTACAAGCAGCAGTAAAACAAATCAGAAGTGCCCCTTCAATCTGATAGTAACAGAGTGATTTGAGAAAGCAAATTAAAATCTTCCTTCACAGATTGGTATCCCACAGAAAATCCATGCAATCCAAAATCAAGTATATGCAAGACATTCACAGTGAAACAGAACTGAATATAATGCTCAAAAGGTAGGATAAATATTTAAGAGAAAACAAAGGATGGTATATTGTGGCCCCCTACCTGTACTGTTTTAAGACAAGCCAGGTCTTAAAAAAACCTTTCCTGTTGAGTTTGATATTAGAATTAGTTGAAAAAAAAATCAGGCACAAACACAACTAAAATTATGACATTGCATGTATACAAACCGCTGGATGATCTTTTCCCAAAGTCTTTTCACGGATAGCCAAGGCATCGTTCAGGAGATTTGCTGCATCTTTGTATTTGTTCTGGTCTCTGAATTTTAAAGAGACATAATCAATACCGGTGACTCAGAACAGAGAGTCATGAAAACTAAACCGACTTCACTTCTGGCCTAAAGATGCTACTACAAAAGAGGAGTAACTGAGAATATATTCAGAAATCAGGAAGTAAAAACCTAAAGCCTGTAGCCATAAAGTAGTTTGCTGGTTGGGGACTGTACTAAGCATGTACTATTTCTACATTGCTGTCCCATTTCTAGCTCTAGATTATCTCTAAGCGGGTAACAAAGACATGCCCCCTCACACAAAAAAAGGTATCAAATCCAGCTTCATTCCCAAAGCCAAGGCACAGGCAAAAATACAGCAAGTTGTTTGACTTTTAAGTATAGGGAGATATGCAAATATTTCAGGGTTTTAACAGTTAAACAAAAAAAAAAGGAAAATAAATTTAATGAAAAACAGAATAGTCAAAAAATGCTAGTCTGAACATCAAAAGGTTGTAGCCAAATACTAAGTATTTACTGAATTGGTATTTACCTACGTCAGTATACAAACCTGTACACCAAAGCAAGTATGTTCAACATAGTGGCAACATCAGGATGGTCATGACCCGAAGTCTTCTCCAGATCTTCAAGAGCTTGTTTACAGAGAGGCACAGCAACCTCGTATCTCCCTTGGGAAGCATACTGAATAACAAGATTGTGAAGGGTCCGTAATCTTGCTGGAATTTCGTAGCCACCTTGTTGGGCAGCAGCTGCTGCACTGCTGTGCTGCTGTTGAACTGAAAGAAATCAGCAAGGTTTCAAATTGGTTAAAAGATGACTGTAACTAAAACATCTTACTGCTCAATGACACGGTGAGACTCACTGAATTTTATTTCTTCAATACACAGCATTAGTATTACACACTTCACATCAGTCATGCTGTCTCGAACAGTGACAGTGCAAATATGACTATTTTACTCTTCATATTCTTTCCAGTACCATACTAATATTATTTTACAATTCTAAAGGGCCAAACGTAATAAACTAACAGAGAAAGTAGGAAACTCAGCTCATCAAACCATTAACAGTTCTCAAGATTATATCATAATTTTGCACTTACAAGTATCAGTGTTTCCCCATGGAAAGGAACACCAACATAAGAAAGACGAATACTTGCAGAAAAGCTCAAATGATTTGTCCTTTTTCCTTGATTCTCCTCTAAACACACAAATTTTTTTCTGTTTCCCTTTGTTTGCTATGCCAAGGAGCACTTAAGGTTGGCACAAAAAGGTCTGAAACACCTTGGATGCCAGAAATAACAATGGCCAGAGAAAAAGGCAATGAGTCATCAAAGCCAGCCTTTAGGTTTTACTAACTAACATCAGGCTTAGCCACTTATTTGCCAGGGGGTCTTGACCTTTGTTTGTTGCAACCCTCACTCTCCTACTTCCTGAAAAATCTACTCCTCCTTTTCTCTTCACCTGAGAGATTTCTGAGGAGATTCAGAAAATTCCTTCTAACTCATTTTCATTGAATTCTAGAGAACGCACAGGATAAGGATTTCAGCCGAGTCTGACTTTCTCCTCTCCTTTCTATTACACAAAAAACACTCTCATGGCAAGTGGGAGCCTTTTAATGCCAGTGGAATCACACAATTCCGAGGCTATACCCACAGTCACTGCCTACCAAAGCACAGAAGCATTCCAG
This sequence comes from Pseudotriccus pelzelni, assembly GCA_035584735.1. Lineage (NCBI taxonomy): Eukaryota > Metazoa > Chordata > Aves > Passeriformes > Tyrannidae > Pseudotriccus > Pseudotriccus pelzelni. The sequence continues at coordinate 54,126,108 of JAWMRA010000161.1, read as the reverse complement.
TATTTTTCTGGGAGGTCAGAGAGTTAAGATGTGAACTTTGTCTTTTGTAAAGCAGAATAAGGGACGTGACTATGCAGGTACATGGACAGCTTTGCTATTTACCTTTTCTACTACAAAATTCTAGGGAAGGATAAGCTAAGGAAGGAGGTCACGATCCACATTAACCTACTGTAACCTCTTCAAGCTTTCCTTTCATTGCTGGCTACGGACAGCATTACCATGCCATCAAAAATGCAGTGTGCCTTGTGTGCATGCCCATAAAGGACATTTGACACTGTGGATTGCAAAGGTGGGTCAACTTCAGACCTTTTTCCTGAAGTCATTTGTCTGCTAAGAACCATTCTGCTCCTAGCACACTGCACAGGCACTACAATATCAATACGTTATATAATACCAGCTTTACACCCACACAAAAAGCACATTTTACTAAGCAAGGCTTATCTGCTAATAGCTTTTTTCAATCCCACTACCAAACCTCTACCTCAGACTCCACTGCATATTCCTCAGCCCTTCTGACACATAGACAAACAATACTCCCAGAATGAGTAGCTAAACTAAGGCAGACAACCTCGGCAAAGGACAAAAGACTACATGAAAAAGACTTCATACAGAAACCTGCCATAAAAATCTTAAATCGGATCGTTAAAAAGGTCATTAACAGAATTCTCCATTTGGTCACAATCCATCTCAGTCAGTTGGAACTAATCTTTTCCATTCTGAGACCCACAGGAAAGACTGTGGGAGGAATTTTGAACCTAAGTCCGTCTAAAGATCTTTACAACAGCTGCTAAACTCTCCTTTTAAAAACCTAGGCCCCAGTTCTGTACACATCAATGTATATAATGTGGTTTCCTTATTCCAGGAGAGGCATTCAGCCCTCCAGCAGAATCCCAGAGGATCCCAAGCACGGATTCATTTTTGTGAAGAGCATCTTTATATTCTGCATTGCAGAAATACACCAACATTGTAATCTGAGGTGCACTTACTTCCTTGTCCTTGGTCATCCTCATCATTGGGAAACAAGTCATCCAAAGGCTCTTTGGTGGAATCCGTATCTTTATCCTCCTATAGAACAACCGCAAACCCAACAAATTAAATCTAAGGCATAAAAGGACAATCCATTTAATCAGCAATGTTAAAGGAAAACCCCATATTCAGAACTTCAGAATTGACAAGAATAACATTTCTCACAGTTTTATAAAGGTCTTACGTTCCATTGTATTTACACACCCTGTCCCAAAGCAGTACAGGACACCTTCAGAAGAGCCAGGAATAGAAATCAGGTCTCCTAAATTTCAGTCTCAATTTAAGCACACAAGAACACATTTGCTATTCTCACAGAGGCATCAGATCTAATGAAAGTACCCAGTGAAGAGTAAACACTGATGAATACAGAACTGACCATGGTACTTTTTTCAGCCATAGAGACCAGTTAGAGATGGGCAAGGGAGAGGATTAAGGAGACCTCAATTTCTGAATACTCAGCTTCTGCACAAATAACTGATTTTGCAATTGTGATCTGTAAGGTTCAAAAAATTTAAAAAACCCACTTGGAAGGAAGTTCATTTCTTATAGTCTCCATCTGGAATCATGTTAATTTCTGCATAGTCCATCAGTACATATTGAATTTAAATATCCAAATGTATTTTACATCATTCTAAATGTACAACAGAGAAACAGATCACCCCTGAATCCCATTTCTTAAATGTGGAGTCCACAATATAAATAGTTGAAGTTCTCAGAAATGCTAAGCTCAGTAAGGAGAAGACCCAGGAGCAGAACATAGTGCTGTTTTTCTGGCTCTCCATCCAACACTGTTTTCCACAGAGGAGGAAAAGCCAACTCCTGCTGTTGGCATTCAAATTTAACGGTGGCAAAGCAGGTGCACTGCAAAACCAGCACACTGATGGGACTACATCTCGGATGGGAAGTTCATACTTTTAAGTGTGCAGATTCCAGCCTCATCCTGAGTCTACAGAACTGACTATTTCAAAGGCTAACAGCAGACACTGTCCATATGGTTAGCGATGATAAAGATGCTTTGCTTACTCTGGCTCTTATTCGCCAATTAAACTTCAAATAATGGTGCTATTTAGGCCAGCTGCAGATTATAGTTTGACAGTCAGCACATCAAAATCCCAGTATTCCCTCCTCCTGCCACTTTTCTGAACAGGCCTCACTGGCAGCATTCAGCTACAAACACCAAATCATGAAACTGAACTGAAAAGTTCTGCGTGCAACCGACCAAAACAACTCTCACGACTTTCAATATGTTAAAAAGGATCAGTCAAGCAATCAGTTAAGCATGACTAAAACGCATGTATTTTTAACCATTACGTTGCTGAAATAATTAGTTATGAAAAACTGTTCCTTCCAAAACACAGCTGAGAAGGTCTGAACACAAAAAATAAAATCCTTCTCTACAGTGCCATCTAACTGAAGGAAACAAAACAAAAATATTTTTAAAAGGGCAAATAAATGAGATTTTTTTTTTTTGAGTAGTAAGTTACTTCTGTAAATTAAAAGTTGCATCCAATTTCTCTCTGAATCTACAGAAATGTAACACAATGGGCTTGAAAATGTGTACATGATCACAATGTCTGACAGGAGGACCTGAAAGAACTGCTGTAGAGTAAAGTCTCAACAGCTAAAAAAGCTACACACTGATTTCACTAGATGAAAATTAAGTATTTTTCCTGATGTCAAAATAAGTCAAGTCCCCAAGTTACTTAGGATCTCTCATTGCTTACATTCCCCACTTATTTCACCTGCTGAATTTACAGAAGTGAGATTTTGGGTTGGTTCAGTTCTTCATATTTTTTAAGCTTACATGACAGTAAATGAGTATTTATGGATTTGATCCTCATGTATTTTATTATCTACAGGCAATAAAATATATACTCCCTTAAAATTTAAAAGAACGAACTCTCAGAATCATTCTGCAAACTATGTGACACTGGTACAAGGTAAGAATTTTAATGACAAGTTTATGTTGAAGACAAAATGTATCTCTTATTTCCTGCTAAACAGGTAGATTACAACACATACGTAAATGTAAGGTGCTTTTGACTACACAGCTACTTACTGATGGTGAAATGTCATCGTCATATTTTTTTAATTGATTCATGAATTCTAGATGTTTCTTTTCTTCCTCCAGCTGAGCCACAGACTGCTCACTTTTCTGTAGTTTCTGCTGTGTATTGGCTAGTTCATCCCGTAGCCACTGATTTTCCTGGCATAGCCGGCGAACCTGAGCACGCAGTTTCTGCTTCTCTGATTCCACTGCATTTAAGTGATTGGACAAGGCCATCATTACCTAAAAAGCAGAAGGTGTCACATGACATACTTCCCCTAGAATCCAGTCCTGTATTTAACATAAAACTCTTTTATTATTTAAACCTGTCAGCTGTGAAATCTTGGTAAATATGCTCATTTCTCTTCCTTACAGATCTGTTCTCACTCTTCCCTGAAACTCTTTTACCAGTTAAAATCACAGAATAGTTTGGGTTGGAAAGGACTTTAAAGATCATCAAGTTCCAATCCCCCACCATGGGCAAGGACACCTTCCATTAGACCAGGCTGATCAAAGCTCTATCCAACCTGGCCTTCAACACTTTCAAGGATGCAGTACCCACAACTCTGGGCAACCTGCTCCTGCATCTCACCATCCTCACAGGGAAGAACTTCTTCCTTACATCCAACCTAAACCTACTCTCTCTCCGTTTGAAGCCATTAATGCATCTCCTATCACTCCATGCCCTTGTAAAATTTCCTCTCCATCTCTCTTGTAGCCTCTTTAGGTACTGGAAGTGGCTCTAAGGTCTCCCCAGAGCCCTCTCTTCTCCAGGCTGACCAATCCCAGCTCTCTCAGCCTGCCTTCACAGGAGACATGCTTCAGCCCTCTGAGTATCTTCATGGCCTCCTCTGGACTTGCACCAACAGGTCCATGTCCTTCCTATGTTGGGGGTCCCAACCTAGAGGAACTTCTTATTAATGACTGTTTTCCATGATGCTATCAGAAGTTAGAATTCCCTGAAAATTAAATGCAATCTTAAAATATATGAAAAATTTGAACTAGATTACTGAACTGGAACTATTTGTTCCACTAACATGAAATGGAGCACTTTTAACTTGAAGGATGACAAAAATAACCTAAGAACTAACACGGAGTTCTAATTTAGCAGCTTCCAGGCAGAGGAGGATTCATTTACGTGCTTACAGTTCATAAGAATGAACACCTCAGCATAACGATGATACTTCAAAGGGACAGTTATACGACTGAGCTCTAGATGTGCCATTGATCACACAATGTATATAAGCACTTTATATTACTTATAAGCCTGACTGTGCAGACATTCAAACCCAGTCATATTAAAGATAAAAACAGAAGGACCATAAAAGCAGTCTGCTTGGATTGGGGCTTTTATTTTGCTAAGCAAAGTTAAATGAAAAAGCAGCTTATTAAACAGAAGCCAAACACTACCAGCAGAAGATATTCTCCCCTCACTGTTTATGCAATCTCCCACTGACATATGCAGAACAGCTGACAGCAATCCCAGGAAGCACACCTTGTAAGAGTGGACCACTGGTGAGAAAACAAAGCTTTAAGATCAGTTTGATGTCCTCCAGTTACCAGTATTTCATCTCCTCAATTTCATGCTTTTTTAAAAACAAATTTACTTTTAAGTGGTTTCAAACTAAGTATTTAATGTGAAACAGATGGTGTCCTTAGCTGAAATTTCAGGTGTCAAAAAATTCATCAAGCCTTTAGAAACAACTTTTTCTTATAAAGGTAACAAAAACTCCAGGTATAATTTCCTAAGTCCAAGTCTCCAGACTTCAGAAACCACCTATTTACATATTTACATCTCCAGTATTTTACATTACTTGGTCTATCGAAACGGTGGCATTTGTAATATCAGAAAGTACATTTAGGAAAGTTGTGGTAATAAGGTCAACATAAACACTGAACAAGCTACAATGGTAAACTAAAATCTTTTGTAATCTTACTCTCTAGAATTAACTGAACGGAAAGTCTGATCACTTCTTCAGCAAAGTTAGTTTCATTTTCATGGAAATAACACTTATGGCACCAGACCTACATGCATATCACAAAAAACATCTATAACATATTTCCATTTCTCAATTTAAATAAACAACAACAAAAAATTACTACATTGTTACAACCCAAACGTGCAGGAAGAGTAGCCTTATCAGGTCTGAGAGTAGTAGTTTGAAGCGTAATTGGTTTCCTAACAACGGCAGCAAATGAAGACTTCTTGGCTCCTCACCACCACAGTTCCCAGAGTACCAGATGAAGCAAACAGTGCAGGAACATCTGCAACTGAGGCTGCTGAATCTGACAGAGCTGGGAATCAGAACGACCTTTTCAGAGTCCCAATCCCACATCAAAGTTAGGAGAGAGAAGTTTTTAATTCACTCACAGATCTTCTACAAACAACCCTTACAGGTAACTCGACTATTGCAATTTCATTCCACGTATCTTCAAGTATTTCCTCCCTACACAAGGGATCACAGCTTGTATAACATAATAAGGCCTGACAGTCTGTACCATAATGTCCAGGGCTTCTAAGTTCCCATGTCTGGTAACCCATATTTCCTTCTCTCAGTCTCAATTCACCATGATCCAATGCACACAGCTTCCAGATCACCAAGCAATAATAGCTCAATCCTGATGAGAAGTCTGAGCACAGTTATAGGCCAATATAAAGCCTATATTCTACATTAATATAGCCTATTAGTATTCTCTATTAATATAGAATCAACTCATTGGCATTTTCAACTCATTTGCCAACACTCTGACATTTTACACTGGTGACTGTCACATCACATTTTTGGTCTACTACAAAATACCCTGAAGTTGTACTGTAAACACAGTCCTGACAGCCCAACTAAACATGCACCTTTTCACTCATCTTCTGCACGTGATACCTTCATTGACTAAGACAGTTCCCAGACATTAGCTCAGAGTCCTTTCTCTAATGCACCAGGGAAAGTTGTTCAAATTCTGCACTCAATGCTTAACTTTTAAAATGTTTTAGATTCAATTCTGTTTTAGTAAAATTTTAATAAGCATTAAGAGATTCTTAAGCTCTAGGAGCAGCATGAGTTACTATAAAAAAATCTCAGAATCAAGGGAATATAAACACAGAATTTAAGGTTATGCCAGAGCTCAAAGGCTGGAGCAAATTCATTTACATGTGTGGAAGTGTGTGTGAGCATATAAGCAATAATTTAGAGTTAACATGCCACTGCTCAGTTCTTGAGCTGCTCGAACACTACCTGCCTAATGCTGTGGAAAAGTCCAAACAGAAAATATAACTGTCTCACTGACATAAAGAGGAGCCCAGTTAAGATTGTCAGTGCTGTAACACTGAATGCACAATTAGGTCAGTAACAGGGCAAGACAGACAGTAAGTACTTCTATTAATTAGAGCAGTCTTCCTTAACATACAAGGAAAATGTAAATGTCCCAGCACATAACTAACACTCAGTAAGGCAAATGCAAATCCTCAAAGTCTGAAAAGCTCTATTTTTACCGCAATTTTACCTGTGCTTCACTAAGGCCAAGCTCCAGCATTTCCAGTGACTTTCGGATCATGTTTGATTTTTCTTCAACCAGATTAGTTTCATCATCTTTCTTCAAACATTTCAGTGTTTCAAGTAAGCTCTGTAAAATTGAATTATGTTCATTCTTCAGTGCCTCTAGTCCATTGATCACTTGCTTAGTTTTGGCAATGATTTCATCTTGAGTAAGCTTCTCCAACTTCTCTTCCTTTAAATACACCATTGTGGACATGTTTTCATACATTCTGAAATGGAAGAGTACGCTAGTTAATACAAAAGTAAAGATAAAATAAGTCATTCTCTCTAAATGAATAACGTTTTCTTTTAAGAAGTCATTTAAGCATACAAATTTGAAATGTATATTCGGAATGCAACTATATTTCTGCACAACTTTTACAATGTTTTAAGTCCTGGGTTTGAACAGTGTTTCAAGTTTTCCAGTTTCTATTTCCAGACTTAATATTAACACTCATTCATGAATAACCCCCACACAAATCAACACCACACAATAAAATACAGACTACAGCATCAAGCACCAAATAACAGGGCTGCACCTCCAGGATCCTGGTTTGTGCAAAAACGGTACAAAAGTAGCTGGTGTATAAAATATACACTGTAATAAATATAGCTATTTGCAGATGCTGCTGATCTACTACTCTAAAAATAACCACAAAATAGAGCTTGAAGAATTCAAAGAAATACCATCCAGCCTTCTAAAAGGGTTGACCAATTATGAGAAAAAAATCATCCTTTTCCAGTAAAAAGGGAACACCATCCTTTCCCAAGGCTACAAAAACTGTTATGACTACATATTTTTCTTCCAATAGTATTTTACATTCATTATTGTAACTCTAGAGTTACACACAGACATTCAATTCCTACAGGTCTAGATGCAGCTGTTTTGATCAAGATGCAACAGCTGTCTCATGCTGGAAAAAGTAGTTTGTGTAACACATCCCTTGCAAGAAAAATTTCACTGTGCTATTTTGTCATTACCTTATGCCCTACATTAAGGATAGCAAATTTCTGAATGTTTGTCAACATCTCTACCAGATGCAAATGAAGATCCAAAGAAGTTTAGAAACTCGGGTAACTTATCACACATGCTGTTACTGAAGTGACAAAGCAGTACAACAATGTGAAAATGCAAAGAGAAGACAGGCAAATTATCTGGCCTTTTCTAAATGTCAGCAGAAAAATGTTCTACAGTGAAAATAAAGAGAACTGAGAAATTACTCCTTTACACTTAATATACTTGTATCTCTGAGTGAACCAGGAAGTATAAATTACAATGAAATAGGAAAAATTTGCAAGAGCAATGAATTATCACATCTATGAGAAGACACTTGGGGATTGATTAACATTTTAGTTAAACGGTATTAAAACAAAAACGAGTCTAGTTTTACAAGGAAAAAAAATTACATCCACTTAAATATTAAATTAAAACTGCTATAAGGAACATGAACATATGCACATCATGATAACAGCCAGAGGACGTGCTCTTATGCACTTGCATTACATTAAAAATAAAAGACTATTCTTTCTGTTTATATGTACTCAAATTACCCTCTCTGCTATGATCTCCTGCAATGCAATACCCAAAAGGCACATACCCATTTTTTGTCAAAAAAAAAAAAAAAGCTGTACAAGACACTGGTTTATTTTGTAATAATCTACTGTCTCAAAACACAGTTAATTTGGGGAAGCAGTGAATTTAGTTTTACCCCAGTTCAATACAAGAACTTCATATTAACATACAAATGAATATGGAGCATAAAAATCTGTATAAAGCAGCTAATCTAGCATGACATTAAGAAATTAACACATGAAAACCTGATGAGGAGAATGATTTTTACACATTTCCCATTTATAACCTGAGAACTATTACCCATAACACTTAAAAGAGTTTTAAAGCACATACTCTCTACAGCTGTGTAGAAAAATTAACTGCAATTTAATGTGGGCCAAATCTGTAAATAAATGCTTCTAACACCCACAATCATGTAAGAAATTGTTATCCATTATGTTAACTTCAGCATACATCTCAACTTAATTACTCTTGGTAATTTCACACCTGAATGCAAAGAACCAAACCTTTGATTATAAGGAAATAAAACCAGCAGAAAACATCTAATGAAGTGGCTATCTCTGTGTACCATGTGAACAACTCCCGCATGCCTCAGTATTATGTCATTCTACAGCAAAGATGGAAAGCAGGTGTGTCGATGTAATGCACGTATAGATGCTGTCTTTAAAAAAATGACATATTTTAAACACCACAGTAGAAATAAAATGAATTCTAAGTGGTGAATACTGATAAATTAGCACCCACCCACTGTTACACAAAACCCAGAAACTAATACCAAGGACTACATTAGGCCTTACAATGGCCATGTGTTCCTAAAAAAAGAAGGAAGTAGCCTGGAAAGCAAGCACCTGTGTGACATACGAAATCCAGCCAAAACACACATCTGCGTGCACAGTTACAGCTGAGCCATGAAACCAGGACACTGATTTGCTACTGTAAGGAAAAAAAAGTTGTCAGATCAGGTCCACAGCCCCAGCTAAATACACTGAAGTGGCAATTAAGGAAGGCTAAGCCAGCACAGCAGCTTTTGAAGAGAGGAAACCCAATGGGGCAAAAATATACTTAAAAGCATCCCAGCAGCAGACCTGCTTTCCCAATATGAGCTGTCTAAATCCGGTGCGCCAGGCTTTTTAGCCACCTCGTTCCAAACCAAACGGAGCTGAAAGCTTCCTCTGCCTCAGCAAACCATGCTGGAGCTGGAGTCAAGTCAAAAGCTGCATCAAGAGACAGATTGACCTGAAGGTCCGAGCAGCCTGGAGAACGATTCTCAAGTCTCCTCTGGTTAAAACTGTTAGAATCTCAATCTCTCCTGCTGACAGGAACACATCTTTTGGCATAGGTTTTGTAGGGTGTCTGTTTAAATGACCTCTGCATAAAACACTACGGAAAATTTGGACAGTGCTGTTCAGAGTTTCACAGACTGTGTTTGGGAGAATAATTTAGGAAACAGGAGGATAATAAACATGTAATTTGTCATGCTATCAAATCTGATTCTTTGTAGGAGTCAAATGAATAAATAGCCTTTAAGAGTAGCGTGAAGGTGTGATGCTATTTCCATTATTTTTAAAATATATTTTACAAAAGATAATTACCTACTCATCAAACAACATATGTTACTACATAACCACACTATCAGATTTGCATACCCCGAGGCAGCAAACTCCATACAGGAAGCCAACAAATTTAAGTTTATGTAGGATGTATACAGAGGAACAGAGACAAAATGTACCCTGCCTTCCTACTGTCACTTTTCAAAAAATGTTAACTCTTTCTTCCTATAGTTTTTCCCTAGACAAGAAAAAGGGCATAGACAAAGGCTTCTTAAGCTCCTGCCAGTTTTACCCTTACACTAAAAATTTTACCTGTTATCAGGCAGGAATTAGTTTAAAATACTATTTTTAAACTCAGTGTACAATTGAAAATGAAACAAAGAATTAAGATGCAGAAAGGTTCATTTGGAAAACAGAACTTTGGATGAGAAAAAAAATGTAAAGCAGCCAGAGTTACAAACTCACCTGAGTTTTACATCTGTTATTAAGTATGTGCCTACATAAATCTTGAATATTACCTTCCTTGTTTGTTTTTGACAATATAGACTTTACTGAAGTACTAGAGTAACTTAGTGCTTTTCAACACTTTAAAAAAAAAAAAAATCAACCAACCTCCTAAAACCACATAAAAGTTAATTAACTTCGACAGATCAACATAAAAACCCCTGCAACGACACCCACTAAAGAGGTTTCTACAAAATTTTGCAACATAAACTCAAAACAAAGAAATGGATTGAGAACAGCAAGAATATGAACCAAAGAAAGCACGAAGGAAGCAGAGCCAAGCCTCCTGTCTTTCAGTCGTGTAACCAGTGGGATAATCCCATCATATACAAACGACTTAAGTGGCTGTTATCTTTAATCAGTTAAGTATTTTGTTATTCATAAAACTTTCAAAAGAACTGCACTAGCAATGCTGACACCTCAATTTGTGCCTAAATTCTCCTACAGACATACACACATCACAACTAGCTCCTTAAGCTCTTCAATTCATATTTAAGGATCTCTTAAACATAAATAGCTTTTTCTACTCAGCTACTTTTAAAACGAAGTGTCATTTTCCTGCAGATCACCTCAAAATATTCTTGAGCCAAAACACAAACATATGAATCCCTCTTTGCGTAGGAAAACTTATCAAGGAAGAATTTTTTTCTAAAAAACCTACAAGATTTTTTTTTCCTTGACTAAAGATTAGTACAGATCCTAAAGAAAAATAAACAAAACCACTCCAGTTGTTTTTTTTCCCCTTGTGATGAATCCCTAAGGACTCCCTCTCTCTGTATTGATATTTTCATTATTTAATAGGTTTCAAGTACTAAAAGCTCAGGAGATAAATTTTTAATGTGTCTAGTGTCTGATCATTATTGCTTCAGAACACAATTTAAAATAAATAAATTTCAAAACCCCCAAAGTCTAAACTGCTGTGTCAAGCTAAATTCTCCCTAGACTTTCTCCTCTGCATATACAGCTAGCAAGCAGTATAGCTGAGAATTACAGAATAATGTGTTTGCATAAAAGAAAGAGTAAATCATTCTCCTAACAGCAGAAGCTGCTACAAGGCTGTCTCAAGCCATACCTGTCCTCTACACGCATTGCAAATTCCACACAGTTATAATATGTGCTAATTTGAGCTTTTTGCATCTCTAATATGCACCTATCAGGTCTCTGTTTCGTAACAATAATCAGTCTTTTCAGGGCTTTTAACCCTAATTTCAGTCTTAGTTCCCCCTTAATTAAACGGCAAGGCACAGCGCCCTACATCTGCCATGTGCTTGCTTCAGTTTTGTATGAGCTGCAAATTACAAATCATTAATTCCCTGCTCAGATCAAGAACACGTCTCATGACATCGTGGAACGCACCATCTTCAAATACTGCGGAGCTGCTTTAACTGCTAATCTTCATTATGTGGAAAACTGCCTTCTCAAACAATCCCCAAAACATCACAGGCCTTGCAAGCACAAAAAGAAAATCACCAACAAAGGCAAGAGATGAAAAACAGCCTGTGGAGGGACTGAGTCGTGTGTCAAACACTGCATCAACTGCACTCTTCCCTAAAGCAACTCAGCCAAACACAGAAATGACAAGGATGAATCACCCACAGATGCCTTTCAAACACTTAGAAAGGTATTTGTCAAAGGACTCCAAACACTCCGGTTTGAATATATTTCTGTTATCGTTTACAGTCAGGAATCTCCAAGTCTGAGGGAAGAATGATCACTTTCATTTTTTTAAATATAAGATGTTAATTTTGCTTTCTCTGTGAGCCTATTTTTGCCATCACAAGTCATGTTCCCATATATAAGGAAATTTATAATCTTTCTCTTTTTTGTTTGATTTGCCTTTATTTTATTCCAATACATTATCTCTAACCCCCCAAAAGAATCAAAGTAGCTTTTTCCTCTTGACATATTCAGGATTGTAGCTTTACTGCCAGTGCTATCCATCCATCCATCACTCTTTTCATCATCTATATTTGAATCGACATAGAATAGAAAATCTGGAACTGCAAACAGCGTCCTGTTGGAGGTCAGACTGAAGGCACACTCGCTGACCCAGTTCTATAAACACAATACTGCTGCACTTCTGCACTGCCTCAGGTTTCCAAATACGTGATCTCAGAAAGCATCTTCACAATTTGGCACTCAGGTAACACAGGCTACATCAAAAACCACTCGGTGAGGACAATTAGCAGCACATACTGGAGGCTGTGAATCACTGAGCAGAAGCAGGTAGGAAGATGGAGCTGCACATGACTAGCAACCAACACGAAGCTACAGAGCAACTGCCCCTCTGCCAAGGGGAGTCACCTTTTCCTACCAACTTCCTGCTGATAAGCACCTGAATTTTAAAAAGCCTTACTGTGCTCCTTCTGTCAGCCTTCAGCTCGGAGCTAACACTGAATGCAGAAGTCTGACCTACTACTTGGTTTAAAATGAAGGTATGCAAGGTAAATACTATAAAAAGGTCATTTGTAGTCCTTTCATGTCAAGGGCACCTATGCCAGGAAAAGCTCAGAATCACATTTATAATCTGACCTACAACCCTTACCACCACAAGATGTTTGTGCTGGGAGGCAAACTGGACATCCATATATTGCAAAGTTTTGGCATTTATAAAGTTTAGTCCACCAATTTCTGAAGAAATGACCAATAAGCAGAGGACAGCTTGACTAAGAAGTGCAAAACACCAGAAAACTTGAATACAGGCTGAGATTTCCATCAGACTAACACGGGTGTTGCTTTTCTGTCAAGACTGCCAGCAGCAGCCTACTCTCCAAATGGCATCAGTGGGAAGAGGCTGCACCACAACAGCATCCATCTCTGGAAAACACTGGGTCAGGCTCTGGGAAACCCCAATTGTTATCAATAAGCCCATGCACTGCATTAAACTACGTTTAAGTGAAGAGGATTATGTACTTGTTTAGCTGAAGAACATAAGCCACTGTGTATCTACCTTGATAAATCTTGGAATCTTCTAACGCTGGAGCCTGTCATAGAAAAAAAAAAAAATGTTTCAGGGGACATCTTGGGATTCTTTGGAAAATGAAAAAATTATTAAGGAGAAAAGAGAGCTAACAAACTGTATTTGCTAAAAAAAGAGATGATAGCAAAAATAGCCACTATAAAACCCTTAACAAGGGTGATGCTGACAATTCTCTTTGAGGAAGCACAAGCTAAGATGATTTGCACTGCTGGGAAAGTACAAGCTATGAAGGTTTGCTCTGCTGCAGAGTCCTTTTATTTAGATTTCTATAGCATGCTCCTTCAACACTAATGATGCATATACTTTTTCTTAGCAATCATATCTGCATTCTTATAGGTAAAAAACTTAACACTATTTTGAAATGAATACTTTGGCACATTTTAAGCATAACTGATAAAAATCCTTGAGATTAATTTCAGCCCTCAGCCTGCCTTCTTTTGTAGCGAACTATTTTCATAAAATTACTTCCTACTGAAATGGTTAATTCAGAAAAAAATCCTCACGCAGTATTAAAGTAGTCAGTGACATAAAAGCGCTCCGTAACTACACAGATTATTCTTCCTCTTAAAGAAAAGATTATGGTGTCAATCCCTTGACGGTACTGCACTGAATAAACACTAGCTACGAGCTGGCATTTCAATTATCATGATACAGCAAATCTGTATCCTTTTAACTGCAGACAATCCAGATGACCTGGCAATCTATTTCCAAAATCTCTTTGAGACTAAAGCATATCTGGAATTCCATAATGCTGCAGGCCAAATCCCACCTTGCTCTTCCTGCTCACGTACTGCAGCAGACAGAGACCCGCACGTGATGTGACTACCACCACTATTTGTGTAAAACAATCAAGGAAAGTATCTTCTTTCTGGCATATCCCACCAACTACATTGTACCTTTCTGAAGGCCTAAAAACATAGTTACTAAAACACAGAATAGTAACATGTCCTAAAATCACCACAGATTCTCTTTCTCTGAAAGGTGTCATCTGTTTAGATCCTACAATCAGTTCACACGTATCATAAGCAAGTAAAAAAAAAAAATTTATTCTCTGTATACATTCCTAAACCCTTCTAACATCTCAGGTTTCAAATGAAGCTGGGTGTGTATTAAGATCCTTCTATGCATTTGTCACATCAAAGATTACTCTTCCTCAAAGCTGAAGCAAGCGCAAAAGAAATCTGACAGGCGTGTGTGTGTCTGAAGCAGTTTAGAAGAAACAGTCAGGAGTCCAGAGGAACTGCACTAAAAGCCACACTTTCAAGAAGGTACACCTGATTAACTCTTTTGTTAATCGAAGTTACTATCATCTGTTACAGGCTGGTGGTGGTACATAACTTCCCGACTCAAAAGCTGAAACAACATACCTACCCCTCAGACCTGTGGCAAGACCTAAACCCCATTCTTTTCTGGGGTTATAAAACCAAACACAAACCTCTTTCACTGTTTGGTAGTGTTGGGAAAAGACCTCTACTGCTGATTTTTTACATTTTAGTTATGTCCATGCGACCTCTGAACAGGCACAGGCTGCAAATCGCGAGGTCTCTGAGCCCTTGGAGCAAGGGAGTTGCCTCCTTTCTGTGCCGCTGCTGTGTCAACAGCAAACAGCGTCTGTTGGGCTCCCTCAAAGCAAGCACTTCCTTGGTTTCTGCGAGGACAAATAAACACTTCCAAGCTGCCACCAACGGACCTCGAGAAAGCAGAGCTTTCTGCCTTCTGTAAAACGCTGACAACACACCAGTCTGGGCCACAGGGGATTTGCCTTCTGCTTATGACAAAAACGTCCACCTCACTGGGTCATTTTAACAAAACGACCACGACTGTAGTAAGAGTAGTTACATAAAAACAGAATAAACGTGTTTAAATGCATCAGAAGGCAGAAGTTTAATCACTTAAAAAGCATTTACATTTACCCTTAGTTATTAAAAAGGCTTGTCATAAGAATCAAAGGCACATCAGGAAAAATGAAGGCTAACTGTTCAAAAAATTGTATTGTAGTTTAGTATTTTGTAGTTACAAAAGACATGCTTCATAAATTATGTAAGTTAAGTGGATTGAAGGGAAATTTTGGCTGTATTTTTAAATAAATACGGTCAAGACAGCTTGTGTTACAAATCCATCATCATTATCAAATTCCCCAGTTTTTCCCTCAATAGTCCACGAACCTACATTTATTTCTGCGTGAAAACGGCACTTGGCTCTTCATGGACTTGGCAACTCATGCAACCAACTTCAGTGAATCCTGGTAAGTGTCTTGGTAAGACTGATTCCAGCTGGTGAGAGAGTCTGAGCCTGGGATAGAGGGGTACAGTAAAACCAAAAGTGTTTTCAAAGCTACTTGTCTTGGAATTTTAAGCTGTCAGTAGTGTAGACGAAACATTTTTTGAGCTTGCCTCTAGTTCTTTCATTTTGCAGAGTTATTTTTGGACAAGAACTGCTTTATTGACCAATGAAAGTAAGCATTCATTTACGTTATCTATTTATCTAAGCTCTAAATAGCACTTAGGTAAAAGCACAGGAACGTTCCCATCAAATCAGACTTCCACAATACATTAAAAACTCCATTAGCTACCACTTACTAACATCAGATCTATAATCTTAACCAAATCTACTTTTAATAGCATACCTAAAAACATCTAACAAATGCATTCAGGAAGGGCAGAGAGGGCCACATCATGTCTCGTATCATTGGAATTATGTGGGAAACTTTGCTGACAATTTACTGTGAGTACAGATTACGTTGTTTTTACACGCTTGAGGACATCAAAGAGAAGGGTTATTTGAACTGAAACGAGAAAACCAGCAATTTCTTCTGCAGACATAAAAGGAACATCCACTAACATTGTTTCAGCACACACTAGTCTTTAGGTTTAACAAGTCCTTAAATCTGGTTTTGAAGCTTCCTAATAGTCTACACTTTAAGATGCACAAACTGTGCAGGGTCTTCCTTTGAGCTTCAGGAAGAACAGCCTCCTCCCGCTTATCCTCCTATTAAAAAAAAAGAAATACAAAACCACTAACCTAATTCTTACAAAATTGCTACAGAAAAAGTTTCACAATTAAATTGTTCAGGCATTAATATTAAGAAGAAATTAAGCTATCCCATAAAATATTATATCAAATTGATACTTTTGGTGGCAATCACCAATTATCAAACAGACTAATTTTTTCTATACCTCACATACTTAATTTCATAGAAATCATAGCTAATGATGCAATCATCTAGAAAAAGAACCTCGTCTCACTCACTGTTTCTTACCTACTACTGCAGAGAGCTAATTTAGCTGTGGGGTTGGAAATAATTTCCTTGTAAGTACTGCATAATCTGCAGGGCTTGCTCAGATGGTCTGAACTCTACTAGGCCAGGAGGTACAGCAAGCCCTAACCCAGCATTTGACAAACGTGCCTTGTGTGCACTCACACCTGAGGACCAAACCCTAACTCCAGCCCCCTTTCCAGTGATCTTTCACATTCATGATTTATCTCGGCTAGTGCTGGGCACTGGGTGATCCTTTGGGACTCCTGAAATCCTTGCTGTGGTAACACCACTAGTGTGGCAGTTCCCACCATCCTGCTGCAGCACAACGCCCTTCTGGTAGACTGACACAGAACAAGAGCACACGCTGACTGGAAAATGAACACAAAAGAAGTTTAAAGTTACATTTTAGTGTTATTTCTTA
Source organism: Pseudotriccus pelzelni (assembly GCA_035584735.1). NCBI lineage: Eukaryota > Metazoa > Chordata > Aves > Passeriformes > Tyrannidae > Pseudotriccus > Pseudotriccus pelzelni. The sequence continues at coordinate 54,109,218 of JAWMRA010000161.1, read as the reverse complement.
AACCACCTCGCTTGAACAAACATGTTTTGAAAGCATTCTCCTCCAAAGGGTGGCAGAACAGTGGCTGCCTAAAACAGCTGTGCCATTAAAAGCACCATATCATGTGCTGGCATGTATTGCTTCATGTGCAGCCAGACTACAGGCTGAGAGAAAAAAACAAAAGGAAAAGAAATAAAAAAATCAGTGAGCATATTTTCAGGTGATCAAAATTCAGTGGCCACACAAACTAGCAGCAGTCACTGTAATTCAAACCCCACTGACCGCTGCTTTCAAAACTGTGCTGTGCATCTTTGCTCCCCACCTGCACTCTGCACACACTCCAACCTCAAGAAATTTTTTCTTAAGCTAAATCATTTATTTTAACAACAACGATTTGTGTGCTAAAATCAACATGCAGGATGCAATCTTTACTTAAAAGTACTGGGAGAAAAATTGATACTAACTGAATAAAAAATATTTAAAAGCAGAGTAATTGATTCATCAACCTGCCTTTATCTCCTTTCTGAACAATGGAAAGGAGATGTAATTAAGTAATATCAAATTACTCTGACTCAAAAGTCACCCTGTGGTGCCTCTTGTCTTTTCAAAAGGTATAGAATGGACAACTAATTAAAAAAATAAGAAAAAAAATCTGGCTATGACATCTATTAGCACCATAACAAAACACTGCATGTCATCTCTGCACTATTTTTTAAGAGCCTGGGAATGCCAACTAAGGACCAGTACCCTGCATTCCAGGATGTCCCCACACCAGAATCTTACGAAGCACTTTTATCACATCCTCTCTGTTAAACATAATTCTGCCTTACCATAGGCATAGGGATCAGGTTAGCACACCAACCCCTTCCAACATATATCACTCCTCAGAAATAACATGTCCTTCCTGAGGAATCATTCGTTCATACCTCTAGCAAGACTTCTAGCTCACTGTCATTTATGCCTAACACACTTCCAAACATCATCATAACTCCCACACGCCTCCGTGTTTCGGTACAGTAATATTCATTATACATGAATGCAACTGGGCTACTACATCCAGGGAAACTGTAAATATAAACAACAGCACATTCTTGTATCTTCCACACATTACTGTCTTCTATATACAGAGGAATTTAGAGACAGAAATGGCCACCGAGTCATCTGGTCTGGCTTCCTGAAAAGACCAAACCATGAGCACTTGTTCACTCACCAAGGCTATGGCTAGAGATAATAACCTGGAGATGCTCCTCATCCAGCCATGCATTTCATTCACACCCCCCATCATTCCAGCACAAGCACTCCTGTATAAATAATAAATCAAAACAAAGGTTTTTGTGCCTTTTACTGGATTATTTTTCAGTCAGAGCTGAGGGGACAGAAAAGGAGAAAGTCCAGGACACAAAGAGTCAAAATACACCTATTTGCCCAGGCTGCCAAGCAGTGAGATGTGTTGGTAGAACAAGGACACAGAACAAGCTGCAGGCCTGGGGAACTACATAAACCAGCACTGAATTTGAAGAACAGTTCAGCTATATCCTTAGAGATCAATTATATACTCCTATTCTGTCAGCAGAAGCATTTCAGGAGGTTGTAGTCCTCCTAGCAGCTCAAGTAACCTCCCCTACACCCCCACAGCCAACCATCCCTCCAGTTGCATTAAAATGACTACACAGTGCCAACCTCTGCACTGAGGGGCAGGAAGGAACCCCACATCTTTAATCAACCCTTCCCCCTCCAAACACACACTAAATATGACTGGGGGCAGGGAGCAAGGAGGAACATCCAGTTTAAGCACCTGAACAAATGAAACATTAAAGGTGGAGGTATAGTAAATCCCACTCCTGCTGAAGACAGGAATGATGACAGAGTAACAGCAGCCTCTCTGAAATGGAAGCTGCCCAAGCCAGAAGGGAAAGATAGAATCATGACTTTCCTACACTATTCGCCCATTGTTTGATAAAGCAACATCCACAAAAGCACTTAATCTTAAAACACAGTATTCTATTCAGGAAAAAAATAAGTCACCCCAACACAACTGTGCTCCTCCCCTGCCAGCCCCTGATCTGTATGACATGGTTTGCAAATCATTCAGCTACTGTCAGCTGGAAGGAGCAGGCTCAAGATGTAGCAGGAATGCAGTTACTGCAATCCCTTACTCAAAGCTTCAAACCACCACGCTCTGCACTGTGGAGCGGCACACACACAAGTAACATCGCATTGCCAGCAATCTTAATTTTTTGTTAACATTTAACTACGTAACTACTACATACAAACACTGATAAGAATTAAGATAAACTGTTATCTCATAATTCTGAGAAAAATAAGCTTTGTCCTTTAAAAAGACTAACTCGTTGATACAACTTTTTAAGTAGTACCAAAAAGCTGGTTTACATCAGGCATTTATTGAACTTCTGAACATTAGTAAGTGCAACATTAACTTTTCAAACGGTTTGCCGGGGTACATCACATAGTAAGCTGAGTATAATTAGCCACCACCCCAACCCTACAGATATGTAAGGAAGCCTGCACTACCTACCAGACGGGTTTCATCCTTTGCTCTACTCACTTTAAAATTTAATAAAATCAGCTATATTTCCAATATAATTCCAGAAACAAAATCTAAGCACAATGAATTGATTTTATGACAGAATTCAAAAGAACTAAGATAGGAAACTGCTCACTTTTTTTCTGCAAAAGGTATTTTACTGCTTTTAGCTGTAAGCAAGACTTGATGTTGAGAAACCACATACAAAATCTGGACATTTAAGTAGACAGAGGGAAAGTATATTTGGAACATAAGATGACTTCCTAATTTTGCAAGAGAAACATAATCAACAATAATTTGACAAAATAAACTCATTTTTATTCTACAAAAATGTCAAAATACAGCTTCCATGAAGAGTAAAGATTGTTCCTAGTTGCACCAAAAAGAGTTAAATAGCAGAATCCCTGGGAGATAAGCTGGATTCAAAGAAACAAACAGTGATTAAATCAACACACAGATACTACTACTTGCATTCAGTTTTTTAGCTGACTGAATCTGAAGAAACTGTCAACTACCAGAGATTAATTTTCTCTATACTTCACAAGAAATCAACGTATCTAGTACTAACTGTGCGGTAGTGTTCACCCTTTGCTCACATTCCCAAACATATTATGGGTCCTAGAAGCACAAACACATCTTAGTCCTCATGCTTGCTGATTCACCACGGTCTGTCATTAGGAAGTATATTGTCAAGCACAAAGAACCCCCAAATACAGTGTTATCTTATGCCTGGTGACTACAAAGCACCTCACACAGAACCCCATGGAAATAATTCCTCTGTCACTGAAAGCATCTGTAATCCTGGTTCTGATCCTCATAACAAAGTGCCCAATTTAAGCCTGTAAAATGATGGCAACAGAAGCAAGTCTAAGTCAGCATAAGTGCACCTTTTTCTGGTCAAGCATTTATCAAGGAATTTTTCAAAGGAACCACACTTGCCTCTAGACCGTGCTTTCAGAAAGGAAAACATTTCACTCAGGAAAACACTGGGAAAGCCTTAATACCTCAAAAATACCTGAAGCTGACTGTGACTCAGGATAACTATTACAATCAGTTCTATTTTGAAGTCAAAGAGATTTCTTTCTAGAATGAACACTCTGTCTTGGACTGCTACTTGGTTACAACAAAGTATGTATTAGACATTATGTCTGTTATGTCTTTGTTTGAAGGAAAATGAGAGTCACCATTGAAAAATAAATGTTTTTCTAAACTTTGGCCAAGGTAAACATAATGTTCTTAGAAAACAATTAGAAATACTTGGGAAACACAAAGTATTATAGAGCCTGAATTAAGAGAAAAGCCTGTGACTACTCACTTTTTAGCAATGATGATGGAATTGGTCCATTTTTATAATAATTGTGTCATACTGAACAACACCCAGGAGGCAGACTGACTACAAAGGATGTTTATTTAACCAGACTTAGCACGCTTGTCGCAATCACTATCTGTTACTCTGCTCTTCAACATTAAATACAGGAGTATATTTTGCTTATCTACAAACCTGCCCAAATTTCTGTATTTTTCACTCTTCTTATAAAAACATTATTTTACAAGTATTTGTGCACTGAATTGAGTTTTAAAATAATCATGAGCTATGCATCTGAAGAGATGCTATTAATCCCAGGGTAAATCCCACTGCATGTCTGCCAGAGGAGTCAAACAGAGGAAGAGAAGAAAGAGCAACTGCACAAGCCCACGCCTCAAGAGAAAGAGAAGCTGCATTACATGGACTCAGAACTGAACACGAGGCTACAATATTTCCCCAAACCCCCAACTAAATGGCATCCACAGGTATGTGTGTGTACACAAGGATACACATAGACAGATGTGCACTGTATGAGCAGCACACAAGTGAGGGGTTTCTGGCATTAATATGGGAACTGCTTCATAAACGCAGGAAGCAGCAACTGCTCTTGTATGTGTCTGCACAGTGTATTTTGAATCTTGTATGTCAAAAACATTCAGAAGATTAAATTCTGGACTCCTGCATATTTAGTTAAAAATTGTCTACGTGATTCTTCTTTTGTCAAACCAGACCTTTTAAAAAATTTCTTTCCATTAACCAGGCACTGTTAAGCATATCGTAGGGATTTCACAAACAGTACATGAGCCTACTTCACAAGGTAACTTTATTCTCTTTTTTAATTCCATATGGTAGCAGGTGAAGGGAATCTAAGCTCGAACTGCTATTAGAATTTTTGATTACTAGAATTGTCCAGCTCCATCATCATCCTTCAGAAACATTACGGTTGCCAAACTTTAACTGCAACATGATGCAGAAGTAATACTGCATTGATTGGCAAGTTTCAGGAACAGACAATTTAGATTCCCTGCATTTACCCAAATGCATCTGCACTGTATAAAATGAACATCTCAATGGAACTGTTAGAGTTCTCCATATCCATTATAATTTCAGGGAAAAGGTCCTCTTAAGCCACGTGGTCACAAAAATTATTGTGCAAGTGACTTACAAGGTCTTCTGCTCAGACTCACCAGATGGATCAGCTTTCTCTCTGCTGCCAGTAAATGCTGAATGTGTAACTTCCAATTGTATCCTAGGGTTATAACATCCTATAATGTGTTTCGCTGAAGCTTTGGAATTCATAATTAAAATATAGGTATTTTCCGAAAGAGTTTCAAACCAAATGTGCATTCAAAAAGGTGTCGCTTTCAGTTTTGTTGTTTGTTTGGATTTTTTAATTAAAATGCTGTCTCAAATCTCGAAAGTTCCTTTTTAGCTTCAAATGCACAGCATTTGCACCTAAGTTCGCTACTTCAGTGATGAGCAAATACAGAAGTGGAAGTGAAAGAGACAATTACTTGGCAGAGTAATTGTTGCTAAACCTCCTGCCAATCACAAAACTGCTAAAAATTATATTCTAACAGTTTTAGTTTTATGTATTTTTACATATAACCACGAAAGCATTTTATATCATGAATGACACTGGCTCACAATTTTGCTGTTCAAAGCAAACTATAAAAACAAACTTTCATTTTTTGCTTGCTGGTTTTACTTTCTGAGTCTGTATTTTGGCTCCATGACCAGTATTTGAGTATTAATGCTACATTTACATCATATCCACTGATGTAAATCATTACCGGGGAAAAAAAAAAAACGGAGTAAGAGCACCATCATTTGATTTAGCAGCCTTCAAAAAGCCTGGCGATAGCATTACACTAGGTGATGCCACCTTGGTCATTAAAATATGCTTCAATGTGCTTAGAACACAGAATTCAATAAGGTGTCGAGAAGTTCCTCCCTGTGATTACAGACATCTGCTATGCAGATCTACGAATCTGGCATCTTGTTACCTAAAAATACTAGAAAGACGAAGACAAAACGAGTAAGGTTTTAAAGCCTCCTTCCAATTACTGTCTGCCCTAAAGACGCAGTTATCATTTAAATCAGTTGTGTATTTTAGCTAGGATAAGGTGTCCTCATCAATGTTTTCCTTATTTTAGAGGTGTAGAAACCCGGCCAAGACCCGAGCCTACGAATCGCCTCCGACTACGAATCGCACGGCAGGTGACCTACAATGCACAAATCCGGTCACTATGTACAAAGCCCGAGGAAGACCCGTCCTCGCCTCGCCTCCCACCGATTCCGAACCGGCGGCAGAACGACCCCCCCGTGCCGGGGAGGCGCAGACAAAGCGCCGCACGGCCGGAGCCGCAGGGCCGGCTCACCCCGCTCCCTCCCAGGGCGGCGCCCGCCGCAGCACCGAGGGGAGCCGGCAGGGAGAGGAAGCGGGGACAAAGCCGAGCCGATCCCCCATCCCGGGGGACATCCCCTCCGCCGCGGCCAAAGCGCTGAGCGCAACTCACAAAACGCCCCCCAAAGCAGCCTCCCCAGAGACCCGCCCCGCCCTGGGCGCGGGGAAGGACGGGGCCGGCTGTCAGCGCTGCGGGGGGACACGGCGGCCCGCGCAGCCTTTTGTTGTTTGCGCAGCGGCGGATGAGAAGGCGAGGGAATTAAAACACCGCGCACGCCCACGCCCGAACACACCCCCCGCCCGGGCCCCGGGCCCCGGCCCGCCGCCCCCGGCCCGGGCGGCTCCCCCCGCTCACCGCTCGGTGCTGCAGCTCGGGCGATGTGCGCAGCGCTCGATGGGGCGGCGGGGGCCGCGCAGCCCGGGGCGGGGAGGCGGCCCGAGGAGGATGTCAGCGATGGGCGGGCGGAAGGGAGGAAGGAAAGGGGTTTTTTGGGGGGGGAGAGAGAGAGGACCGGCGAGAGGGAGGCAGGGAAGGAAGGAAGCGGGTCAGCACCGCGGCGCACTCCGCGCTCCCCGCCCCCGCTCCCCCCGAAGCGGTGACAAGGCGGGCGGTGGGCGCTGGCGGAGCGGGGGGGGCTGACAGCTGCCGGCAGCCGCCACCACCGCCCCGCTGCTGCTGCTGCTGCTGCTGCTGCTGGTGCTGCTGCGGCTGCGGCCGCCGCCCCTGTCCTGTCCCGCCCCGCGCTCCCCTCCCCTCCCGCCCGCCCGCCCGCCCGCCCCTCCCTCCCGACATGGCGGCTCCCCCCCCGCTCCCACAAGCGCCCGCGCGCCCTTCTTTCCCACCGCCCCCCAGCCATGGCGTCACCCCCGGCCCCGGCAGCGGGGCGGCCCGCGGTGCTCCCGGGGGATGTCCGGGCTTCAGGTGCATCCCCGAGGCTGACGGACCTCCGCAGGGCCTTGTCTGCCCGCAGTGCGTGTCAGCGGAGAGCAGAACGCGGCGTTGCATCGGGGCGCCCTCCGTGACACTTGGGGTGGTTTCGCTCCGGAGCGGGGCGCCGGTGCTGATGCTCTTTGCGCTGGTTTGTGGCCCAGTGTTGTGGAAAAAAAAATCAGGGTTTTGGTGACTGCAGGACTCGTGAAACTGTCTGAGTTGAACGCCTGTGGGAAAATCTCACTTTGAAAGGGACACTGAGGTGCGGGAGCATGTCCATCAAAGGGCAACAAGGCTCATGAAAGGTCTAGAAAACATATCTTATGAGGAAGGGCTGAGGGAGCTGGGGGTGTTTAGTCTCGAGAAGAGGAGGCTCAGGTGAGGCCGCACTGCTCTCTACAACTACCCGAAAGGAGGCTGTAGTGAGGTGGGACCTGGTCTCTTCTACAGTGCCTGCAGTGAGAGGACCAGAAGAAATTATCTTACGCTGAGACAAGGGAGATTCAGATTAGATATTAGGGAAAAAAAAATTTCACCGTTAGGGTGGTCAGGCACTGGAATAGATTGCCCAGGGAGGTGGTGGAGTCACCATCCCTGGAGGTGTTTAAGGGGCGTCTGGATCTGGTGCTGGGTGATGTGGTTTAGAGGCTTCAGTGGCAGTGACGGGTGGACTGTAGGACTGGGTGATCTTCCAGCCTTGATGAAATGCACATGAAGAGCTCCACAGCATGTGGTGGCTCACGGAGCAATCACAACAGGGGAAACGGGCTGAAGGACAAATTCTGTGGTGAAGGCTGTGTACCCTCTTAGGGCTCAGTGTGTGCTGCTAATATATTTCAATGCCCTTGTCTTTGTTCCACACGGAACTAAGCGAGAAATCCCTACTCTTCTACAGGTTTACACATGAAAAGACAGACCTCTGTGAGAACTCAGTGACACTTGTCACAAGAATTATTTCTTTGCTTCAGCTTCCAATTTCATTCCCACTCTCGCTAGAGAGGAAAGCACAACCACAGTATTTTCTTTACGTTGTGTTCCACTAGGTAGAAGTTATGCCCTGAGATTTGGGAGGAATTGAGGTCTGAGGTGAAAGAAAACTGTTAAATATAAATATAAAGCAGTAAAACGAACACTGTAAATCATCAGGGGATAGTGCCAACCTAACTTTATGAAAGAGTTATATTATGGTGCATTATCATCTGAGCTCCACATGGAATAGAACAACATTGTTCAGTTGGAAGGGATCTGCAGTGACCATCTAGTCCTGCTGCCTTGTGTAACCCTGAAGTACCTACAGGGTATGAATCACAAGCTAATGGAAACATAGAGAGATATACTGGTAAATCAAAATGTGCAGCCTCACCTAAATGGTAATATTAAAAATATTCAAGGAAAGCAGAGCTTACATCTGTTTGCCCTCACATACAGCACTGAGCAAGTCTACAGAATGGCAGATGTGAGAACAAGAGTCGGGTGAGAAAGCAAGACTCCTAAGAATAAGCAGGAAGTTGGAAGAGGAATCAAAGCTAATGCTGTTGTCAAAGAGGCAGAAGAACAGGAAGAGCCACAGAAACCCACAAGAAACAAAACAAAGTTAGAGGAACATGGATAGTCTGCAGGCTGCAAATACAGAGAATTACTGTTGGGATTTGAAAAGCTGAGGGAAATGAAGTATACTTACTGAATTCCACTCACTGATTGGTATCTTACAAGGTCAAGCCGTACAACAAAAACCAATTTTGATATTATTTCAGAGCAGCAGCTTCTTGTGTTCTTCATCTCCATTTAAAACTTTTCTCTGGAAATTTTGTATTGATGGTTTACCATAATGTTTTACTTTTGACAGGCGATACAGCCTAACTATAACAATGTGAAATATGTGTTTGCACAGTAATATGAAAGGGAAAAAAGAAGATTGAAGGGCATTCCTTTGTACAAACTACATTTTAGAGTCATGCCAATTGGTCTACAGGTTCAGAGTATTTTCATGAATATGCAAGAGATTTAATTAAAAATAGAACATGCCCTAATTACATAATTATGCAAGAGAACTGATTCAAAGGAACCACTCCTGCCTTTTGAATAAACAATATTCATTGCTTTCTTCCTATCACACATTTGCTTGAAAAGATTTCCTGCAATTAGCTGCTTACCCGAGGGATCTGAGCATCTCTGAACAAAGCAACTACTCCAGCTATGACCCTGATTCATAATATGCTGGCTAATCAAGTATATGTGTGCTGGCAATTTCCCACATAAGCAGCACAGACTATAAGCTCCCTCCTGCAGGAAGGTTGATTAGCTCAGTGCAACTAAAGGGCAGATTTACTCCTCTCTGTTTATGGCACACAGATAGACACAGGAGAGACTTGGTGAATGCACCTCTTCCTCAAAGCTTCTGCCTGACCTGAAATACCCAAGGAGTTCCTCTCCATTTGGATCTTGTTTTTCCTGTCTCATCTACATAAAATTATCCAAGTTCATCTAGCCATAAAAACTATTTACTGCCCACATTTCCATTTTCTCTTAGGGAACTAGTTATGCTGTATGCCCTGCTTTTTGGACTAAATTATCTAGACATGCTGCCTCTAGAATATTCTTTGTCTACCACCGCCAAGGTCACCATGGTTTTCTGCAGACATCTGAGTGGATACTAAAACAAACCCCCAAAACACATTATTTACAGTGCTGGATTCTTTATTCTGAATATACCAATTTCCTTCCTCTCCCAGAAGAGAGAGGGAGGTTTGTAATTCACAGTGGGGGATCAAAAAGCAAACAGTTCAACTAATGGAGCACAAAGCCCTTGGGTTTTTGAAGTGCAACAGTGTGAGAAATACACACAGCAAAGTTAGGTCAGTTTAACTGACATCCAGAAATAGAACAAGCCTCTCTAAAGAAATTCAGGTTCACTTCATTTAGGAAGTGTGGGTCATTTTACTTTAGCTTTGTATGAAAAAAAAAAAAACAACCTGTCTTAGATGATCTTTCCACCAAAAGAGAATTTTCTTTTTTTAAAATCTATTCCTACAGTCTAATAAAAAGCTATGACTTCATTTTAGAAGTAGGGGCCACAATAAAGCACTACACTGGAATAATTTCAACTGCTTCTAAAGTGCTGTTTAAAAGCATCCGGGCAATAATAAATATTGAAAGGCCAGATTCGGCAACCTGTCTGGCTTTTCATCACAATCACTTGACAGTTGCATATGCTTTTAGTTTGTATTTCCTACAAGAACATCCTTTATGGAAAAGTGGAAACATAAAAATCTTTGCTCAGGACTCCGAACAGTCAAACACACAGTCCCAGGCACAATTTTAGCCCAACTCTTTTGTGCATATGTGCAATTACTGCGTGCAGAGCTATCTTGTTATCAGGGAGTTCGGGCACTTTGGGGTGAAAGGATTGTGTTTTGCTTCACTTGACTCATTGTCAAGATGCCTGAACTTACCATTGGGAACCCACTGTTGGGCAAGGCATTAATTCTAAGTAAAATAAACACTGATCATGATCCTGCTTCCCAAGTCAATAAGCTTTATTTACATGCAAGTGAATTCTCTTTTTTCAGAGTCACAAGGATTTCTAGGAAGCTGTAACAAATGAAACCCAGTGTGCTTTTCCCTTCTGTTTTCCATCCACAGAGAAATAATAAGAAAATAAAGCATGCAGTGTTAAGTCAACTCTTAACGGTTAATTTCTGTTATTTTTTTCAAACAGAGCAGAATTCTCACACTGGACATTAACATTTTGTTAAGAAGATATTTTTTCATCTCTCAATTATTACAGAGCTATGCTATTGCTAAAGACCAAAAGGTACTGACTGAAAGGTTTAAGCAGCACATTGAATTAGCTTTAAAATTCTACTATGAATTCTACTATGAAAAACAGACTTCTAAACCTCAGGTTTATTATTAACAGGTACAGTAACTACTGGAAAGCTAGAAACTTATATCAGAGAATTTGCACATTGATATTAATATGAACATAAATACTAGACAATTTCAGCAACACAGCTTTATTTATATATCCCAATTTCCCCTTTTAGCTTCATAGTAAATGATTAAGGACCTAAGGATTGTACCCTTTGACAACTTCTAATACTCTATGCTGTATGAATTTACAGATACTGTCAGTATTTTCCAAGATCCTACTTCCAAGCATCGAAATTCCCAATAGGTTAAAGGTTCACAGAGGAGAGCTCATGATGATAATTAGACTTGGATCTTTACTCCTTCCATTCAAGGAGTAGATTCCCACCTCTACAAGGGAATGTTTACACCACTACACACTTACTGTGCTCCACCAGCAATTTGTGTTATGTCTTCTGCCATACCTCTCATTTCATTGAAAGATGAAGCAACTTTCTTTCATACTTGTTTCCATATACTGTAGTCAGCTGATAGTTGACTATCAGCACCTTTCTAGCTTGGAAATACTCTCTTCTCTACATTCACTCTGCATGACTTTTAGTTTTTTTACATAAAGAAAGATAACATTCCATTTATGCTCCTCCCTTCCTTCCTCTATACTTTCACTTTTCAGTGAGTTTATTCTCTCTTGGGGTTCCAGTTGCTCATTCAAGGTTATGAGGATTATTAATCGCTGCATATGAGTCACAGGAAGTTACATTTATTTCTGTATTCACCTACCTCAGCCACTGAACCATTGCAGAAGTGTAATAAATATTCCAGAGGAAATAAAAAACATGCTCTTGGTGGAATATCAGAGTCTTGGCCACTACTGGAATAAGAACATTTGGTCTGTGGTACAGTACTTCTGTTCACCCTCCCATATCCTTACTTCCCAACTATGACTCAGCCCCCCTTTTTACCTTTATGTTGGGATAAGGCCTAGTATTGATAGGAAAAACGTTTATTCCACAAACACAACAAACAATCTTGCGTCCGTGTTCAAACATAAAATCTTGTGTCCATGTTCAAACCCAGGAACACGTAGGTAAGAGCAGAAAAATTCTAAGTGCCTGATTTACTACTGCTTACATTATCCCATTGCCTTTCTCTGAACATCAGCTCTGTACAGTTTGTCAGCATTCCATTACAGAGATTTGCTAATTCATCAGGCTTTGCTGCCAGATTGCTTGCAAGTAGATTAGGTGAGCCCTGATAATCTCAGTAGTCATTGTAGGATCCATGGTGAGCGAGGCTTTTAGATAACCTTTTCTCATTAAATTCGACAGAGTTTCATTATGAAAAATGCTTTTTCCTAAAAAAAAAAAAAACAAAACCAACAAACACAAAACAACTTGTGAGGTCTGTGATTGTAATTTCAGTCACACATCAGTGTAAATCTGGGATGATTTCATTAACCAGTATGAAATGTTTTCTTATTTTGAGAAGTGAATCTTTGAAAATATAGGAAAGGCATTCATTTCTCCAACCAGTGCCAGGCAGAGATACAGACTGGGATATGAACTCATCTCAGTACCAGGAAAACTAGTGCTTCCTCATGGAGATACAGATGTGTTCTCTTTTTTCTCATTAAGACTACTACATACATTTACAGAAGAAGGAAGTTGCGATTTTTCAGATGCTGCCTTTTATTAAAGCTCATGCATAAGGTAATCACAAGAAATGCTAATGCCAGTGTATGCCTGCATGTGACCTTTTCCAAGTAGAAATTTGCACATACGGATGAAAGAGAACTAAGTCTCCGAAGTCTAAAGGGCATTACAGATAACCACCTCATCTGGTCTCTTTCTAAATGTAGTTATCAAACCCTATTGAAAACCAAGGAGACGTCTTGCCCTTCCTGCCCAAGAACCTCGCTCCTCTGGTGTTCAGTCTCTAGGGTAATATATACATACAGGTAGTGGGCCAAACTGTGTTATTTTTTTCCTAGCTCTTTTCCCTGGCTAGTGATTGGCCCCATTTCTCTATGTGTTTGCATTTCTAAGGAAGTCCTCAAAGGTAACACTTTTCTTTTAGATGTTTAGTTAAATTGTTGTAGAGAAAGAAGATTCTTCCCTGGATAACCCTCTTAGCTGGTCCTTCCTCCTCTCACCTGTCTAGCAGATTCTGCACTCCTTTCTCCCCTCCCGACCATCAATTTGCTTGGCTAAACAAACCGAACTTTTAATCTCTTAAAGAAAGATTTTACATCTCCCTGATTATTCAATTTGTCCTTCTTTGTCCCATTTGCTTCATCTTTCTTGAGCCTAATGTGCTGCAATTGTTTGTGCCATGGTCACTATAGAAAATGCTTGCTCCTAAGTTTGATTTATCAGTAACCTCCCTTTCAGTTGATGTATTCCTTTTCTGCACATGCCACAGTAATTGCCAAAGCTTTACTCCCCTTTCTTCTGTTAAATGCTATTTTCTCCTCCTCAACTAAAACTCTATATGGAATTATACCAAATTCACTTGGCATCCAATGTTGATTGGAATCTCTCATTTTTTATGGGAGGCCATTTTACATCCACTTTTTATAGTTGGAGTTGGCCTTCAGACCAAGACAGTACCCAGCTGCACTGGACTGGGGAATTCATGGTAATACAGTATGCCCCAAGGGAAAGGGAAATGGAAATGTTTCTGCTGTGTGACAATTGCTCCTGTCGTTTATGTGCCAGTGGCCAATTATGTCCCTACAGAAAATGGCTTCTGTGAATATGCCTGTGGCAAGATGGATGGTAGACAGTATGTGGGGCTGAGAAGGGCAGAGTCACTCTAAAAATCAATAGCAAACAGAACTGCCTGTGCTAGATATTTTGTTCCTCGTCCTGTCTCCTGGGAAACAGAGCAGATGCAGGAGAAGGACAGATGATCTTATTCCCAGGGGTTTGGACATGAAACCTCTCTCCTTGCTGCCTTCTTCTTCTTCCAGCAAGTATGTACTGTAGAGTTTTTGCTTGATTTTCAGGTGCTATAATTCCTATCTTTTCTGTTGTAATTTTATATTTTTCTATCTGTTTTAATAAAATATTTTCTTTCCAGTTTAGAGAGAAATCCATTGAAAAGTATTAAGTTCAAAGACAGTCCATGGTCACATTCTTCACTTCTTCTGTATCTTCTCAATGATACAAAAGAAAACAAGATATGTACATCACTGCCATCAGGTCTTAGACTTGAAACATGAAATGACTGTGTAATTCACTCCTACAGGAGGGATGGTGTGTCTTAGCTCTTCAGGCTTGTCTGTCTGTTACCTGAGAGCAAATATTCTTGAAGAAATCAACCTGTGTACAGTCTCCAAAAAAATTTTAGAACTGAGAGTGATACCCAAGATGAGAAGAGTTTGAGAGAATGGTTTTAAATCAACTTTGTCCCTTCTCAGTCCTGTACTATTCCCTGCTCCCTGTGTGATTTGAACAACCACAAGGACCTGGCTCCCAGGTGATAGTTCTGCCCAGGACTTCCATGGGGCCCATCTGTAATCTAGCCTATCCAAACTTAACATATCCATCCCCTAAATCAGAGAATGTGAGAGGAGGCCTTAGAAACTAGACTTGTAGGTGTCTGTTTCTGAAGAAATTAATTCCTCATACATCTGCATATAGGTGTTTTACTGACCAGTATATGCATAGAAAAAAGCAGTGAGGGGATGCTATTAATTTGTCAAGTTTGGCAGATATTGCTGCATCACATCGTGTTCTGACAGTTTGCATTGAGCCAAAAGGCTAGACTCAATTTAGGTGATTTAGGTAATTTATGCAGCAACTGGCTAAGAAGGAAGTTATCTCATCATTATGTAGGTCATTACAGATATTCTGAGGCTACAATTTTGCTTTAGAGGACAAATAATTATAGATCATTTAAAGCAGGATAGGAATTTAAAGCAGGGCTCCTTGACCTTTGACTTTGGTGGCCAGGTGGGCATGGTAAAATTCACAAGAGTAGAGCTTGCAGTTATTTCTTTGAAGAAAAAAAAAAAAATCATGCTTCCACAGTTCTCTATGACACCATTGTCACCTAAAACACCTGGTGGTGTTTTGATTTCACGGAGCAGTTCACTCCGCCACATCAATTAACTACAGTCTCCTGGGGAAGTTCTGGGGAACTGCTGAAACATGCCATATGCAATACTTTAGATTTTGAATCTGTGTATTTTAACTTAAGATTATTCCTTAATATTTAAAAATATTGTTTAATGAAAGCTGAAATAGATTGAAATTGTTTCAAAGACATACATAAAGTGCAGTTTTACCTAGTTTTGTATCAAACTGCACCTATTGAAGATAACGTAGCTGTAAACAGGAACTGACACATGCCTCACTAAACAGTAGGAGAAAGCTGGGAACAACTGATAAATATAAATTAGCTATGAAAGTGAAATGTTCTGCCTACACAGTGTTACACTTCTTATTACATGCCGAAGGGCCACAAAGTACACCATCACCATATGTTTGAAAACTGCCATGACTCACACGGAATAGGCTGATGAGTAACAGTATCTTCCTTCCTCAGTGTATGACACCGACCAGAAATCTGCCCAGTGAACAGTTCTGTTCCGGGGAGCAGTTTAAGGTGCCCCATATCCCTGTAATTAATTACATAACTACAAAACATTGCTGCCAGGTTTATGGTGCACCAGTGCAGAAAGCACTCTAAATATCTTTAAAGGATGGTTCACACATTTGTCATTTCCCAACCCACTCATATTGCAGCCAGAGGAGGCTGGAATGCTGTGTTAACTGGCGTTCTTATTAATTTCACTTCTTTTCTTTCTCTTTGAGTTTTTGGTTGTGAACTCTGTTGGGTAGTGCCCAAACCTGAAGTTCACATTGTAAACAAGTGAGACGCTTTTCTAATTGACAATGTAAACATATAGTAGAACTAAAAGCTGAAATGGCATTGTTAATTAGATATAAAATTGAACATTGACTGCTAAGTGGCTGTTAGGTAATATCTATAAATTATAGACTCAAGACAGTAAGTAATAATCTGCTTTGCTGGTTTTAGAGAAAGTGTGAACCTCATGATTTAAAAGCCTGAGGAGAATCTTTCTGAGATGGAAACATGCTCTGTCCAGTGGCAGCTCTTCAACCACGCTGTCCCAGGGTCAGCCTGTTTTACTCAGTCCTGTGGCACTCAGATTTATGGCTGCAATACCGTGGTAACTGTTAGGTGAGCCCAGCAAGCTTCCAGATGTCACACTGAATAGACCCCTCTTCTCCCAACTGCAGAAGCAGCAGAGAAGCAGCAGAGGAGCACAGCAAATTAATTTTTAGCATCTCTTGTCAATTAAAGTTGCTCTATAATATCCTTTGGCAGAGTTGATTTTTTTCTTTGAAGTGAGCTTGAATTCTTCTTTGGCACAAATTGGCACCTGTGGCTATTTGCTCATATGTCAGCTTAGTATTTTGTTCTGTTTTTCATGGTGGAATTTTCATGAGGCCCGAGGAAACTGGAGGTTTTCCAGACATGACAGTAAAAGTGAAATACTATTTTGGTAAATGTGAGAAGAAGGTGGGTAAATCCAGAAGACATTTTCTTACATATTCATTGGAATTTAGTTTCCATTTTGTCTTTCATTCTCCTGCAATTTTGGACAAATAAGAGTTTTCTATCAAAGTATTTATAGTTTACAGCTACTAAGGTCAGAACTGTCTTGACTTGCTTTTCTTTTTTTTTTTTAAATATTTATGCTGTGTCATATCAGCTATTTCCTATATGACACTCCAGGATATTACAATCACTTGGAAAGCAATCAAGGCAGTCAATTAATCACTTTTGAAATTTGCAATTCATGGATTTTGCCTTCGTAAATAGCCTTGACTACAAAGTCTGTTTTGCAAAACAAGACATACCCCCTCCTTGCCCTCCCCCAAGAATTTAGACTTCTAATTATTCAAGTCATTCTAGAAATTAAAGCCTGTAACTTTTCTGGAATCCTTTAAAAACAGCCAATGTCTGCTACACCCTGATCACCACATGAGATTTTTTCCACGGCAGGGATTTCTTACAATTTGTCAACAGGAAGTTCTTTTACAATGAGATATGAATAGTGACCTGAATTTCTTATGAGTCTGAAACTTGTGTTTTGCCTGTTAATGTGTTTTGGCTCAGCTGATGAAAGTATCACAGCCAATTCTGCAGCTGAATCATATCAGTGGGCTCTGTGGGGGCAGTGGTGAGAACAGAGCACTGCTCAATCACAGAAATTCTTGAGTGGCATGGGGGCTGCTGGAAACTCATGCCGGTCATGGTCCATCCCAGGTTCAGCTTCAAGGCTGCTCTGGCTTAGGATGAGTGCTGATTGCCTCCTGGCAGCCTCAGGAGATGTACACAGTCATTTTTCCTGCCTCCAGCTATCTCAGGCCCTGGTCACAACACACCTGGGACCAGCCTAAAGATGAGAACCTGCATACACCAGCAAGCAAAATCACTGTGCCTTTCCCTGCAAAATATGAGAAACTCAATTAAATGGATATCTGGTTTGAACCAGTAAAACACAAGCCACTATATGAAATGAACCAAGTCTTCAGAACATTTGATAGTGGGTAAATTATTACAGAATAATACTCCTGAGTAAGATCACACTTAAAAAGGGATCACGCAATTTTTTGCCTTTACTGTTTCTAGCCAAAAGCACTGCTTTTGCACTTCCACAGCATCTGCTGTTTGAATGTATCAGTCAGTTAAATCTCATAATACCTGGGTAAATCTTAATCCATTAATTAATGCAAAGTCAAGGCACAGAGAAGTGATTTATATAATAATGAATATTAATGAGTATGTACTTCAAGATAATTACATTCCATGTAATTATAAACTCTTTTTTAAGACATAAACTGATAAAAAATAAAGTATGCTGTGCTTCCCTTACTACTTTTTTTCTGAGAAATGAACCTGAATATTCAAAGATGAGGTTATTATTCTGTGAGTCAGTTTACAACAATCAGTGGATATAATTTTTAATATGAAAATGTTATTATGCATATTACAGTTCTAAGCATACATTATCCTCTCCTGAAACCATTTCAACCTTCCAGTCTTTATGCAAAAGACTGGCCCATGGGCTCTGCACAGGATGTAAATTAAGTTCTTGTTTGGCTAAATCTGATTACCCTGTAGGGTACCAATCTTGCTTGGTGACAGCAGAAGCTAAAAATTGCCAACAGGACATTCTGCTTAAAATGGGGCCAGGAAGGGTCAGCTTCTAAATAACAAATCTGAGTTTCAAACTAGATTTTAATATTATCCCTAGGAATGTTCAGTTAAGCATAGAAACTGCCTTCTTAGTAGTTGCTACCACTACTTTTAAAACCCAAAATAAAACTGAGAAATTAATTTAATTTTTTAAAATTTTAATTAATGTACAGTTTGTTATCAATCATATATAAAGGTGCTACAGTCAATTGAACCCAACCTTTAGTCAGTTTGCCACTCAATCCCCATTTGACACTTCCTCTCACTCCTCTCATATTCTATCAGAATTAATGCACCAGCAGAGAAATCCAATGAAATAGCAAACCTACGGGTAGATTATCAGAACACAATCACCCCAAGTCAATTCAAGCTACCTAAAACTATTTATTACCAAAATACTGTTGCTTTATTATGCACTTACTGAGTGCATGAGACAGATTAAAAGGCACATGCTGACACTACTTAATATTAAATACTGCTGTTCCTTCTGACAGGATTAGCTAAATACCTAAATGATACGAACTCTCCCCTGTAGTTTTCCTATACTCAGAAAATGTGCACAGAAAAGTCACTCTTTGATCTATTTCACTAACTTCAGTTACTGTAGCTGGCCTTCATATATATTAAAAATTTATTTTTAGTAGTCTTTGGCAGCTCCTTAGTTTTCCTTTGATGTATAAAGGTTTTATGACCAATAATATCTGAAAGCAGCTGGCATTATTACAATTGCTCTGAGTCAAGAAAAAAACAAACCAAAAGCAATGCAACACTGGCAAAAAGGGTACGGCTTTTGTCTGCTCAGAAAATGTAATTATCTCAGTAAATGTATGTGGGTTTTGGTAATGAGACTCAATATTTCAGATGGATTATTTGTAATATCTTTTCACAGTGGCTTTATTAGATACTCTAAATCACAGCTCAACACTTACCTAATAGATAAATACCTCAGTCCTTCAGTAGGTTTTAGATGAAGGGACTCAGCACTCCACACAGAATCCTAATGAGTTTGAAGGGGGAAGTGGATAAAACCAGGCCTGCTAGAGATAAGCCTGGGCGCAACATGCCTGTGTTTGGGGGACAGTGTGCTGGGGAGGTCCTTTGGTCTGTTGTTTCAGGAGAGACGGGGGATGGAGATCCATGTGGCAGCAAATCCACAAGGGATATTGATGTGTTAGAAACCCTGGAAGTGCTTGAGAATGGGCCGTCCCCACGTGCTGAAAGACAAGATAAGATGACTGGCCTTGAACTGAGAGATGTGGGAGGAACTCAGGGAAAAAAGAAGAGTTTATAACATTTGGAAGTAGGGGCAGGCAACTAAGGAGGACTACAAGCACGACATGAGATTATGCAGGGAGAAAATGAGAAGGGACAAAGCCCAACTAAACGTAATCTGGCTACTACTATAAAAGACAATAAAAAATGTTTCTCTGAATACATCAGCAAAAAGGACTTAGGAGAACCTCCATCCTTTATTGGATGGGAGGAAAACATAGTGACAAGGGATGAGGAAAGGCTGAGGTACTTAATGCCTTCTTTGCCTCAGCCTTTAATAGCAAGACCAGTTGTTCTCCAGGTACCCAGCCCTCTAATCCGGAAGACAGGAATGGGGAGCAGAATGAAGCCCCTATTACCCAGGTGGGAATCGTCACTGAGTGGCTACACCACTTAGACACACACTGATCTATAGGGCCAGATGGGCTCCACCCAAGGGGACCGAGTGGAAATGCTCACCAAGCCACTTTCCATCATTTATCAGCAGTTCTGGCTAAATGGGGAGGTCCCAGTTGATTGGAAGTTGTCAAATGTGACACTAATCTACAGGAAGAGCCAGGAGGATCCAGGGAACTACAGGCCTGTCAGCCTGACACTGGTGCTGGAGAAAGCGATGGAGCAGATCATCTTGGGTGCCATCAAGTGGCATGGGCAGGACAACCAGGAGATCAGATCCAGCCAGCATTGGTTTACGAAAGGCAGGTCCTGCTTGACTGACCTGATTTCCTTCTGTGACAAGATGACCCGCAGAGAATGAGGGAAAGGTTGTGGATGTTGTCTACCTTAACTACAGCAAAGCCTTTGACACTGTTTCCCACATTCTCCTGGAGAAACTGGCTGCTCATGGCTCAGATGGGAGCACCTTTCACCAGGTAATAAACTGGCTGTTTGGCCAGGCCCAGACAGTGGTGGTGAATGGTGCCACATCCAGTTGTCAGCTGTTCACTAACAGTGTTCCCCAGAGCTCAGTCTTGGGACCAGTCCTGTTTCATAACTTTATCAATGATCTGGATGAAGGGATTGAGGGCACAGTCAGTTTGCTGATGACACCAAGCTGACCAGCAGTGTTGATCTGCTGGATTGTAGAAAGGCTCTGCAAAGGGGTCTGGACAGGCTAGATTGATGGGCCAAGGCCAGTTGTCTGAGGTTCAACAAGGTGAAGCGCCAAGTCCTGCCCTTGGACCACAACAACTACAGAGCACTACAGGCTAGGGCAGAATGGCTGGAAAGCTGACCAGCAAAGGACCTGGGGGTGCTGGTCAACAGCAGCTGAACACGAGCCAAGAGTGTGGCCATGTGGCCAAGAAGACCAATGACATCCTAGCTCGGATCAGAAATAGTGTGGCCAGTAGGATCAGGGCAGTGATTGTCCTTCTGTACTTAGCACTGGTGAACTGGGCCCCTCATGACAAGGATATTGAGGTGCTGGAGCAAGTCCAGAGAAGGGCAGTGGAGCTGGTGAAGAATCTGGAGCACAAGTCCTGTGAGAAGCAGCTGAGGGAACTGGAGTTGTTCAGTCTGGAGAAAAGGAGGCTCAGGGGGACCTTGTTCCTCCCTACAGCTACCTGAAAGGAGGTTGTAGAGAGGTGAGAGTTGGTCTCTTCTGCCAAATAACAAGTGACAGGATGAGAGGAAACAGCTTCAAACTGTGCTAGGGGAAGTTTAGGTCAGGTAGTAGGAAAAACTTCTTCACCAAAAGGCTTGTCAGGCAATGGAACAGGCTGCTCAGGGCATCACTGTCCCTGGAGGTATTGAAAAGACAAAGAAGCTCAGATCAGAATCCCAACGTGATCCATTGTGTGCTCATATTGTTTTTAAGTGATCAACACTAAAATTACATGTTCAGAAAACAGTTTTAACTGTGAATTTACTGAAGCACAATTCGAACCTTCCATCTGAATTCCCACAGCTCCCCCATGCCAAACAACACATATCTGCATGATGAGGCAGGCATATTAATTCAGCTGACATCGAACAGTTTTTTCCTTGGATTAATTCTAGCAGTGAATCAATTTCCTGATCTGGTTCAGCAGGCAGACACAGAAATGTCTGTGTTAATAGAAATGAGCAGCTCAGGAGATGAAAATGCTTTTGATTGACCTCTACCCACTTAAAGCATGTGAAACACATCTTATACACAGGCTGTCAGAACATATGGCCATTAACCACCAGTCTGGTCCCTCCCTTTCTGGGATATTTTCTTACAGTATCCATTGTTTTACATCAGAAATATTTATTAAAGTGTGCATTCACATTACGGTCAAAGCTTATATGCTGTAAGATACAATTTACCGTAAAGCCCTGACGAATTACATTACATACCCCCAGTAGTCTATTTAAAAAAAATATTTTCCTAAAGGTGGCATTTTGTAAATTTTTAATTACAGCACTGATGCAGTGTAACATTCACAAACATTTTTGTTACAAGTATTGGCTATTATCTCAGCAAACACCATTAATTACTGTTATAATTTACTAATAACACAACACTTACACAATTCAGTGACCACTTTAGCACCAATAATATCATAATTGTATGCAACAGTGAGATCCATTACTATATCATTAATATTTATTTCATCTTGCAAAGGAATTATTACAGTTGATACGACGGACAAAGCTCTTTTTGCTCCAGCTGAAAAAGTCAGTGAATAAATCATTTCATGTTTAGATATGAAAAACAGGTCAGTGGCTACTGAGATGATGTTTCCAAAAGCAGAACCTTCCCTACAGCAAAGCTTTAGGAAAATACACTTCATCTGACAGCATACATTCTTTTTATCAGAATCCTCTTAGTAGGTAGTGGATAAAGAAATCATTTAACTGTATAAAAGGCCAGAGAGAACATTCTGTGGAATGAAACTTCTTTTAAATTAGAAATGCATGGCATAACAGTTTAAGACTTCACTCGAACCAACATACTTCCAACTGATGTTCTGTACCTGGAGGCCAGAAAAATCACCCTCAGGTGAGTAGTTTTGAGTCCCTCAGAGAAGCTGGTGAGAACAGCATCTTTTTTTGAAAGATATGAACCAGGAGAAAGTAGCGCTTACTTGTAGCAGTTACCAGTTTCCATTTCTACCAGTATTAAGTGGCTTGCAATGCATCTGCTTTATTGCTTGGCAACTAAAATCTTTACCAATTACAGGTTAGAGGAACTCTTCTCCAAGGAAGACATATTTCTTTTAATTAAAAAAAAATATTTATGAAGACCCTACCACATTAGTAATTTATAGGAAATCCTATCTTAAATCTTTATTAAAAATAATCACACTGAAGAGAGGATTATTCAAAATTGATTGCATATATACTCACAAATCATACCTGTTCCTTCATCAGTTTTGTATTACTTACGGATTGTTACTGCCCCAGACAGGCAACTGCTGCAAAATGAGGTATTTTTGTCTTTATATATTAATATGGTTGAAGGAGACATCATTCTGTGACCAGAGTTCAAGAGAGAAGACTGAACCACATGTTATTTAGCAGCCATGGTTCTGTGGTAAAAATGTGACAGTCATTATTACCCATTCCATTTGATGTAAATGAGGAAGAGCTTTTAACAGTTTTCTCTGTTTTATTTTGGTGGAGAAACATTTTAAATATATTCTTGGAATAAAGGGTAAAGAAAATCTACGTAGTGATTATAAATTAAGGCCAATACTGACTTTTATTTACATAGTTTAACAAACTCAAGCAATTATTACATCAGTCATTCAGATCCTGAACATCACTATAAACAACAAGTTTACACCAGGCCTAGCTAGTGTTGCATTCTTCACGGAGCTGTGATTAAGGTTCTACATTTTTCTTTTTCCAGCGAAGCCACCTCAGAGCTCTTGCCAGTGCTACTTGTCCCATGAGGAATGTGATTGTAAAATTACGTTTATACCAATCTCTAGGATTCCAAAGCCAAGAAAATAATCAGCACACAGAACAAGAACAGGAAAAGGGTACACAGTTATATTAAAATATCCTTTGGCATTGACAAATGACAATTCAGTGATAACCTGCATTTTCTGTTCTTTGTGGTAACACTTTTCCTGCCTAATAAGAATTAAATAACCTATGAAAGTCTGTGTGTGTATCCATATCCATGAACAGACTACAGGGTTCTACCTGTATTTGAAATCAGGTGAGATAAAGTAGTTAAAGCCATATCTCATGTTTCAAAAGTAAAGCTGATCACCAAGCTATCCAGAATAACTCCTGACAGTGCTGTGCAATGGGTAAGATTTGTTTGTAAGTGGACGAAGATACATGTGCTGAAAAGGGCACAGTTGGCCACCTGTGAGGGCGGGGAAAAATAAAATCAAATCACACTTTAAAGATTATTGTATAACCCAATACAGGAAGCATTATCTTTCTACTGCAGTATCCTTTAAAGATAATGCCTTTAATATTGCCAGAGTTAGTATTTACATCTTTAAATAATTTAATTTTTATGAAGCGTGCATGGCTTCTGGAACCAGTTCAAGTTATATACAGAATAGTCTGTATCAGCCCTTTTTAACCTCTGAGAACTTGCTTCAAATTCTTGCCCCTATTACAAACTAAAGTAATATCAAAATTTCTTTCTAGTTTCCAAGAAGAATCCTGTCCCCATTTTGTGAAGTGCACAAGCAGCAATAGAATACATAGAATCATAGAACTAGCAAGGAATATTAAACATTTAGGTCTTCTCTTGAGATCTTTGTGGGAAACCTTGCATTTACAGATCTAACATAAGCCTGAGACACTAACCTCTCAGTAAGGACAGTAGCCAAATTCACAGTGACAAGCAACACTGAGCTACCCCTTCAGATGTCATGTTAAATCAAAATATCATGCTAACATTGCAACTGTTTCTTTTCCCCTTTCATGTTTAATTTCCTATATCCTTCTTGAATTTCTTTTCCTAAACTAGACTGTATTTCCAGTCCAGGTACCCTGAACTAAATATTCAAGGCATCTATGCACAGTCATTGCTTCAATTTTGTCTAAATTTTAGAAGCTGCAACACTTCAGCTGCCACAGTTTTCAGGCCAGCTGGCAATACTGCAAAAGAACATACAGCTAAATGCATAAACAGATTTTTATAACATGACCCCTCAAAATCAGAGTGCCAGTAAAAAGCTCTGCTGCTTTCAGGGTTGTGCAGTTCCACTTTGAAACTACAATGATGCAGATGACACTACCTGATTTCACAAGGCAGAAACAAGGAAGGTCATGTTTAAGCACAAAGCCTGAATTCTCTCACCATGAGGATGGCACACTATCCCAAGGTCACTACAGCAATGGCAAGTGGTGACCAGTTCCAAGAGAAATTACTTGCGTTCCCATTTATCAGTTATAGGCAATTGGAACAACAATCCTTCCACTAAAAGCAATTTCTTACTTTCCATCTGTCGCTTCAGTTTATAGTGAGGTTTCCCCCCTTTCCCCTCTGGGCAGACCTTTTTGTTTTAAATATTTTTTACAGCTAAATTGTTCTCGCAGGGTAGCATTTTCTGGTTTATGCATGACACATAGAAAGAACCTTAAACCCCAATTTGTTAGAGATCAGTTACAGTGACGGCAGAACTCTCACTAGCATTTCACCATTAGGAACCCAGTAACACTCGATACCTTTGAGCCCAATAACCTTTCCATCCAGTACAGAGAGGAAACTGAAGTTGTGGTGTCATATTCAGTGGGCAGTACTGCCGTGACTGGATTAAGTGCTGTCCTCCTCCAGCTTCCCATTCCTTCCTCATTTCTAGCCCTTTGTCAAGTGTGCACAACTACTTGAAGGGTTATGTGTGTTTGCCAGTCATTTTTCAGTCCTTCCAGATCCCCAACCCAGTTTACCAAGTCGTTGTACAAACAGTAACACTGAAACAAAGCCAAGAGGTGGATGTGGGTTTACCAAGTTGTAGCTGCGGTTCTACACAGGATGAGTTCAGACAATCCATTTACTAATGCCTTGCCACACAAAAAAACCCTCAAACTCAAGGCTAATCACCTTCATTTTTACTAAATGCAACCAAAATTATAGAACCAAGAATATTAAATATTACTTCAATAAAACAATTTTCCTTTGAGATAAATCACATTTAATAGTCTTCATTTAACAGTCAACTAGAATCTGTTATACAGAAATTTCAACCAGTTTATTTGCATATTTATCAGTTTCAATTAGCACCATGGAAAGACCCATGCCCTAAGACAAAAAATTGAGTGCCTGTGCTTGTGTCTTTAAATCTCAGACACAAGCTTCATCTTTCCACTAAATAAACAATAAGTAGCAGCAGCACTCAAATGATAATGCAAATTTCTGTCAAATGCTCATAACAGCATTAAAAAATTTCTAAAATTATAGTTTTAGGTGCTGTTTTACCAATTATGGGGGAAAATAGTTCAATTTTAGACTTGGCCTTATCTTTATCTTAGTCTATAATGTATAATGGTCAACATAAATACCTTCGACATACCTGTTATACTGCATGTGTTTTCTAAAATTTTTACTTAGAAAGTCCTTGTAAAAGTCAGCCATTTCTTCAGCATTCAGTGTTGCTTTTTGACCTGAAAAAAAAGTGTTGGCATAACAAAGTCAAGGCAATTCTTTGCATTAAAACCCTGGGTTCAGATGCAGGAGAGCGAGGTCTGACTCCTCGCTCCTACAAGCTCCCCATGTAACCTTGAACAAGTTAGTATCCTTTATCTTCCAACTTTTTAAAACTTAGCTAGAGAGCACAGCAGATTAAAAATAGTGATAATTTTGAAGTTGGCACAGTTCTTAAGCCCCTATTATTTATGGAAGTCATTAAGTTTATCAGCCCTTAGATTATTTAGGGAAGTAGTGAACCCCTATGAAAAAGCCCATTTATCCTTTGAATAAAACTAATTTCTCACAGGGGTGAAGTCTAAACAATACCAGTAAGAGCACTTAGTTATTTAAATTTCCCCCCCTTAAAGCAAATATTAAAAGAACACTATCCACATGGTATTTTCAGATGTATGTTTTTTTCCTGTTACTGTTGATAAATTTCAAGTAACTTATACCACAAAGTGTATGTTCTGAGATGTCAGCCTTATAAACAATCTAGTAGGCAATTATTTTGTGAAGAAGCAAATACAAAAGATGATTTTGAATATGGCATTCATCAGCAGAATATAAAAAGAGAAACAGTAAAGCCTGTGGCCACAGCAGAGATGTGTAATCCTGAGAACCAACAAATATTCTCAACTCTATCAGACAATTCCCATACAAACCTTCTGGCACAAAACATCCCTACAATGAGGGTCAAATTTGAATGTCCCAGGGAACATGGATATGATGAGGGAGATGAAATGGTGATATTCAACTTGTCACTGTTTCAAAATGCATTTTAAGGCTCCTGAGACTGATCACAGAAGTGTAAATTATTGATTGGTTCTATTCATCATTATTTACAAAACTAGTATGTTACAATGGATTAACATACTATGGGATAAATCTGCTTCAAAACTATCTGAAGGCTGACTTAGTAACACCTATAATTTGTTATTAATACTGCTATCAGCAGAATTGATTACGTAGTTATGTAGAAAAGTAAATTTTGTTCCAACTGTTCACCTATATGGCTATTCCTTATTTTTATATACACTCACAGCTGTATAACAGAATAGTTAACTGATGCATGCAGTCAATATAATTATACTTTTAGTGGAGGTACTCTTTTTTATTTCTAGGGTATAAAAACAAAACCAAACCAAAATAACGATATAAAAGAAGTGTTTTCAAAACAACACAGAACTTAATTAAAATTATTTCTCAACCACACACTGATCACCAGGATACAAACAGAAAAAAAAATAATGGTCTGCGATACACAGAACGTCAGAGCAGATGTTTTACTAAAGTCAGATCATTATTCTATGAACAAAATGTTCAACCTCATACTACAATGGCCAATTCACTGTTATTATGAAGGCATTTTGTTTTCAGCTTCACATAATGAATTAGAGAGGCAACTATTTTACAGCAACTGTGCTCAGGCAAAGACAAGCAGATAACAACTGCCATCTCCCCAGAAGCTGTCTTATTCCCCCTGAAGGAAAAACATTGTGCTCATTGTATGCACTCTGGACCCAAAGGCAAAGATTGTGAATTTATCCACCCAACCATAACGTGCACTTGAGGCAAACACTCTGTATGTTTGCCTCAGCCAGCTCACTGGGTTAGGAGGTGTGAAAGTAAAAAGCTCCTTTCTCCTTAGGCTATAAAACTACTATATTACTGGGCTAGGATTTCAGCACATCCCCCTTGGCTGTGGGGAAGGAATTAGGGGAAGAACAGTACAACAGATGATCTGACCCCCACATGCACATCTCTGAAGAGCTCCCCCCTTATTTTTTTATCATGCTCCTGAAAACAGTTCTAAATCCTACCTGCAGGATTTACTTGTGACAGAAGACAAAGAGCATAAACTAACAAAATTCAAAGTTAAGCAGAATTCAGAATACATGCTAAACTATAAACAAAGATCTCACTAACCTGTTTCATCTCTCATTTCCAGACCCTTGGCTTTCAATCTTGAATAAATAAATTCTTCTTTTTCCTAAAACATGTTTTTCCACATTAGAATCTGATGTAGTCAGTCCTTGAAGTTAACCATTGTTTTTAATTACATAGCAATATGGTGTTTAACACCCTCAGAAATAACTAGCAACAACTCATTATACTTGGAAGTGTCCACTAAACATTTTCCTGAATCCAGTAAGTTAAACCCATAACTTTCTTACTTAAACCCTGCTCCCTGCAAGCCTCAATTAATTCATGCAAGCCTTCTACTGACACTTATAAAACTTACTTGTGGAGTAAAGCTACAGCTGAGCTTCAGGGTTGTTTGACAGAACCCAAACTTTCCAGGATCCAAAGTTTATAAGACAAACTATGGAGATGTGCTGTACTGTGTAACTGAGATTTTGAGCACAGAGAAAAACATACCACCTAAAAAAATTAACAATACTTAGATGGCAACACAATAATTGTTTGTGTGTAAGTTTTTCAAACTTAAAAAGCAGTTCTGTGGAATTTTAAAAAAATAAATTAAAAAATCCAGCTTCATTTTTGTCTGGGATCTTGGTAAGTTTTGGAACTTTGAACTTTTCACCAAGGGTGGGCAGAACCTCAGGGAGCCCACACGCCCCAGTTTCGGGTGTGCGGGTGTCGCTGAGCGGCAGCGGGCGCTGCGTCGGGCTCACCTGTCGGAAGGCACAGTTGTGCCGCGCCCAGAACCGCTGGTTGCAGGCCTGGGCCTCCTGCCGGGCCTCCCGCAGCCGCCGCTCCAGGGGCGACTCCTCAGGGGGCACGTAGAAGATGACGGGGCGCAGGTTGGAATGCCTGTCCGGGGGCCCGATCCAGTCGTTGCGGGAGTGTGCGGGGGGGCTGAAACCCAGGCCCTGGGAAATACAGACGGAATTCTGTTACGAGCACTTCGGCAGAGTTGCTGAAGAACATGTCCATTTGAAATAAATCCCAAAACTCCACAGAGCCTTAAAACGTACAAGCATAGTAAGTTCCGAAATTACGCATGTTCATTTACTGTGACTAAAAACAACGCGATGCATTTACAATTTACTTTTACTTAAAAATGCACTACAGAGAAGATACCTTTGACTCTGTTACCACAGACATGAATCACAGCCTGTTTTTTTAAAAGCACCCTTTTTTTGGTTTTCATCTTTTATCACTTAGCATTCCACTTCATTAAAATACGTGAAGGCAAGAAGTAGCACCTATGCAAGCTTTTGATGGCACTGATCTCTGCTGTCTGGTGACCAGTGACAGCACCTGAGGGAACAGCATGAAACTGTGTCAGGGGAGGTTTAGGCTGGATATTAGGAAAAGGCTCTTCACCCAGAGGGTATTTGGGCACTGGAACAGTGAAGTGGTCACGGCCCGAAGGCTGACAGAGCTCAAGGAGCTTTTAAGCAACTCTCTCAGGCAGATGGTGTGAATCTTGGAGACGGGGAGCTGGACCTAAACCACCCTTATGGGTTCGTTCCAACTCAGGTCGTTCTACGGTTCTAAGTTTACCAAAGCCCAGTGCTCTTCCTGCATCCCTGTGACCACACACAGCGTGTACCTGCCCCGGCCGGCTTCGGGCAGACCTGTTACCCAACAGCCCCGTCATTCACGGCCCCGCCGGGCCGCAACAAACCCCGGGGGCCTCGGCAAACACATCCACGGCGAGAGGCCGCGGGGAACGCGGGTTTCCGTGGGGAACGCGGGTTTCCATCGGGACGCCCCCGCCCCACCAGCGCTCCCCGCCCGAGCCTTCCCCCTCAGGAGCTGCCGCCCCCCCCCCCGCCCGGGTTTACCGCGCTGTCCGGCCGCTCCCCGCGCTCAGCCGCGCTGCGGCCGCCGGCGGAGCAGGAGCAGGAGGAGGAGGAGGAGGAGGAGCAGGAGGCGAGGAGGCGGAGGCGGAGGCGGCGGCGGCCGCAGCCGCCCACCCGCAGCAGGGGCACGGCCGCCATGGCCCCGGCGCTTTACGGCGCTGCCGCGGGGGCGCCACGGGCGGGGCGGGGCGGGGCGGGGCGGGGCCGGGACG
>JAWMRA010000161.1:53909741-54078959 GCA_035584735.1 Pseudotriccus pelzelni | reverse complement strand
TGCCGGGCAGCACGGCCGAAGGGTGAGTTGAGGCGGCGGGGCGGGGGCGCCGGGGACGAGCCTCCCGCAGGTGCCTCCGCGGCGGCCCGGTGTCATTTGCCCTCCCCGGCCCGCCGGGCCGCGGCGCGGGGGAGGCGGGAGGTGCCGGCCGTGCGGGGGCCGCGGGCGGCGGGTGCGGAGGGGGAGCGAGGTGAGTGCGGGGAAGGCGGCGCTGCCCCGGGGTTGTGGCACAACCGCTGTTTGCCGCTCAGCCGCTGCTCTCCCCTTCCCCTCCGGGTTCTGCCCTGGGCTGCGGGTGTCCCGGTTGTGGCGCGGTGGCTTCAGCTGCAGAGCAGGTGCGGAAGGGGGGGCTGAAGGCGGCGGGTGAGCGCCGAGAGCTGGTGGTGTGGCGACTCAAGCATCACCCCTGCGGCCCGACGGGGGGAGAGGTGTAAAAAAATTAGAGAAAGGGCGGTGAAATGTCAGCCAAGCGGTTTATGCCTATTGCTAGAGATATTTAAAATAGCTTTGGTGCTGAAGCGCTTCAGGATGTGAAAGTTGCGACGTGTGCTTGCACAGCACTTAAGCAAGCCTTGTTGTCCTTTTCCTTGCAGTTCATCTGAAACTGGACGAGAGAAGAGGAATGGATATGGGTAACCAACACCCATCCATAAAACGGTTGCATGAAATACAGAAGGAAGTCAAAGAGATTGAACAGCAAGTGGCTGTCTTCAGTGGTCTGTCTACCGACCGAGATTACAAGAAATTGGAAAGGAGCCTTACTAAGCAGCTCTTTGAAATAGATTCTGTGGACACGGAAGGGAAGGGGGATATCCAGCAAGCCAGAAAGCGAGCTGCCCAGGAAACAGAGAGGCTGCTGAAGGAACTGGAACAAAATGCAAACCATCCGCGCAGACTGGAAATAGAGTCCATATTCAAGGAGGCACAGTCACTCGTGGAACGCGAGATCACGCCTTTTTACAAAGGAGGAAACTGTATTAGCGATGAATTTGAAGAAGGAATCCAGGACATTGTGTTGAGGCTTACCCAGGTGAAAACCGGAGGGAAAGTTTCTTTACGCAAAGCAAGGTACCGCACTCTGACAAAAGTATGTGCTGTTCAGGAGATTATAGAAAATGGTGTGAAGCAACAGCTGTCCCTGCCACTCTCTAATGATGCACACCCTTCTGTCGCCAAAATTAACTCTGTAATGTGTGATGTGAACAAAGCGAGAGGAACTCTTATTGCTCTCCTGATGGGAGTGAGCAGGAATGACACCTGCAGGCACCTGTCCTGTGTGCTTACAGGCCTCATTGCTGATTTGGATGCTTTGGATGTCTGCGGTCGCACGGAAATCAGAAATTACAGAAAGGAAGTGGTAGAAGAGATCAATAAATTGCAGAAGTACCTGGACCTGGAAGAGGAAGCAAATTCTACTCACGCTTACGATTTGGCACAAAATCAGTCCATTCTAAAAATAGAAGAGATTCGCAAGAAGATGAAGGAAGTTAATTCTTTACTTTTAAAAACAGAGAATGCTTCTGATTTGTATTTGGGATCCAAAGCAGAATTGCAGGGATTGATTGCCCGCCTAGATGAGGTGAGTGCTGGAAAAAATCCCTGTATTAGAGAGGCCAGGAGAAGAGCAGTAATTGAAGTTCAAACTCTTATAACATATATTGATTTGAAGGAAGCACTGGAGAAAAGACAAATGTATCCAGAGCAAACTGCTGCCGAACATCAGTCTCATAAAGCAGTTTGGACTGTTCTTGGAAACTTGTCTCAAATTCAGCAAGAGGTGATTTCATTTGATGGAAACAGAACGGATAAAAACTACATGAGATTGGAAGAACTTCTTACAAAACAACTCCTAGCCCTGGATGCTGTTGATCCGCAAGGTGACGAGCGGTGTAAGGCTGCCAGGAAGCAGGCAGTAAAGCTTGCACAGAATATTCTTTACTACCTGGACATGAAAACAGATGAATGGGAATACTGAAACAGCCATGGCCTAACACAGAAGACCATTTTCTCCTCTGGCACTTTATGCAGATCATTGGCAGCACATAATAAAGTGGTGTGTTCTGTGCTTGCTGAAATCACGGAGATTGCATAAGCAGTTGACTGGGCTATATGTCTGCTATCCCACGCAGTCACCCACTTGCCATGGCAACTGTCAGTACACCATCAGCAATTCTGGTCACTGCTATAAGCAAAGAAGTGCGATTCTCTGAAGGAATAGCTTAATACTTGAACAAGTGGCTTTTTTTCTTCTTTTTTTCTTTTTTTTCCCTCCTGTTTTTGTTTCAATAGCCTTGTGCAATGTTCAGTGAATGCAGATTTTTCAAAGACACAGAAACT
This sequence comes from Pseudotriccus pelzelni, assembly GCA_035584735.1. Taxonomy (NCBI): domain Eukaryota; kingdom Metazoa; phylum Chordata; class Aves; order Passeriformes; family Tyrannidae; genus Pseudotriccus; species Pseudotriccus pelzelni. Next base: position 54,076,622 of record JAWMRA010000161.1, on the reverse strand, counting down.
TTCTTATGGTATAATGCTGGCAAAATTATTTAAAGAAACTGGACATGAAAATTAGTATTCAAGCATGAGGCTCCATCCAGCAACCTCACAACAGTCTGGATATACCCTTAATGTGCTGTTATGACAGAAAGTATTAAGGGCAAAAAGCCTGCTGGCTTCTGGATTGTACTTGATTTATTCCATCCATCACACCATCTAGATTTCTCAGTTAATGGAGCTGTAATGCCAACTGCAAATGAGCATTTACATAGGCAAAGCCAATTATGTCAATTTTTTATAATACCTGAGCCCTTTGATTTGCAAAAACAGGTCTTTTGTTGTTCGAAACTCTTTCAAGTCGTTGCTTTAAGGTACTGAGACTTGGAGAGGAAAATCTGTGCGTTTATACCAAACAGATGAAGGGGATGTCGAGGATTTCAAACTGCCATCCATAAACCCTTGAAAACTGCACTGAACTTTATTTAGTGGCTGCTTAGGTGTCTTTTAAAATTCTGCTGTTGCATCTGGTTTTCACATTTGGTGAAAACAACCAATTCACTTTGAAGTGAAACAAGCATTTTGGAATTATTTTTGTAAAATTAGGTAGCTAGCTATAAAGATGTCCTAATGATGTAAATGTGTGATACATGGTTCAAGAATGTCTTGGAAAAGACTTGTGGCAAATGTCTCTCCTTGCAATTCATCATTTAATTGTTGTAGTATCTTCATAAATAAGCTTGCTAGTACTGTTGTATGCATCTACCTTTTTGTTTGTGGCTGCTAGTGCCAATCACATTTCTACTATGGCATGTTTTTTGGCATTTTTTGAGAGCATGGCATTAAAATGAATTATTTATAAAGATATATTCAATTATGGATAATTTGCACTCAGCTCTTTCTTGATGATATAAGGAATTACTGTTCTATAGATGATGATTTGCACCAGTTTAAGGAGTAAAAACCATTTCAGATATTAAAATGAATATTTTTAATATCTATTTTTGATTGATTAGAGAAGACAGTACTGTCTGTGAGAGACAAGTGCCTTTATGACACTGCTAACTTGCACCGTCATATGTAGATACAGGAACTGTTTTACTGGCAGCTTGTTACATTTGTAATCTTTGCAAACTGGATTTTTCACATATATATCTAATTCTGCTATAGGATATGTCAAGTTAATGTAATACAATAGGTGACAGTTGTCCTGTAGAGTCACGAGAATGAGTATCAAATTTGGGAAATACGGATTCTGCTTAAAAACTAAAGCATTAATGTGGAGGTGGGGGACTTTGGGCAGGCCTTCTGTGCCTATTGCTACAAGAAGAATGTGCTCTGTAATATACTATGAGATGTTGATTGAAGGCTGCATAACTTCAGAGTGTGAATAGATTTTGTCTGTGATCTTACAGGTGTTTGCTTTGCAAATGGACTTGCCAAAACTGATCTAATCGAGTACAGTGCCTAAGGCAAAATTTGGCAATGACAGAGTGTTTGTTGGAGGATTCTCCCTGCTCCTTCAGAGCCACAACCCCATTGAATTTATTTGTCTTTTGTCAAAAAGAAATTTCCCCTGGTTAAAATTCCAATCTGTATTTGAGTACTGTGTGGCTAACACAGAATATTAATAGTGTTATACACCTGAATTATTTTACTCATTTCAAGCTTTCTACACTGGCAGTTTGAACTGCAAGTTCAGATTTGCCCTTACAGTTTTAGGAAAGATAAGATTTTGATAGCATAATGATATTGTTAATTTTTCTTTAATATTACTGTCAGGTCTGCAGTGATTACTTGTAGTTTGTTTAAACAATTTGGTGTTTGTGTTCTCAGGAGGTTACATGTAGTTTCCTAAATGTTTGAGTCTCTTATGTAAAGATGAGTAAGTATAGTTATCAGATCTGTTCTATTTTAAATTTGTCTTTTAGCTTTTCTGAATGAATTATTATGCCTGCATCTCTAAGAAGGCAAATGTGTAAGGTTAGTGTGATTTTGACTGAGTAGAGTTCAGTAGCAAGGTATTATGTAGATTAAGCTTTTTTTCCATTGTTCTGTAATCTCATAAATTGACTATTTAAATTTTATGGTAAAATCCTCATCTGGAATGGGATTAATTCACAGTTTTTGCATGAATGAAAGTAATAAAATAAATGTGCTTTAAAAAAAAAGGAAAAAGGAATGCACAGATTTTTCAAAAATTAGCTTCTCTGCTGAAGAATGTAATTTCTCTGGTTTTTTATATCCAAAGATAGAGAGGAACACAACTTTTCTTTCTGAAACACCAGGCTGAAATAATCAGCAAAATGTAAAAGGACCAAACGGCAAAAGCCTGCATTTTAGTACTATATTGACATAGTATAACTTTTATCTGTGTGCTGTGTTATTTACCTTAGAGGAAAATAATTGATTGGATGTTTGGGGGAGAGGTAATCCTGCATTGTGATTGCTATTTGTTAATTGAATTTCTTTTTAAACTAGTTTTCTTTAGTTACTTCAATGTTTATTTTTGTTGTTTGCCACTCGGAGTGGTTTTTGTGTGATACCAGTTTGGAAGAGATTTTTGTTAAGGACAATTCCTACCTTTTCAATTTAACAGAAATCGATGTACGTGCTCCTAATGGTGTATATGTCTTCAGTTATTGCTGTGTAGGATATGGCATTTGTATATACAGATTGAAGATTAAATATTGCAGTGTTACATTCTCGATTATTAATACAAATACATTACTACTTTTGCTAGGTATTCATTTGAATGTTATGCCCTGATGCCTTTCTCTATTTATGTTTGAATGTCAGTTATCAGAATGTAAATGATTTTTGTCCTAGAGAAATTGTTTTTATTAAACATGCAGACATAAAGCTCTCTTCTTTTCTTTCTCCCCTCCTTCTTTAAAAGTCTGCTTTTTCACTGCTGTAATTATGAAAATAAAGTTCTTTATGTGGAAACCACTCCTACTTGGTAAATCTGTTGCTTTTTGGTTTTCTCTGCCTTCAACCTTGAGTTAACATCTCATCAGTTGTTGCTTGCATTCCTTCTTCATTGATAGCTTTGCATCCTCGCGGGTTCCAGTTGGACGATCACTGCAGGAATGCTCGTGGCTGTGTTAGGATCTTGCCACTTTCCTGCTGGAGGATGCTGCCGGAACAGATGAGCTGGCAAAACGGATGGTGTGGAGTCTCTTCGTGCAGAGTCAGTGTGGATTCCAGAACCTCTAGCAGGAGTTTAGCTAATCTGGTTTTCAACTGTGCAGATGAGGCAGGTCCCCTGATTGTTCTGTTGGCTCGGTGTGTTTTTTCGAGATGCAGTGAGCCACGTTATCGGCTCGTTGCTGACAGAAACGGGGAATTCTGTTTCTGCCCAGAAAGCTGCTGGCTTTGTGCAGGTTCTGCTGCTTAGCCAACTCCAGTGATTTAATCCAATAAAATGGCAGAAAACAAACAACAAAAATCGAGGAGGGGGGTTTAACGAGGCAAAATGGCTTTTAGGAAGGTATGTGGGACAGAAGTACTGCAAAGTGAAGGGGTAGGTCACGCAGCCCCGGGCTAGGGAGCAAAGGGTACGATTTTCAGTAGCAATCATTAGATCAACTTGCATAGCTAAGTAACTGGAGGAGGAAGAAGGAAAGGTGTCACTATTGACTCGAAGTAGGAATTTTCTGCTTCAGTAATGATGAAGGGAATACAAATGAATCATGTATGGAAAGTAAACCAGTTGCTTTCAGTCACACTTTTGTGATCATGTCACAAGTGATCATTTGTTACAGAATCATTAAGGTTGGAAAAGACCTCCAAGATCCATGAGTCCAACCTGGAGACAAAATACAATCTTGTCAGTGTGCTACATGCAGTCTGGATAAACCTTACCCAGAAGACATTGGGTAAAAGTAAGGTTTATGAAAGGTTGAATGTTCCTATAGGTAAAAACTTAATCTTTCTCTCTCTTTTAACCACATAGCTTATTTGAAGGAGATGTATTCTTGAAAGACCAGTAAATCATCTGGACCATGGCTGTATATGTGGCTCAGCCAGCTGCTGACCTGTTTGTGTTGGTCATCTGTTTGCTTGTCGAAGGAGAGAATTACTTTGCTAAGGGGTTTTTTTTGTGTGCATTTGGGACAGGCAGATGTTGGTGCCTCAAATGGTTTAACTGGAAAAACTTCTTATTTTATTTCCATATAGTTTTATCCTCTCCTTTGGAAAATTTTCAGCTGAGAACTTGAAGGAGTGGAAGGACATTAGTATTGAGCTCATGGATTGAAGGCCTGGGGGTTCAAGCTGGTTGCCAGCAGGAGACATTTAAATGGCAGGATCCAGGAGAATATTCCTCTAGAGGAAACTGCTAGCAGAGACATGACCAAAGTTTTTTCAGAGCTGGTGTTTTGAGTGAGCTCTATGTCTGTTCCCCTCTTGCTTATGAGCTTTCATTAAGAAAATGGATTCTTAGGGAACATTCCCTGAAACACTGTCAGGCTTTGTTTTAGGTGAAGCTGAGAAATTATTGTAAAGCTTTTGCTGAGCTGTGGTGGGGCATGGACTAGTTGTTGGCTGACCTGGGTGTGATTCTGGTTTGCTACATGAAACAATGATGTCCATAACGCTTTCAGTTCTATGAGTAGGCATGTACATGCCAGCTGAAAGCTGGTCATTAACTGAAGAAGCCAAAGGATGATCTGTGCTTCTGTTGAAGGCTTTCCACAACACTTACTCTTTCTCTTCGTAGCATTTGGTTCTAGGGACTGCCAAGCACAGATGATTGCATGAGTTGCACTGCTTGTCAGCTCAAAAATAATGAGGATCTTTTCTAAGTCTGCAAACTCTTCCTACAGGACATAAATTGTTGCAGAGTTTGCCATTAGAAATGGAAAAGTACAATGAGTTTCTTAATTGGACCATTTCTCCTCAATTAGTTTTGCCAGACAAACTTCTGTGCCACAGGAACTCCTTGTGAAACCTGTATTTCAGGCAGCTAAGCAAAAACATCTCACGAGGGAAGAAACACAGTCATGCAGTGCAATGTTCTTTATGAGGTCCAGAACACAAAGCCAAATCGGTGATCATGGTCACCAAGAATTCTATAAACCAAATCAAAATCTCAAGGAAGGCTGGAGGAAAACAAAACAAAAAACTAGTATAATTGTCAGGTGGGTGGTTGGCAGACTTGTTTTAGTTTTATGACATAAGTAAGTGCAAGCAAAGCAAAGCTCCCTTTGGCCTTGTTGCAGTTATACTTAGCCGACACCCTGCAGTTCCACATTGTTTTCCACCCTGTCACCCTAAGTGCTTCTCCAGGGCATAATCTGGCTGATAGGGGTAAGCCTTGCTGTGCCCTCGGGGAAGAGGGTGCCACCCATCTCCAGAGATGCCATAATTGCCCTCATTCTCTCTGAAATGTCTGGTCATGGCAACTCTTAGCACACTTTTGGAATACCAGCATGGCTTGCAGAAAGGCAGTGTGCAACGGAGGTTATACCCTGTAACAGACTGGTAACTGGAAGGGATTGTGTAATAACTGCTAGCAAGTCCGAGTAAGGTCTCTTTTGTGTGTTTATGCTGAATTTATTAGGTTTCTAAAGAAAATTCTTCATATCATTGATTTATTCAAATCAACCTGTAGCCTATGATCAAGTGTCTCTTTCTTACCTTCCAGGTGCCTCATATTAATACCACATGAAAAAGAGGTATGAAGAGCTCCGCCGCCTATGGATATTAATAAATGGCCTCTGCCCACTTTCAGACATCGAGTAAAAGCTAGATTTTCCAAAACACTCAGCATCCAAACTTCTCACTGTGACAAGTAAGGGCTTGTTTCAAAAAAGAGACCATCCACAGACCCACATGCTGTGTCATTTCTTGTCACAGACAGCCGTGGGATCATCCCTGCAGCTAATCGAGACGCCACTTAAAATGGCTTTGCCTCATTCCTCCAGTGAAAGGTTGTTCCAAAGCATCATTGCTGTGAGGACTGAGTAACCTTCTAATTTCCAGCATAAACATATTCATGAGAAGCTTTCTTCTCCCCTAGTGTGTAGTCTACAATATATTTATAGGCCACAGCTGAATTGCCTCTCAGCTCCTGTTTTGCTTGGCTACCAAGCAAATACACCCAAACAGGCTGAACTCCTTCAAAAATCTCTATTCTCTGAATCCAAAGCAAATTTTAATAGTATTTTTCAGTTTTTCTCAGGAGTTTTTTCAGTTTTTCTCAGGAGTTTTTTCAGTTCTGAATGTATCTAAGATTAAAACTTCCAACTGAAAGTAGGAGTCCGTACAGGACATATGTGGCCATAGTGTAGAAGGATGATTTACATTGTTTGATGCATTGTTTCAAAGGAAATAAATAAAATTTTAAAAATCACATCACAAGCAGTGAAATTATAAAAAACGAAATAACATATTTTTAGCACTTTCTTCATGGCATTGTCTTCATGCCCAGCTTGCTTTGCTATTTGGGTATTCTAGCAATCAATAATTTTGTGTGCAGAAAGAGGCTGGAAACATTTTCAACCTCTGCTAGGTTTCTTTTTTTGCAGCAGGAGTAGGTGTGGTGTCGTTTGAAGGAACTACGTGTGAGTAGGTTTAGATCAGAACCTCTTGCTGATCGTTCTGCTTGACTAGAAGTATGAATTTACTTAGGCAAGTGCAATAGTATCCTAACTAGATTAAAAGGTTCCCCAGAGAGAGACCTCAATTTGTGACAAAGGCTTTTGAAATCATCAGTTAAAGCAGGAGACTGCTTAGTAATTTTGACCATAGTATAGAAGGATGATTTACATTGCTATAATGTATAGATGTGTTTTCAAATTTTCATTATTAGGATTACAAAAATCTTCTAAAAAAAATCTAATAAACTAAAAACCGTCTTGCTGGCCATATATAAACAGGTAGACATTTGTATGGGGTGTGTGCTGTGCTTTTCAACCTTATTCAAATTATAAATTAAAAAAATATGTATGGCAAACTAAAATCTACTGACCACGGTTGCCTTTTGGAAACTTCTAAAAGTGCCAGGTATCACTGGGAGTGGCAGAATGCTAGCTGGAAAGATTACTGAAATTCAGAAAAGCCAGTGGCTGCTTTGGGAAACCTCGGAATAGCCTCATTCCAACTTGGTGTTTTGGGACATTTCTCAGCATCCCTGTTTTCAGAGCAGAAGCCAATGTCTTGTCTCATATTTCTACAGAGCTGTTGTGTTTCTGATGTGTTTCATCTCTGTCTTTTCATTAATACCCATTAATTCAATTCTGTGGCAAATTTCATCATATCTGGTCCATCTTGTTCTTCCCAAGCACAAGCTGCTTCCCAAGTTACTAATTCTTTTGTGTGCAAAAGAGTTACTTCTCTGTCCTAGTGTAAACCAGCTTTTATTCAGGGTGCATTTCTCTGCCAAAGATCAGTTTTGCTCACTTGGTCAGATCTGGAGACACAGAAAAAAATATGTGGTCTCCACATGAATTACTGGGTTATGGATCTCTGGGACCAAGGTTCTGGTAGTTGTGGAACACCTGTTTAAGATACAAGGCAGCTGGAGGACTTTTATGGGCTTCATTCGTGGTTCAGAAAAAGAAGTTCCAGCAACAAATAAGAAAACATGAGAGGGAAGAAGAACAGCCCAAAAGGTGACTAACTACTAATATTGCTGAAATGCTCAGCTGATGGAAGGTGTTGGGAGACAAGATGGAGAATGGGATGGGGCTCCAGGAGGCAGCATGACAGCAGGGGAGCACAGGTCCCGAGACAATATCCAGGCTCTGCCAGGGGTCCAGATCACCAGACAAGGCTGGTGATAAAGCAGGTCTGAGGTTGGGCCAGGAACTCAGCCGGAGGGTTGGGGTCAGGGCCCCAGGTCCAAATAATCAAGGATGATAACAATCAAAGATGACAGTGCTTTGAAAGGCTTTGTTAAGCAGGGCAGCACTGAAGAGCTGGTATGGAAAATTACCAGTGATTGAGTCGGCACAAGGATAAACCAGGGGAAACTTAGTTTTGGTCTCAGCTCATAAGGCTGCATTCCTATAAATCCAGCTGCTGCATATTTCAAGGACCTGAGCATGGTAAAGGACCTTCAGCAACCATGTGATTTTGATCTTATGACACAAAGTCAGACACACACCTGAACATCCAGAGTTCATGATGCAATTGCATTCTGACCTGCTTACTATGGGATGATGATATAGGGGATGATGCCACATGACTGAAGAGTAGAAGATGCAATATTTATGTTTAATGTAAGGCCAGCTGGCCTTGACCCATCAAAGCTGCACAGAACTTGATGTGGAAATTTGAGTGGTCCCTGCAGTTTCCTTTTCAGTTATGCCACTACCTCACAGAGAGCTTTCTGGAGTATTTCTATACATCTGTCCCTACTGTATGGACATAAAAATGGTGAAGATGTTCCTACAATGCACCAGAGACAATATCTCTGTTACAGAAAGGGAAACATTCCTGTCATTGCATGGGGCAATAGAGAAAAACCCTCTGAAATATCATATGAACTTCTGGTCATTCCCCCACTCGGGGGTTTCGTAGCCCAGAAAAATGAAAAGTGAGAATAAAACATAAGATTGCTCTCTCTAAATAGTAGTGTAAGTATCAAAGATGAAAAAGTAATTACTTAAGCTAATGGATGGTGTGGGCAAAAATACAAGTGAATAAAAATGAGCCAGCCTGGAAATGAAAAAGACAGTTTGTGAAGGAAGCTATATAAGATGTTGCCTTGACTTGCTTACCCCAGAGATAACATTGAGTCCTTGAGTATCTTCATTCTTAAATCTTCTGTGGATGTGCTAGTACGTGTCACATATTTCTATTAATTATTTCTATTTATTATTGCCCTTTTTTGGAAATAATGCACTGTCCACTTCAGAGTAGCTGTAAGGTTCTGTTCAATTCTTCCTGACTAGATGCCGTCCTATGATGCATAAAAAGTTATTCAGTATTTCTTTTGAAACTCCTTATTCAGTTTCTGGGTTCATATTTATGTAATTTCCTGCAAGTAATATAAATCCTACTCTGACTATACCATTACTAATTTCATCACAGCCTCAGCAGATTTCACTGACATTGATGAGTTTGATTTCAGAGCACCCCTGGGAAGCTCAGGCTGTTATTATTGCTTGTTCCTAACTGGCTTTGGAGACCTGGTGGTGGGAGATGCTGCACTGTGCTCAGTATGCAGGATGTTAAAATTTACAGTCTCATCTCTCACATGCCTTCACTGACTGTGTGGGAGCACACTTTTCAGGAGCCCACAGCCACCAAATGAAGGCATTTTTTAACAGTAACCCAGGAAGCAGATATCTGGCAGACATTAAGTCACAGAATCAGATTGAGAGGGACCTAAGGAGGGCATTTAATGAATCTCTCCTCTCTTTGCATTAAGAGAGGATTAGTATCAACAGATCATGAGTGACTAATATTTGTGTAACCTTCTCAGAGAATCCTCATCCTCTGCAGGTAGCAGTTTTAGCTCTTTACTACTTCTATAGTTAGCAAGTTTTTTCCTAACATCTTGACTCTTCATCTAAAGATTTAAATATTGCTGGGTTTTTTTCTTATTATTCTGTCACCATCAATCTGGAGAATAAGTAATGATTAGTAATAAATAATGAATCCCTTATTCACAGAAAATAGGTGTTTCCTCAGCTCCCCTTTTAGCATTTCCTTTTACAGATGAAGCACACAAACAGCTTCAGTATTCCATCATAAAATAGGTCTGCATTATTTACATTTCTATCGCTGAGGTGGCTCTCCCATAGAAGCTCACCATGGGACTGTTTCTTGAAGTGCTATTCCCAAAAATGGACACAGGGCTACATGTGGGGAGTCACTGGCAATTAGTAGCATGGCATAATTGCCTCTCATATTTTAGCTATTACGGTCCTATGAAGGCAGCCAAGAGCACCTTCCTTGCGAGAGCAGCACACAGTTGACTCACATTCAGCACATGATCCTGCATAAGCCCAGACCTGTCTGATCTTACCCATCAAGTGCAGGACTCCTGCCCCTGGTTCCTGCCCCTGCCCTGCCTGCAGTGAGGGCGAGAGCAGGTTTTTGCTGTGCCAGGCAGAGGCTCCTGCCTGCACCACAGCTCCCCATGGCAGTCATCTGGGATTCACTGACCAGCTGCCAACCAGCCCCACGAGGAAATGACCAGTCCAGCTGCATCCTGGAGCTTGTGCCTGCTGCCCCATCATATGAATGGAGGTGCCAGATGGCTCCTGCCCAGCCAGGCATCCTATGTGCCATTAAGCTTTGTTGATGCTTGAAAAGCCTGCACCCCCCAGACCCTTTCCTGTCCCACCTCTGAACTGGTGACCTTCTGAAAGTTCAAGAGGCAGAAAGGATTCAGGTGGAAACTGCTCTTGCCTGAATTATCAAGATGGGCAACTGAAGGGAAGGTCTTTAACCAGAGGATGAGGCATATTTCAGCTGTTCAATCTGAAACCTTCAGAACAGGTCTCATTCAGAGATAGTTTCCAAATATCTTCTGAAGAAAAAGAACTGCTCAGAGAGCTCTAAGAGAGCACTTAAAAAGATCTCACTAGAAACTTTTCATGTTGCTGAGCCTTCTCCTGATTCCCACACCCTTCCTCAGTGTTACATGTTCAGCTGCTGAAAATAGGAGTGCCTTCTGCTTTCTGGCGTGCTCATCTGCTCATGCAATCAAGGGCAATCAAGGGGTTTTATAGGCTTGTGTAGCTCTTTGGGAACGAACACATTCTCTTCCACATAGTCTGGATTAAGGCAGACAGTGAACTGTATCACTTACACTAGTGATTGCCAGGCTGCATTTTAAGGTGAGGCTTTCTCTGTATATTCTGTATTTCTGATCTGTGTTCTAGCTTGAAAGGGAAGAATATTTAAAAGGAAGAAGATAAATGTGGGTGGCAATCATTACCACAGGCCTGGGAAAATCTTTTGATATCTGGCCCTTGAGTTGCTGGTTCCTGGGTTAGTGATTAGATCCTTCTATTTGTTGGTTCAATACCCAGCACTGTGAGAAGTTAGACTGGTGACACTGGGGATGGCTGTGCTTGACCTTAGCACCTGCCTCAGTCTGAACCCATGGGCTAAACTGGAGTTTCCAGCCTGACTTCAGCATCCCATCGCAGTTCCAACCTTGGGTGCATCTGGATGGAGGCACTGTGAAGATAAGCCACCACAACCAACAGCAGAGAAACCTTTCCCAGGGGTTAAGCAGTTCACAGGTCACTGAACCTGTTTCCAGTATGATTTTTGAATGTAAACATTGAGATGTCAGCTTAGCTCTCTCCCAGGCCTTTCTGTGAGATCTACACCTTCCTGTACAAACACCCGCACCACAATACCCACCTGTGATTGCCAACCTTAGCTTAATCTCAGCCTTTCCCTCGGATGAATTCAGCCTGTAGGGAGAAGCTCCTTCCCCAGTGGATCCTCACCAAGAAACACCTGGGTCATCATATGGAGAAACACAGGAGGACAAAAGGCAACCCCAGCTCTTTATGAGAACTCAAACTGCAAAGCCAGGACAGGCAGGAGCCTCTGGCTATGGATGAAAGCAACCCCTTTCCTCACACTGTGATATGAGGAAAGGGGTTGCTTTCATCTGTAGTCAGAAGGGTTAAAGACTTCATTTCTTTTCAACAGGCATTTGGATACTTCCAGCCATTGTATGAGCTGCTGGGTGTGTTGGGAGTGTCTGCTGTCTGCTTGGACAATTGTTCTTTCCAGCAGATCACTCTCTGCTGTGGGATGTCTCATCTCTCCCCCTCCTCCCTGTGGGTGGAAAACCCACCTTTGACAACACCTTGCAGTGTCTTGTGCCGCTTCTTGATTTTCTTTCTGATTTAGTATTTGCTGTGACCTTTTAATCTCACCTGGTTGGTTCTACTTTGAAGCGCGAAGCCACATGGTCCCTTAGTTAAGGTGTCACTGCAGTTTGGTGGAAGTAGGTTTCATTTGGGAAGGAAGGGGGAGGGACAGTACCAGCTTTCTATTTCTGTACACCGCTCCAGATCCTTGCTCTCTGCTGTGCATGGCTGCTGCCTTGCAGGGTGTGAGCAATTCCATTTCTTCTCTACTTAACCATTTTGCCTGACATGCTCCTGTGCTTGGACACCAGCCTTGTGCCTGGTCCCCTAAATCTCACGAGGGTCTTAATAGAAACAGGGCACCAACTAATCTGCTGGTTTCTGTCTATAACTGGAGTGCATGACACACTTCTCAAAATAAGCTGCAGTACTTAGTGGCTGCTGTATTGTCACAGGGCGCAGAACAGGAAAAGCAGTTCCTCAGCTTTCATCAGGGCTTTTATTGCCAGCCTGACTTGTCACTTTTCTAACTGAGATCAGCAGGGCTTTGACGACTTTGTTGGCTTCACCTTTTTACAAAACAACTAGAAGAACAAATGAAACAAACATAGTTTAATGGTACTTTGGCAGTGCAGAAAGTCAGAGGGATTATTGCCTGTGGGCTTGTAGGGAAGAGTATTCAGCTCCTTCACTTAGCTAGAGAGCTCAGCTCTGACTTTCATCCCTCAGCTCATGGTTCTCCAAAGCTATCAGGAATGTGGTCTTGCAAAATCCTCAGCCTCTCCTCGCTTCAAGTGGCCAGGGTGGAGGGAGAGGAGAGCCTGTCTGCTCGGAGTGCCAAGAAAGCACTGGCAGATGTTTACAAGGTGCTGATACGTCTTCAGCTACTAGTGTTAAATTCCTGAAGGTGTGAGGCTGTGAGAGGTCTGATAAATGGCTCAGACAGGGCACTGCAGCTTCTCTCACTGAGTGCCCAGAGAAGAAGAGATTGTGATTTTGCAAAAATGAAACCCTAAAATGGAAGAAGAGGAATGTGTCTGCATTTTTCAGACTGAGTATATTTCTTAAATACAACTCATCAATATAAATGGTGGCATGAAGTTTTTTTTAAAAAAGCTCTTCAAAAATGTAAATGGTAAGAGAAGCACTAAGAAACTCAGTGAGCAGGAGGAGGTTTAGGTTAACAGAGCTCCTTTCAGAAAACATCATGACAATAATGCTTAGCCAGCTTTTTTTCCGTCTCTCGGTTGTTTCTGGCTCATAAATGCAAACTCTATTAGTTCAGCCAGCAAAGTCATCTGTATGTACAAACCCATGCACAGGAGACAGCATGAAAGGCCAGATGCCATCTGCATTATGACTTGCTTAGCAGAACAAACACTGCCTGGGACTTTGAGCTGTTACCTCAGGGTCGATATGACCTGAAGACCCAACCTAAGGCAGCTCTTACTGGCTAAGAACACCCTATATTGATGATAAAACAACAGAAGATTTACCTTTCAGCAACAACAACAAATAAATATAAACATGGCCAGAACAGAAATGGCCCATAGGAAGTCTTTGTTAAAAATTCGATCCTGAGTTTCTCCTTGATGTGTACTTGGGAAGCCCAGTGTGCCAACCCAGGGACTTTGTTCTTCCGCTCCTGCTGGTTTAGCACATGGAGAAGGGCAGCACTTCCAAGAATTGCTGTCCATCTTGTTTGTATGGCAGGGTAAGCAAATGAAGGCAGTCGGAGGCCTCGGTGGTGCGATAGGCGGTGGGACACACCCAGGGCACCCTTCCAGCTCCTTGGCTCTATCTCCAGCAAACAACTCCACAGCTGCCTGGCGTGAGAGCAGCCCCTAGACGTGAAATCAGCCGGAGTGGGGCATGGGCTCATGCCCTGGCACACAGGTCAGCACGGGCAGGCACCATCCCTTGCCCGTGCAGGGACCGGAGCCATCACGGAGCTGCACGGTGCTGGCTGGCACTGTGTGGGTCGCTGCCTGCTGACCCTGGCTATTGCAATCACCACTTCATACAGATCTCCTCCTTTAACTCATCAAGTCACTCCCAAAATAGTCCCATCACCCCGTTCTCAAACGTCCCTGCTAGCCACAGTCCGGCAGTGTCCCACCTAAGGCTGCTGACAACCAGCCATTTGTCCTTGTGCCGGCTTTGTCCTTTAGCTTCAAAATCACATTGTCTCTTGAGTTGGTTTGTGTTCATGGGGCAGCCTGTGCCAGCGTGGTTTTTGCAGGGTTTCCTTGGGGTCTCTGTCTTCGGGCACGTGGGCACATTTTGACAGCCTGGATGTGCCGAGGCTGTCCCTCAATAAACAGCTTTCTCACTGTTTCTCCAAAGGTCTCTCACGTTTCCTCAGAAAGAGGTTTATCTGTGCACGTTGCTGGCTACTTTGCCCACTATGATCTCTGGTCTGTCTCTGTGAGTCCAGACTGTGTCACAGTGGCCAGCTGTGTTAGTTAGGTGTCCCTGCCCTCCACTGAATCCCCACTGCCCTGGGAGAGCCCCAGCCTTGCCTCTGCAACACCACCCTGGCTGCACACAGCTACAGCTGTCCAGGGCACTGAGAAAAGCAAATCCTCTTTATCCTCCACAGGAGGCTGGAAAACTGCCCACTTTCTCTGGAGATGCTGAATAGAAGCTGGTAGGTGTGAGAGGTGCAGATGCTTTAACAGGAATGTTGTTCCAAGAACCAGCCCCGCTGTCTGGAGACGGCATCAGAGTGTTGTGTTTGCTGTATTTGAGTCAAAGAAGAGGGATAAAAATAGGCTTCTACAGAACTTACCACAGAGGGTGTACTGCTGTCACACAGGTACCTGCACACAGCACTGCTCTATGTTCGTTTCCCTTCGTTGATATTCCATTCCCTAATTTTTTTACCCCACCAGTGTCCACCCTCCCTAGCCCAGTATTTAATGCACAAGGAATGGATTTTTCTTCTGACCTTCACAGCACAGAGTGCAGGTACCTGGTACCCTCCTGATGATGTGAATCCAAATTTAGGAGCATTTCTTTGTGCAGCAGATGACTTTTCATTTGAAAATCACCTGGCTGAATAGTTAAGTAATGGTTTCATTCTGGACCTTTCTCAGAAGCAAGAAGTAGCTGTTATCCTTGTGCTGAGTAGTCTCAAAAAATATAAAAATCTAGCAGTTATTGATCTCCTGTAGTTAACTCCACAAATTTTGCCAGTAAGCATTAGGGTTTTTTTTTAACATCCCTGAATAAAAGCTAGGAGGGGAGGCAGCAATTTTCCATCTCTCTGCCAACACTGATCCGCCTCAGGGATTTGGCAGGACAAGTGACAGCCAGGCCTGACAGCCCTGTCTGCAAAACAACACGAGATGGTAGAAGGTCATTTAACATATTAGCTCCACCTGTGAGGAGAGAGGGCCGCACTCACCCTTCCTGCTGTGGGCACCAAGTGGCTGTGGCTCAGGGCTCAAGAGGGAAATCCACATTCCCTGAATAGCCACAGAGTTTCTTAGGGCTCTGGTGTTAGATGCTCAGAGCAGCCTGGAAGTGGGCAGTCATGGTCTGGCAGATAACCACCGGTCCACTTGTTTCCATGAATGTTCTCTGCAATGTCGTGGTCTTTCTGCTCTGGCCTTTTCTTCTCTGACTGCTGGGACTGCTTGTTGTACAAGCTCTGGCTCCAGCTGTAGCCACACTGTGTATTTACACCTTTGAGTGCCAGGTAGGGGAGACTGGATGAATGGAGAGAGAGCAGAGCATTGCCTGTGTGGTTGGGATGGAGATGAACCAGAGGAGACCTGGCAAATGTCAGGGGAGAATGGTGAAGATGAGCAGCCAGGTGAGGTTGGGAAGGAAAAAGACTGCCTGGATTTTTCCCCATGGCTGAAATCTGAAAGCATTTACACTTTTTGTGTACTTTTGAGGAATAAACTGAAGGAAATCGGTGCCTGTCCACTGTTTTACATGTATTTAATTATTCTTTGCAAATCCAGCTGCTAACAAACCACCAGGCTTAGCCTGGCAGCTCTGCCTCCCTTCCTGAGGACAGCAGGGGTGGCAGCAACAGCAGTAAGCAGCTGCCAGCTTCCCTTTGCACCTGTGCATTCAGGGGTCTCAAAGCATTTTTGCAGAGAGGGCACAGCCATCACCTGTCTTTCCTGAGGAGGAAACTGCACTAAAAAGAGGGGAAATGATGGGTCCAAACCAATGTGGTGTGGCTCCATGACCCTTCAGCCAGCAGGAGGTGAAGGATGTTGCAGGAGCTCCTAGTGACCTGGGACACCTGGGCCCCAGCTCTCCTGGGGATGTGCTAGCCATGCAGGCAGCCCTGCAGATGGCCTCTTCTGTTGTTCTCTGCAATGAAAAAGGGACTCAGGAACACCAGCTCTGCATGAAATTAAAGTCTACCCCCATGTCATGAGCTGCACTAATAAATTTGTGTTTCCCTGAATCCTCCTTACTGGCATTTTCTGCACTGTGCTTCCCATGAGGCAGTCCACACTTTCGTTCTTTAGGTTAAGTTCACTTTTTATCCGCTATATATTTTCCACCCTGAGAGGTGGAAAACCCTTTCTATCTCAAAAGCCCCTAAGAAAAAAGTTTGCAGAAACAATTTAGTACTGCAAGCCACAGATGTAATGTCCCCTCTGGTTTTGAGAACCCCAAAACTGTTCAGGAGTCTTTAATTATGCAGCAAAATCAGTGGCAGAGGTGACAGATGCTTTTCAGCAGTGGTATTTAGGTCCTTGAGACTCACAGCCAAGCAAGCCAGCACCAGACTGCAACCCTGGCCCTCTCATCCACCTGCTTTTGTCCCCTGCAGTATTTCCACCTCCTCCTACAGCCCTTTGGGCTAGCATGGGACTGGGCTCCTGGAATTACACATGCCCCAGCAGCCCCAAAAAGGACACACTGAGTGAACTCAGCCCTGTGCTGGTGGTGTGATGGCCATGGTGCTCCATGGGGCCCTTGGGATGCTTGAAGAAGGAGCACAAACTGTCCATGCCTCCAGCCCTTGTACGCCTTGTCCAGGTTATTGGCCCTTCCAAAGATTTTTCAGAATTGAGGATTAGCAGGGGGATTGCTGAAACAGTTTATGAACATATTCTGGGGGTACATTAATACCCCAGCAGCCAGGGATTGCCTTTGCAGGCTGCCTGTGTCACCACCAGCTCCTGCATGCATCTCCCCCTTTTCTATTTTCATTGTTTCACAGGGCTGTGACTTTTGGAGATGGCTTGAGGCTGTTTGTGTGAGCTCATGGAAAGTGAAGTCAGGTACAAAGTCAGTCTTGCTTTGGCTTGCACGAAGGACACGGTGTTTCAGCTGGCAGGTTTGTTTCTGAAGTCGCATTGATGAGGAGCAAACACAAGCCCTCAGCCAGTCTATGTCTGAGTGACAGACATGTCAGGCCACACCAACACGGGCTCACCTCCTCCCTTCCTTTGCCTTCAGGGCCTTACTGAAACCTCAAGATTTTTAAAGAATTGGTGGCTCTGCTGGTCTTGCCCTTCTCAGAGTGAATAGGAAAGCACCAGTGCATTGCCCAATGCTTTGGTGACCTTGGTGAAGAATAATGGTGACCAGTGATCCCATGACACTTTAGCAGAGCTCGATGTGTCACAGTACCTTCAGAAGATTTTTGCTAGCTGAGGAAGCTGGGCTACTCAATAGACAATTTAATTAAACTCTGAGCATGACACACAGCCCATTTATTTTCCTTATTGGTAACTCGGTGTGAGGCAGCACGTCACGAGCTCGAGTCCCAGCAGATACATGTCCACACAACGAGGCAAAAATAATTCTCCTCTGCTGCTGGAGTTAGTGGCAGAGACTGGTTTGGGCTAAGCGGGAGTCACACTGAACACTGCCTTTGTTTTTGTCTGTGAATCATGTCTGGCAGCGTGAGAGAAATTTCAGCAGGGTCAGGAGGGCAGGCAGGGGATGCTGATAGCCCTGATCTACTCTGATCCTGGGGGACCTCGCTGAGGGGGACCCCAGTGTCAGCAGAGTCAGGGAAAGGTCCAGGCTGGCCTGCCTTTGGCATGTGGTTGGCCACGTGCTTCGTGCTGCGGGATGCTTGCTCACTCCCTCTTGCACCATCACGTGGAAATCTGTGAGGTCAACCATCACCCATAAGAAGACACTGAGTGTCTTTTCAAGCATGCCCCTGTGTCCCTCCACAGGCTGTCTCTGAGGTTTTCAGACCGTGAAGTGCGCAGCAGTTAACTGAGTAGCTGTAAAATCAGGCAAATATAAAACAAAAACTGAGCAGAAAGAGGTGCTAGATCTGGAATTTTCCAATCCAAACTGGTCAAAACATGCAGCAGAGATCCACTGTTCAAATTTAATTGTGTTCCTAGGACCACGTGCTCATAGGCTGCAATGACAGGAGAAATAGCTTAGATAATAAATGTAATATTGACCCCAAGAAAACCTTAGGAGTGTTTTCTGTAAGAGAATAGAGGGAAAAGGTCTCTTGGAAATTTGTATTTTGTCCATCTTGGATAGACTGTAGGGAATCAACGGAAAGAAAAAGCCATCTTGGCTCAGGAAAGATTCATACAGACCCAGGAAGAGCTGCAGCTTGGCCCTGCAGGATGAGCTGACAGCTGCTTTTAATAAAGAAGCTTTACTTCTGGATGATGAAAAGGTGATCATTTCTGACATACGGATTGGAGGAAGGTTTTGTGGGAAAGCTAGTGTGATGAGTAAGAAATGTGCCTACATTTAATGGGGATTTTCAAAAGGAAAGGGTGTGCTATACAGTCCCCCACTTTGGTTTTGTCAGCTGGATTTAAAATACTGTGTTTTATTCATGGTAATAACCTCTGGGAGTTTACTGTAATGTGGGACGACACACATGCACGTTGGTCAGCCTCAGTTAGAGGAGCTTCCCAAGGGGTGATGCTGCAGGACTTGGCCTGACATGACTGCTGGGTGAATCAGAGACTTGGTGGCTCTAGGTTGGTGCAACATTCCCATGAAGAGAGAGGCAATGCCAAATTCATGGACTGCTGATCAGTCTTCTTGTCCACATCATAGAAACAGGGAATGATCTAAGTTGCAAAGGACCCCTGGAGGTCATCTACCCCAACCTCCTGCCCAAAACAGGCCTGATTTGAAGTTAGATCAAGGTGATCAAGGCCTTTTCCAGTTGAGTTTTCAATATCTCCAGGGGTAGAGAGTCTACCTGTTTCTGACCCTCTGCTCCAGTGTCTCACTTCTGTCACAGTGAAATATTTCTTGGATCAATATCTTCCTCTGATACACCTGGCTTGTAAGAATGGTGCCTCTTCTGTTTTTCTGTAGAGGGTGTGAGATTTTAGAGGGATTTGCGTTTTACCCCCCAAGGATTAAAAGAAAGTAAGATTGTCCTTGCTAATGGTTTCCTGCAAAGAGTAGTACCATAATGAACGCTTATTCTGAAATCTTATCAGCTTCATGACCCAGTGGAGGAATGAGAAACACTGTTTTAAAGACTAAGTATAGTTATTTAAAAAACAATTATGAGCTTCTTTTTTGGTTCCTTCTGGGAAAGATAAACCCATGGCTTGCTGTGCATAAGCTTTGCCTGCAGTTTCTCCTGGGAACCAGAGATACATAAGAACACAAAGCAACATTTCAATCATACTTATTTTGTATTCTGGCAGCAGCAGCCTCTGCAGCTGTTCCATGATTGCCTGTTCCAGCTACAAAGTCAAACCTCAGGCTGCATTATGACTTGGCAGGTGCTGGCCCATGCAGGTGGCAAAGTGGAGCCCCTCTACATTAAAACTGGGTATCACACAGAACGAGATCTTTTTCTTGTAGAAGTCGGTGGGAGCTGTGCTTCTGTCTGGAAGTGAACCTGAAAATCTCCTCCCCAAAAAACAAGTTCATGCCTGCTGTCCTCAGTGGAAAGAGCAAATGCTGTCCTCTGTCAAAACCTGAGGGGAGTGCAAGGGAAGGTGACACCATGGCCCTGTTTCTACCCGGCAACGAGGCATTCAAGGACAGGATCGTGTCTGACCCCTATACGGAGTGCTGAAGGAAGAACCTGCTCTTGCTGACTTGGCAGAGATCGGGCAAGAATCTCGTGTTTTCCCTGCAATGTCAATACAGAGGAATCCGTTTCAGGCTGCAGCGCAGTGGATGTGACCTCACCCGGTCCATGCTTCCAGAAAAAGTCTTCCTCATTTGCAATTCTGGGGGAATTCTAGCAGGCAGAACGGAGTATTAACTAAGGGTGGCTTTATTTAATCCACAAAATGTGGATTTTGAGGTATCTTTTGAAATCCATAGGTCTCTGGTTTTCTGAAGCTTGAAGGTGTCTCCTTCCTATCCGGGGGTGACTTGGGGCTGTGGATGATCTCCCAGGCCTATCCTCCCTGGATGTTCAGCCCCTACCCACTGAGCCCCACTGAGTGCCACAGTGTGTCCCCCAAATACACCCACGGGAACGAAGATTCAGAGAAGACCAGTCTATTTCAGCAAAGTGGCAATAGCAGGTGAGAACGTAACACCAAGGGTACCCCTTCCTGAGCAAAGGAGCATTTGTAATTTAAGCAGAAGATTTTCTGGTATGGTAATAACTAAAGAAAATAGTGATGAGACCATGCATGGCCCTGTTACATTTTGGAGGCAGACGAGTGAGGAAAAAGCACGGCTTAGCCATCAGGTGGCACTCTGAGCATGCTGTTCAGCAGAGATGTCACTCCTAGTGTTCCTGGGCTGGAGGAAATTCCTTCAATTCAAGAATATGACATAAACTTCATGAGCTGTGATTCATTTCAGGTTAACACCCTTTCTTTATTTCTGCAAAATTAATCATCCAGCTACTCCATTGTTTTAATACACAGGAGTCCTAGGAAGAGAAGTACAGAAACTCCATGTTTTCCTAATGTTTCTTTATCTAAATATTTATTACACGGCTTAATATTTTTGCCAAAGCAGAATAATTCCACCATTTGTTCTCTGTAGTAAACTAGCATATCTTGGCATCTGTTCTGAATTTGTGCCTGTCTTTGTCTTAATCTCCTACCATCAAGCTGATCTCAAAATAGGAATTAATGATCTCCAGGTTTTCCACATAAATCCCTTCTTAACCTTTTCAGCCATTTAACGGTGTTTGCAGTCTCTGCTATTGTTCTGCATGAGGTTTCACTCGGGAAGAATTTAACTTGAGAGCTTTTTTTTTTTTTAGAATTACACATCTAGATAAAAACATAAGATTTAAAATGCCTTTCTGGTTTGTTCCTTGATAATCTTTTAGCAGTAGAGTGTTTTCTACTTTGATATACAAGCAGTAGTTTATTATTACTGTGTTGGTTCTACATTAGTGCTTCCACAGGAAAAATTGTAGTGACGTTAATTGAAGGGTGAAATGAAAGGGCTCGTGGTTAGCACTGCAGAACAGCACTGCAGACTATAAAATCTCTGTTCTGCTGCTTGAAGCCAAGATTTTGTAACTGGCATCAATGGGAGAGAGACCGGGCTCTGTAGTGGATGGACAAATACTACTCACATGCAGAGGACAGCAGGGCTGAATGACTTTTGCACAAAATTCTCCTTTCCTGCCCACCATATTTGTAAAATCTATTTTTTAACTTTTCTAACCTACTCACCACTGAAAACAATTTCATTTCCTACTCCTGCATCATATGACCCTGATATTTGGTGTACTCCCTGCCATTCATGGCTCCCATCCCCAGAGCTGCGAACAAAGCCGTGCTTGTTACAGAAAAAAGCATGAGCTCATCCATTGTAATCACCCGGCTGCTTTAGCTGCTGCTCCAAAGGAGGTTTTGTGGCAATTCCTGAATGCCTTCAGACAAGCCAGCACTGGATAAACTTTGGTTGAATCTTCAGGGAGCAAAACTGAGTGGATTAAGTGCTCATATCTGCTGTAAGAATAGGTTTTCTGAATGCAGGGAAGCCCCGGTTATTCATATAATACAGTGGTGTTTCAGCTCCAATCACAAGACCTCCTGGAGGCTCAGGGAAGCAAGGTCCCAGTGTAGTCTTCAGCAACCCCCACAGCCGGGTAACCCAGATAATCCTTTGATCCTCTGACATTCAGGGCTTCAGAGAAACAAAGGTGAGAAAATGAGAAATGCAAATGAGTAATTTTGAAAGTGTGAAGAAAAGGACTTGTTGAAGCTTAAAGCTTGCCAAAAATAGCAGTGAAACAACTGCATTTTATACAGATGAGTTCTAATCACGTGTAAATTGCATTTTTTTAAATTGGATTCACTGTAGCTTTCAATTTAGAGACCAGCCTGAGGTCCCTAAAGTACTATAGTCTCTCCTCCAGCTTTGGCTCCAAGGCACAAAACCTTGATAAAATGATTCATGTGCTGCCTGGCTCCTGAAAAATAGAGCATCCCGTGCCTTTTGTGTATTACCTTTCTGAAAAGGCTTGAAAGATAAACAGAGGGCACTGTCCTGTAGTCATTAGCTATGAAGAACAGAGTTAACCAGCGAGTAGGAGTTTTCTCCCTGCACACCTGGGTACAGCAAAGCAGCTGTAGTTCTGCCTCCACACCATCTTTTCCTTGTCTCATAGATTAAAGAACAGACCAAGTTCTGAATTTTTAGTAAGACATAATCTAATTAAGTTATATAATCAAGTTAAGAGAGAAGTTCGGTGTTGAAGTTCGAGAAGTTCAAGAAATCTTCACAGGTTGTGGGACCTTGGGGGACTTGCTTTGCTCTTCTAGACATCATTTTTCCCAAGCATTACAAATTAATGTGTTGTTACATTCTTGGCACCACTGTCCACCAGTGACAGAGGAAGGACTGCTATAGTTTACATGGGATTTCCTACATTTGACTTGTCTCAGTTAACAGAGAGAAGTAAAAGGCATGCACGTAATTTTTTCCCTTTGTGATTAGTTGTTAAATTCTTCTATAGCTGAGATGAGCCTACAAAAAGATGTCACAGATGCCAAGGTCGTCAGTTTCTTCTGATTTCTGTTTCATTACATGAGCCTGCCTTTGAATCTAAAAATTAGGAGCTCAGACTCCCCTCTTAATGTTGCGAGGGCAGTAATCTCTTTATGTAACTTGGGGAAATGGCATAATTCTGCCAGACGGCTGCGAACTCAGTGGGGAGCAAAGCATTCAGACCCTTATCTATTGTTTTCCTACCCTGACTCATCCCAAATAATTTTTTCTATGGTTTCTTCTGATTTTTTAAATATAATGTAATTCTGGTTTGTTTTTTTTTCCCAGCCACACATCTGTCTTTTATAATACGTGCAGGTTTTATTCAACTAATGCACTAATTATCACTGCTCTGAGACAGATCAGAGATCCACACTAGAATTGCAGATGAAATGGAAAATAGCAAAAAATACGGCAGCTTAAACCTAATTCATGACCTTTTAAGACTTGCGGGTTAGCTCTGTGCTACACATTGTTATAATGTGGAATTTCCTGGCTTTAGCAAAGAGATACTCAGATCTCTTTGCTCCAAAGCATTTACTGCTGACGAAAAGGGAAAATCTTCCTTGTCATATGCTAGGCTGGTGAGCCATTTGTATGTTCCCCAGTAAGGTGGGCACATACGTATTTGATTGCAATTTCGTTATGTTAAATTATATATTATGTAACTAACATGCAGTCAAGAATACCAAAATAATGAAATCTTGTAGTACCGGGAAAGTAACTATTTGCTTGTAATATTACCAGCTTACAGGTGGGAGGGAGGGACAAAAGCACAGAGGGATTTGTGACTTGCCAGACGTCATGAAGTGCAGGTCTGCCAGAGCCAGAGATATCCTCTCTCACAGTCTCATGTTTTAATCCTCAGTCTTTCTTTCTGTCCATTAAGATAAAATATGTTTTCCTAATCCACAGTATTTAAAGGCTTTTTCAGGTAAGCTCTGAATCACTGGAATTCTCTGAAGCTTCCACTAAAAAAAGCACTGTGTTGGACCAGCATTCATGAATATTTTAGCTAATGTCATTATTTTTTTAATATGATAAATATTACAGGGACGTGCGGAGAGACAGCAGGACTTTGCATCGGGAATAACATTGAATGGAGACACAGAATTCAGGGCAAGCAGCTTGTTGGTCCTGCCTGTTTACTAAAGCATCTCTGGGTGTGCAAAGACGGATCATTTTTAAGTCATTCACAACGCCTGTGTTGTGCGGAGAGATTTGCCCTTCCCTTTGCGTTTCCAGTGCCACCCACGGGTCCCTACCCAGTGTCCCCTGCCCTGTCCCCTCTCCATGTCACCAGCCACTGCCCGGTGATCTGCCACCACCTTCCTGGCTGCCCTGCTTCCGAAGGGAGGGTGTAAACAGCCAACAAAATTTTCCACAGAGATGCTATTCATGAAAACATTTTTGCACGCGCCGCTTTGCAGCCTGTGAGCTGCAGTTTTGAGTTTCCTGGGAAGAAAGCCTATTAAGCTGCCTTTCTGCAGGATTGCCATAGCAACCCTAGCACAATGCCAATGGCCCAGATTCCCTTCAGCCCCTTCTTTCTGAACTGACAGCAGTGATTTTAATGCTCCTTGAACCAAATCTTTGCATGAGGAGACTGCTTTAGAAAAAAAAAAAAAAAGCTTTTAATCAGGGCTGGTTGTTCTCTTTTCTCTTTCCTTTCTTCCTGGGAAGCGAGTGGGAAGGCCTTTAGCACAGCGTCCCTCTCAGCCCCTTAAAGTCGCAGCTGGATAATGACCACAAAGCAGTCCCATGTTCGGCAATTCCAATATTATTCAGAGTTACAGGACACTGAGGAAATTATGGTTGCACAGGGGTTGCTTTTTACAGATATTTGCATCTTTGGCCAGGGAGGCTGGGAGCATGGCATGGAAATGAAATGAAGCTATCACAGGAGCAAGGCAAATTCCCAGTTAAGTGTGAGAGCAGGACTGGGACTCGGAGCAGCAGTGCTCTGTAAAACAGGGCAGGCTTCTCTGCTCATGTCAAGCATCCCAAAGAGGCCAATATCTGAATACTGCCAGGTCTGGAAGCTGTAGCAGGGTCCCCCAGTGACACTTGGTAGGGCATAATGCCATAGTCAGGGTTGGCTTGTGCTGAAAGCTGGTGACATGGGAGATGGGAAAGCAGAGCCAACACCTGAGGATGCAGTTCAGAGCCAGCTCCCTGCAGGGGTGAGGCCACTCACCATCTGACTGCAGGCGGACTGCACCCCAGGTGCCCAGAGCTGCCAGCAAGCCAACATATGGGCAGGCACTTGGACACAGCTCAGGCAGGAAAAGAAATAAATATCCTCTGTGTAGGACTAACGTGACCCAAACTTCATGGTAAGCATAAGTTGGTGTTGGGGTGCAGAGCTGCCAAAGCCCTCAGGCACCCCCTTTCTCTTGCCACTGTCTCTGTTGTCTTCCTTTTTCTCCTGTCTGCCCTTGAAGACAGGTTCTCCCTGGTTCAATGCACGCCGCAATGTCATGGAAAGGGTGGCAGGGTGGGGATAGCCTGGGGAAGGTCCCTGGAGGTGGGACATCAGGTCAAATATTTGATGCATTCAGCTCCAGCATCCCAGGGCGGTGTACTCACAGCTGTGGAGGGGGCTTGGGGTGCAAACCCCACCACGTGCACCTTCTGCAAGGGGAAATAAATCAAAGCTGTACGTGCACCGTCATGCCTGCTCCAACCCCTTGCACACAAGTGCTCATCATAACCATTGGCAGCATTCCCCAGCTGCATCCCTGTTTGTTGTAAGCATCTGGCCCTCAGCAAACACAGTTTGCTGCACAGTCACGTGCAGTGCTTAGTGCATCTGTCTTATTAGTCTGTGCAAACATTAGAAACAGAGGGAGCTCCTGAGTCGCTGAATCCAGCCCTGGGCTATCTCAGGTAACCATGTCATGAATGCTAACTAATCCTCCCAGCAGTGCCCAGATGGAGGGATGAGCTGCCTGGATCTGTCTGGGGAAGGAAACCAAAGTGCGTGGTGAGCAGCAGAGATCAGCAGGGATTCATCCCCTCCCCAGCTGGGCCTGCCCTGATCAGTAAATACGAGTGGTTACCACTCAGACAGGAATCATGCCATCAGTCCAAGCAAATGGAGCATGGATACAGAAGTGATGAGTGGAAACATGCTTTAGGGGAGAAATAGAGGCCAATTCTTGCTGTCTGCACGAAACCAAAGAAGCTCTGGGAGCTGCCCCAGGCCGAGGGACCTGAGCCCTCCCTGCATTTAGTGTCTCCCTGTGGGTGCTGCATTGACCCACGTCAACCCTGCCATGCTTCTGCTGTTTAGTGCTGGTATCCTGCTGCCCTGTCTGCCCTGATGCCTTTTTGTGGTGAGGATGTGCCTTCCCAAAACTGACCTCTCTCTGCAGCCACCTCCTCCCATAAATCCTACCTTGGCAAGAGCAACCTTTGTCCCCGGGGACTGGGAGAAATAATCTCCCTAAAAGAGGAACCTGCAGAGAGGCTTGCAGCAGAGGAGGTGATGCAGCAAATTCCCCTGAGCTGTAAATGTATTTATATCCCTGTCCCATCCGCTTGTGGTGAAAACCCCTTACGAATGCTGTGGACGGGAAGGAAACCACACTTGCATTTTTCTGTGCTTTTTCCAGCTGGCAGTTTGATGGGCTGTGGGTTCTGTCTCCCCAAGAATCCTCTGAGAGTTACTTTGGTGCTGGGAGGGTGGGAGAAGGAAAAAAATGTTCACTTGCTGGTGCCTCCTCTCCATGCTGTAAATCAACACTCCATGGACAAAGGGACTGTGCATCCTCCCCACTGTCCCTCTGCCTGGGCAGCCCCTTGAGCAACACTGAGTGCAGCAGTGGAGGACGGATGGGACTGTTCTGGGAGATTCTCATAGTCTTAGAGCAGATGCTTACAAGCTTTTCATTACATTTCCCTCATATATCTGTCACTAATTCTGTCCATCACAGCAAAGGGATGAAATATAAGCTCTATCTTCTCATTTCTTAGCCAAAAAAAAAAAAAAAAAAAAGTCCTATTGGGTTTAGCCTAGTATAAATATAACCCTCCTCTCATTCATAAAGATAACAGACCGTGCAAAATGAATTTTCACAGGACAATTGGCCACTGTGGGAGCCAGGCCAGGTCCCAGTTTGATCACTTGCATTATCTCTGCGCCTGTATGGGGCTGGAGGTGCCATGTACAGGCAGAGCTCCTGGCCAAGCCACCTGGAGAGGCTGCTTCACTGCTCTCGGCAGCTCTCAAAGACAGAACAGCACAAATATTTGTGTGTGAAACGCAAAATAAATCATGCATTTTGCTGGAGGACTGGTGGCATTTGTTTTATCATGTTATGCCTGAGAATGTTTGTAAACACTGCATCAATTTGCCATACTACAGCAAAGATTAGGATTCAGTGCTTTAAAGTCTCTGTTGAGGCTTGAGACAAGTCTTTTTTTTATGAGGTATTTCAGGACCATTCATGCCCAAAAAGTGTGGTTTGGGTGTATGAGTCTGCCTGTGATTTCTCTCTGGACATGCCACAGCTAAGGGAAGTGAGGGAGATACACGGCCTCCTGAACATCTCTTTCCACCCAGTGACACACAAATGCCATCTTGCTAGGAAACACAAGTTTCTTCCATCACTCTTCATGTGGCTCGTGCCACAGACCAGCCTGAGTTCATGGCCCCACACTGAAATCCAAGTTTTTCAGCAAAAAACTAGGTTAGAAATTCAAGGAGCTGGAGAAAATCCACATGAAGCCAGCAGGAGACAGGCAAAGCGCTGCGACTTTCCTCCTGGAAAAGATTATAAACCCCAAGGTTTATAGTACAGGCTGCAGAAAACAACCCTTGAAATCCCATTTTTCCATGCTGCCTCTCCTGCTGGTAATGTGGAATCTCCTACACAGGCCCCATTCCCTCACATGCTGCTGCTCTCCCTCCCACTCCCCCTGTTCCCATACGTACCCCGCAGGACTGCATCCCTCAGCTGCTGCTGGGATTTAGTAAAGATGGAAAACTCCCAGTAGGACAGGGAGTCAGCTCCGTGGATATGTGAAAAACCTAACTATGTTGCTAACCATTTGCACACTGGAGAGGAGGCAATTGCCTCCTTCCTTGGGCAACCTTTTCACAGGGTGTGATACTTCAGAGCCTGGAGCAGGCATGCCTCAGGGAGGAGGGAATCGCCTTCCCAAACCTCTCCCCAGTTAATGTTTTCCCAGCATCCTGCCGGAAAAGGTGCTGAGCTCATCGTCTGCTGGGAATACTCCTGGAAACTTGCTGGCTCATGCCATGTCTCTTCTGCCAGGCCCTCACCCTCTCACAACAGCAGCAGAGGAACCACAGGGCTTAGCAGGGCAAAGTCTCCCAGAAGCATTGAGCATCTCCTTTTTGTAGGTCCTGCCATCCCAGATGGAGCACCGAGGGCCAGTGCAAAGATGTCAGTCCTGCTGGACTGGCACTACAAAACCTGCAGGGTGAAAGACCCTCATAAATACTGCTAGCCAAAGTTAGGAGGGCCTCCCTGTCACAGAGCCTCGCATTTGTGTTTCTTTTTATTGTGGAATAAAGCTGAAGAAGCTGGGAGCCTGAGTCATAGGGGTGTGTAACACTACCAACAGTTTATATAAGATTCAGCTTTTGGAAAGAAACTCACTTCAACTGCTTGCTTGACCCAAATGAACTGTACCTGGAATGGGGGTTGCCAGATAATACTGGTCTTCCAAGTCAAAGTCAAAGCTTGCCCTACAGCTCATACCTCCTCTCATCTCCCTGATTTATGGGATTACTCATTTTTGTCTAATTCACTTACATATTTAAAAGGTGCCACATATTTGAAATCTGATGGTCACATGGGCACTGGCTTTATTTATAGGCTGAGGGTCTCACCCCTTGGCCTCATATGGGGATTTTCTTTTACTGTCAACTCTGTCCCTATGTATTTTATCTTTCCCTTTAAAGCTGGCAAAGCCCAATTCCACTGTTTGTTTGGGGTTTGGTTTTTTTGTCATGAATACTGGAAAACAGGCAGGAGGTCTGTTTATGACTTCTTTTTGGCCTTTAATGAAATACTTCACATTTTATGCCCCAGTGTTTTCTGCTAACACTGACTAGTGAAGCCTGCCTTTGTACTCCCAGCTGTACTGCATGGTTAATCTGTGAATGCTTCTAGAAAAGCGATGGAAGATGAGAGATAAATATATATATTCCCTCAGTGAGATCTGCAGCACTTCATCTGATTTCTCTAGAAGAGACATCCCTTTTGTATGTAGCTCTCATGACCTGTCTGCATCCAGGACAGTACCTGATCCAGGCGTACACCATAATTTATGCCTGTTGGAGCACGCTCCCAGAAAAAGCCCTACATGAGTCATATCACTCCCCCAAAGCCCCTGCCTGCTGCCAAGACGTGCAGCTGCATGAGAAGGAAGCACAAACTGTCACATGAGGATCTTTTTGATGGTGGCGTCCTGTCAGCCAGGAGTTTGTCAGAGCCTCCTCAGGCAGCGCTCGCCAGGCTGTGCTGCCTCATTTGCAGCAAGCCCCACTTTGCCGTAGGAGATGTGTGGTAACGAATTCCCTTTGGGTCACCTTCATCTGCAGCAGAAAACCTGCAGGCAGACAGGGCCTGGGGGAAACATTTCCGTAATGAAACAGAGAGGCAGAGCACCTCTAAGGATGGCAGGAGTTCCCCTGTATTAATAACATTCTCAAATAACAAGCACTTCTGACAATCTTTTTTTTTTTACCCTCCTCAGGAGTCCCTTCATTCAGTTTTAGTGAGTCCCCTTTGATGCACTGGAATTTTCTCACAGACTCATTCAGAAATTTTTGTTGTATTTCAGCCCTTCATGGACTCATCCATTGTTTTGCTGCAACTCCAACAGGGCTGTTAATGGTGCAGGTGTGTAGTTATCACATACATCAGAGGTACCTGTTGCAAATGTTGAGTCTAGCCTCAGTTAAACTCAGAATATTGCTTTCCCCATCAGAGATGAACAGAAACAAACAACACATGTGAGGTGCTGGACAGAGAGATGGAAGGAGGCAAGAGTGTGAGGAACACGCAAGTGGTTTTCATGGAAATAACTTCCAAATGGCTCATTTTCTGTCATTTGAAGTCCAAAGGCTAATGAACAACAGGACTTTACTTCAGCACTATTCTTTAACCACACACTGTCAGAAGTCTTCGATGTGTCATGTCCTTCCATGTGGGTGCACGGTTTACATGAAATGGTAATGTCCTGCTCCTCAGTTTTCCAGTGATAAACCACACCTGGGGCAAGGCTTCTCCTGCTTTTATGAGTGAGGAGGACAATGCCCACCTGTGTAAATCACTTTGCTGCCAAAGGCTGGAGTTGGCCTGTGTTAATCTCCACCCCAAAGTAACCCAGACCACTGGAGGAGGCTGATGCCTTGTTTTGTGGTTTTATGCATTTTTCTGCTGCAGATTCTTTGGAGACTCATGAAACTTTTACAGAACACAAAAGTGTCAGTGAAGACTCTGGTTTGTTCATTGTGCTGCTGATTGCAGAAGGTTAGAATTAATGACTGACCTGAAAATCACAAGTCATAAAATAATATCTTTTTTTTCATGTTTGCCTCTTCCACTTGGAACCTCTAACTACAGCCAGGGCCATATTTTCAGTTGGTTTTTTTTCCCAGCAAAACGGGTGCAGTTAAAAAGGAAAAAAAAGGGATGGGATAATTTTCAAGGGGTGAGACCTGCAGAAAAACAGCAACTACAGTGAGCACTGAAGCCCAAAGAAGGTGGTAATGCTGCTTTAAAACTAGTTTGGGGGCTTAATTTAATTTTAAACTCTGTTTCATTCCTTGTCTGCTGCCTTTAGCTAACTCTCTCCTGTTGCTAAGCCTTACAGGAGAGAAATCCATGTTTCTAAGGGCCATTACAGTTGACACAGCAGGACTTCATCTGAAAACTAATCTGATGTGAAGGTTGGGTCTGGAGGACACCCTGGTGCTTATTGCCATGCCCCTGGCTACTGGGTCACAGAGAATTCAGCGGAGCTCAGCGCCGAGTATAAGGGTTGCAATTGTGCTGGTGTGGTGGGTGGTGAGAGACAGCCTGTTCCTATGGGCATGGGGGAGGGATGGGAGGTGCAGGGGGCCGGGGAAGGAGAGCTTCGTTTGCCACTGCTCACAGGGCTCTTAATTGCAGCAGCGTACATGGAGATAAGCTGCTGAATTGCCTTTCATCGACTGGGAAACCCAGCATGTGAAAAAATTCAGCATGTCATTGTCTGTTTGCATAGCTCGCTGCCTGACCCGCCGGTCTGCACACAGGACGGGAAAATAAAGGCAAATATTATTGTCACTCCCAAGAGCCACCGGCCGGGGCACTGCCGAGAGAGAGGTGGAAGGATGAAGGCCGGTGGAAATCAGCTCACGTTAGCCATGCCGTATGCTACATTTTTCCTCCTTTTGGGCCATAACCTCTGTGACAAAGTGTTTCCCCAGTTGCAGACGAACAGCTGGACCATACGGAGCTCAGACCTCGGAGCGAAGGGCAGCACATGCGGAAGCGACCGCGAGTGGGGACAACTTCCCTGGGATTTTACAGTTCCTCTTGGACGCCGAGCATTTGCAGCAAACCTGTAGTTTGCTTGTTTATTTATCTAGCTCTTCCTGTGACTTCCAAGGAACGGTTTCCTTGTCCTTATGCTAATTCGAGCCCTGCTGAATAAAGAGGCTCTTTTTCCCCCCATCCCGTCCTGCGAGAGGTCATCTTTATTCAAGAGCCATGAATGATGTGCGCGGGGTACTAATCGCGCACAAAGAGCCCGGTCCGGAGCCAGCCAAGCGTACAGCTGTCCTTTTGTTTACGGGGATGGAGAGGGAACCTAAAAAGTGCTCCTGCCCTAGGGACAATAGCAGCGGCTCGAGAGACGCCTGAGATTTGGCAGGGCCCCTCTTTCCTGGCGCTAAAGGGCCTTTATTAAACATAAATCATGTCAGCTGCTACCACAGCCCTTTCTCAGCTTATAAAAGATTCCCCTTTACTGCTCAAGTGACACGATGGAAAGGAATTGCTCTGAAATACCCCAAAGACCAAAGCAATGGAGCAGGTTGGGGACAAATGACACTTCTGACTGTTTAATAGTGATGCTCATCTGTCGCTGTTAAAGCGATGCTTGCAGCTGGGTTAGTTTTTTAAGCTGGCTGGTGATTCAATGTGCTTTATTGATTTTGTGTTGGCTTGAAATGTCACAAGGTCACAAAGACAAATTTTATACCTGTGAGTTATGAAGAATAACATGGAGCCCTACAAGCCCTAGGACAAATATGCTGCCATATGTTGTCACTGGAAGAGTGTGATGCCTCAGGCATAATAACTCAGGGTAGGGCATCTCTGCAAAGAGTGGCATAACTCTGTCAAGGGAATAATTATTTGACTTTCTTACACAGTGATGTACAACCTGACTACAGCATTTCCTCGGGCTGGGAAGCAAACGCTCTTTCTTCTTCCCATTGTAAATAAAGGGGTATTTTGAGTGTAAGGAACAAAATTGCCCATGGAAAATGTGTAGCTTCGAGTACTGCTATTGGCAATTCCTGTCCCTCACTAGGCGGGTGCTCCTGTGCAAGGAGAGGGCCTGAGATGTCACTGGGAGTACGAGACATGGCAAACACAGAAGCTTTGGGCAAGATTCAGATCTGTCAGGAGGAGTTTGATGTCCCTCTGGAATTTCAGGCAACTGGATTCTGGCTGTGTCTGGAATTAACTAGTGAATAACTTAAAAAGTCTTACCTGGAGGACTCCCTTCAAGCTGTAACTGTCTGGGTTCATCTTCTGCTTCTCATATAGAGATGTGCCAGCCCAATCCAAGCAGTTACCAGCCATGCACCCTGTCTATTAATATGTATATCACCTGTTGTTTTAAATTTGCACTTTAATAGTAGTGATAGATGATTCAGACCAAGCCTTGCACATCCTTCCTTCCCTCCTGCTTGCGTTCAGCTTTCTTTCCTTTGAGTTGACACACCTGCATGTGCAACTGTCTGGCTTGCCACAGACTGCTGTCACAAGGACCCCATTTCTGTCCCACAGAAACCCCTGCCCCTGGTGTGCTCTCTCTCTGGTGTCTCACCAGCTACTGCAGGCCAGGCACGGCAGGGCTGCACAGCCATGAGCTCAGTCCATGCATCTGCATTACCCACTGAAACAGGTAATTCCACAGATGACATTAATCCCCCAGTTTAGCAATGCTCCATGATCATCACCTGGTGGAGTCTGGGAAAGCACTTTAGTGTCTTTCATAGGTGAGGTCCTGCTGGCAGTGGGTAACAAGCAGAGCTCCTGATCTGAGCTCCTTTTTCATTTTTTCAACATATTTTTTCTCGGGTTTTGACAAGGATCCCCACCAATCAACCAAGGATTCATAAATAACTGAGCCTACAGCTCTGTGCGTCATGGCACAGCTCCTCTCTGCAAAACAAATCACTGCTCTGAACCACCCCTGATCTCCAAGTCTGTTTGCAGAAATCTGTGTTGACTGCTTGGATTTTCCAGGCTGGCTTTAGGTCTGATTTGGTCCTGCCAGATTCTACTGCAAGTTATGCAAGTCAGTGAAGAGCTGCTTAAGTTTGTACTAGCAATAACTTTGGCCCTGAATCTAAAATAATTTATTCCCATTTAAAAAAGAAAAGGTGTTGTCTGCACACCACTGGGACATTTGCAGAGAATATAAAGTCAAGTGGTTTGGTTTGCTTCATTCAGTGGCTGTTGTTCCTTGCATTTGATATTTACCTTGTGAAGAGCTGGGTGACACTGCAATCAAATGAAGGTTATTCAGAAATACACATTTTTCCTGATTTTAATAATGTTCTGGAAAAAGGGCTAATGGAGTTTTAGTAACCCAGAGACCAGCCATCACATTGTTATCTTTGGAAAACTCGTCTGTATGAAGTGCTCATCTTTTTTTACCGGTGCTATGAAACTTTGGTGTTCTGCTAAATAATGTATCTCAGAATTGAGATATATTATTTATACATTTATTGTTATTATTTATATATTTATAAATTGTTTATGTCAGAATTGAGATATATATCAAGATATTGATTTTTATATATATATAATCTATATCTAAATGCACTTCTCATATGCGAAATATGTAAAGCTGAAGCATCAACAATTAATTTACCCAAGTAAATCTTAATAGAGATGATGGCAATGAAAGGCAGAAAGAAAATGAGGTATTAATTGCTTTGTATCTTCAAATTTATTATTTCTGACTTGCTGCAGACCAGAATAAAATTCACAACAGCATAGATGACTCATTCTACGTACTGTCTTTTCACTGAGAAGGTTTAACCAGTTTTTTAAATGTTTTTTTTCCTTTAAAATACTTTTTCAATTGCTAGGATGCACTCACATGAGTTTCAAACACCTTTCACCGGCTCATTAAACAGAGGAAGAAGGACAACAAATGTCAAAGTCAAAATGTGCAGAGGATGGGGAGATGATTCAGGCTTACTGATCACTATTTACCGTAGCAATTTGCTTTATAAGTTGCAGATGTAAGTTTTAGCAAAGCAGGATCATTTTGGACTGTTTCTTCTCCGTGCCTTGGTGTCTACATCAGTTAAAAAACTTTGCTGGGGCTGAACACATAACTTGTGGTTAGTCATACAGACTCAAAGGCAGATTCTCACAATTTGTGTGCACCAAATTCACCCCAAGTGTGGCCACTCGCTCCCCCCACCCCACGGTCTTCTGCATTCAGCACTCGCCCTGGAAATGTCTGAGCTGTTGGAAAGACTCGGGACTCGGCAGATACTCCTTGTTTGGGTCCCTCTGAGAGTGCAGATGTCTGCATGTGTGGAATCTTGTTGCTTTGCACCCACGCAGGACCACTGAACTCCTTTCACATGAGTCACAGCCTCAGGAGCTGGCCTGCAGCTCCACTGTGACAATGGTGGCTTGGCTCTGTGCCTCCCAAGCAATTTCTCAGGAATTTAGTACCACGTCTAATTTCCAAAGCTATCCACAACCTTTTGCCTGTGAAAGTATGAGATGTGCCCTCAGAGACTGCTTGAGCCAGCAGAAAGGTGCTCCCAGAAAGCATGTGGGGTGTGGATGGACTAGGTTCGCTGCTTTTTGGGAAGGATTGCCTTTGGCTGTATGTGCAGTGCTGAAATAGCAGATAAAAGCTTAATACTGCAAGAAAGTGATCACAGATAAATTAATGGTATATGCTGCTGCTGAACAGCTGTGTGTCTGTGGGGACACATGAGTTCTGACAGTGCTCTAGAAGGTACTGGGAAACAGTAAAGGATTCCCTACCTATTTTTTTCTCTTATTGTACAATAGGATGTAGGTTTAGATCCCTGAAATTTGTGACACAGGTACCTCATACCAATGAAAAGGAGATCAGATTCTGGTCTGCTACCAGAGCACATTGTTGTCTCTAGAAGTTGGATTTAAACTCACTACTCAAAACTACACTTTGACCTGCACTTACGTGCACTGTATTCTGCTGTCTCCTGAAATGATCCTGATAACTGGGGTCCTTCTACACCCAAGCAGAGCTTTAGTCCCAGAAAACCAGAACTGTGGACCCAAAATTACCTGGACTTGCAGGGAAATGTGCTCCTTTTGATTTTTTTTCCACTCAAATTGATATGAAGCTCCATTAATCCTGAAAAACTTCTTAAAACATTTTCCCAGTTCAAGTAGCACATGCTTGATTGGCACTTCTGCAAAAAAAAGGGATCTGAATGTGAAATCCTCATTTCTTTAATGGCATCATTCACACATCAGAGCTGCCAGATGGCTGTGCTCTCCTGGGCCAGCCCATTGAGAGAGAAGGAAAAGCAGCACACGACATTCTGGTGACTACAGGCTCTCTGGTGCGTGGGCCAGAGGAGGCAAATCCCACCTCCTCCCTGCTTCAGGACACGCTATCAGCAAATGACTCCTGCCTCTGCATGTCGGCCCTGCCTCTGGGCTACAAGCAGCGAGGTCTGGAGGCAGAGCTGCCACACTGCATCAATGATATCAATGGGCTTGGTGCAGCAAGGATGTCAGAGCCTGGATTAGGAGCAGAGCAGCTGGAAGGGGGTGGGCCGGGGCTGGAAGTTCGGCAGAGCAGGGTAGGAGGATGCCCCACTTATTTAACAGCTGCAAAAATTGCAAGGAGCTGGTTTCTTCCCTGTCAGAGCCCAGGGAGCTCGTCATGCCTCTGGAAAGGCTGTGGTGTGCAAGCTTGGCACAGCAGTGGCACTGAAAAGGGAAGCAGGGTTGTCTTCTGGAACCAGCTGAAGAAGCAGGCAGGGTTTCTGGGCTGGTGGCTGGGAGTTTTCAGGCTGCTGCAGGGAAATCTTCAGGATCCAGTGTCTTGTTCCCTGCCTAACAGATCAAGGTCATCAGCATGAATTCAGACACCGCTGTTTACACTTCGATCGATTGCAGAAACAAGATCATTTTTTACCAATCCCCGCTGTCTGCAGGTGAAGGCACCAACTTCTGTCACAGCAGAAGCGCCGCTGCCTCTGTTCGCCTCAGCCCTCCCCGCTGCCCTTGCCTGCTCGGTTGCTATTTTTATCCTCTGTAAAAACAGTACAATCAACTCCCTCTGCTACCAAAGGAGCCTGATGGATAATTTAAAACCAAACACTGAGATGATTAGAGGTGCAGGGTGGCTTTTTTACAGTCAGAGAGAAGCTGAACAGCGAAGGTTGCGCCGCAAGTCTGAAGTCTCCCAAAAATAGCCATAGAGAAAACCCTCAGGGGAAAAAGCTCTACAGAAGTCTCAAATGCCAAAAGAACCTGGTGGCTTGTGAGGAAAAGAGAGGCTCCTTAGAAAGGGGGGCTGTTCACACCCCCAGCCTGCAAAAGGGGCTAGTTTTCGTGTAGCCAAACAAAACGTGGGGTGGCTATACAGGTTGCCAATGAGTCAAAGAAATCAGGCCGTGCCTTTAATTACACCCACCTCTGTTGGACCAAAGGAGGAGTAAACAACTCTACTTTCCTCACTGGAACAAAGACACAGTTTCTTTGAAGAGAGTTTCCTGATTCCAGAGGTCACCTGTTTTACTTCCTTTTCAACACTGGCTTTACTTGTTGGTCATCTTAACCCGTATTGTTGGAGGAAAGGTGCTCATCACATCTTGCAGAAGAGCACATGTTATAGCAGACTGTATTCTCTCTGATATTCTGCTGACTGGAAGTGCCCTCACTCTGAGCTATGCACACAGTTAACGTGGCAAAACTTCTTTTTAGTGGGGTAGATCTATTCTCTTGCAGATGTGCTGATATAAATACATGTATATTGGGATAGCTACACATGCAGAGAAATGAAATAACTGTCCACTTCTAATATATATATATATATATAAATTCCTACGCTAAGGGAATTAGTCCTATAACTACAGTGGTTGAAATGGGATTTACTAGGTACTGGGATGAATATTTTTATCTGTACGCAAGTAAATACAGGTTTGTTATTTATCTGTCCTGTGTAAAAGACATAATACGGAGTCATATGGCTAGCAGGGTGGGTCCTATAACAATGAACATCCTATAACAGTTCATTTCCTGAATATATAAAAAAAACCAAAACCAAAAATGAAAAAACCTTGCAAAAATCATTATGGCAGGACAAAGACTGCCCATGCCCTGTCTGAACAGCTGTGTTGAAATAATTATGGCCAGAGGTGGGTTAGGATCCTCCCTCAGTCCAAATCCCATCTGGCTTTGAGATTTCAGTCATACCAGTATGATCAAGGAGAAACCTTTCTGTCATTTTGCAACATTTCAACAAGCTCCTCAGCTCATGTGAAGTCCGCCTACATCAGCCAACAGTTCGGCTTGTCAGTGGGAAACCCTATTTAAACCTGAGGCGGATCACCATGGCACTGTGAGGAGAAGACCAATACTGGGTCCCTCTGTCCATCTTCCTGATGTACTGGGCATAGTTCCTTGCCCACAGTTCCTTGCAGAGGGTTACTACAAGGGAGACACCAGGGATTGCCCTCAGCATTGATAGGCGCCAGTTTTAGGGCCATGGCAAACTCATTCCTTTTCTCTTGGATGTGCTGAGGAGCAGAGAATGGTGGGATGTGAGCGTTACTGCTGAGCTGGAGCATTCACATTCCACCCCTGCTTATCACTTTCATCTTACACTGACATACCCCAGCCTTGAGGCTTACAGGATCTGGCCTTTGCTAGCATTTTGCTAGAGCCCAGCAACAAGACTTCTATTTTGTCTGGCAGGGCTCATTTCAAAGAAGCCGGGTCCCCAGAGAGGCAGCTGACATTCTCTCTTTCTTCATTTCATCCTGCCAGCTGTCTTCTCAGTTCTGTCTTTTAGACCTGTTTTTGTTCCTGGGCAGAAATACTTGTGCAGGTCAGCACTGAGCTTT
Source organism: Pseudotriccus pelzelni (assembly GCA_035584735.1). Classification (NCBI taxonomy): domain Eukaryota; kingdom Metazoa; phylum Chordata; class Aves; order Passeriformes; family Tyrannidae; genus Pseudotriccus; species Pseudotriccus pelzelni. The sequence goes on along the minus strand of JAWMRA010000161.1, from coordinate 54,038,585 downwards.
CATTCAGTAGCAAGCTAAGTTATTTTTCAATGGCATAATATTAGCCTGTTTTAATCCCTGCATAAATTCACTCTCCTATAACCTGGATACATTTAATTTAGTGATAGAATTGAGCCACATCAAGAAAACAAATGGTGGAAGAGGTAAAAAATGAGACTTTTCTTTTGGCTTTCTCAGGCAGACTGCCAAGCGGATGAAGAACCCAGAAATATACCTTAGACTGCACCACCTTGGTGACTTTTCCAGGCCAGAAGAGCTATTACTCACTACCCGCTATTTCAGTTCCTAGCTCAGCCACAGATGTCACTATAAAGACAAATTTTCTACCCTTTGCTGGGAGTTGCTGACGTGGGGAATAAGAAGCCAAGTTGCAGAATCAAACCTTGTGTTTCCCAAACCAACAGGGAATGCTGCAATGATTCTCAGAATCTTTGGCAGTTCACCAACACCAACAGATTTTCCCAGTATGAATGTCAACCAAAAAAGCCTTCTTCCTGGCTTAAAAAAACTGTCTTAGAGCAATCTCTATCTCTGCTTCCCCAAGGTCCCAATTACAGCCATGAGAGAAACTCCCCCTTCCCTTCACTTGCAGCCGTGACTTTGTGGTGTGGGTGGAATTGCTGTTTGTAGGTAGCAGTGCCCTGGGGCTTCGTTCTGTGAATCGCACTACAGCAGCCACCTCTTCTTATCTGCCAATCAAGGTATTCTCACACTAGTCATTTTATAATCTACCATATAATAATTTTTACAATCTACTGTAGGGTAGACTTTTGCCAAGGTATTTCACGGTTCATTCAGAATAAATGCATTTTAAGCTTATTTAATCTGAAATGCATGTGGTTTCTATAATTTCCTGTACTCCCTGTGTCCTCTTTATAAAAATACCAGCTTTCCTCTTGCAGCTTGGATGCTAACATGACTTAATTTCATTCTTCTACCTTTTCTTTTCCTCCTCTAACTGAAAGTTGCTCCAGCTTTTCCTGAAGACAAGGGCGAAGTTGTGATGGAGTTCAGCAGGTGAAAGGCTGGGTCTTTAGCTACCACATTCATCCACCAGGAATGAGAAGACCAGCATCATCTCCATGGGCTGTGAGGGCACCTTTGAAACACTTGATCCACCGTAAAAATGAGGCCGTGCAGCAGCACAGCTGCAGGCAGACCACTCACTCAACGACAGATCAAGTTACCAGAAATCAGACTTCTGAATTACCATACTTACCGTGAGCGTGGCTAAATTGTTGTGAAGGCTTTACACATCAGTCCTGGCAAGTGCTGAGAAAAGAGCCATGTTGTAAAAATCCCGTTGTTGCTCCCAACGAACGTGGTCGGTGCCAGCAAGCGAGAGGTTTGGTGGCAGCAAATATAATGTCATTGGGGGGCTTTTTTTCGGTGTCCTGACTGGTTGGGAGAATTTTGGGAGAGTGCTGGCAGCAGCACTTTGTTGGACAGAGCTTCTACAGAGGGAGCTTGAGCTTTCCCGGGGTGCCTCTCCTACTGCTGTGCAGGACTGTTAACTCCCTGAGCATCACAGCCGAGGGTTCAACGCAGTGCCAGCACCCTGCTAGCACCAGGATGAGCGATGCTTTAGAAACGTGTGTTTTCTCCACTGCCATCGAGCAGTAAAATCGAGCCCTTCACACACATGCATATGGGCTCGCCCCAGTGGCATCTTCAACTGGGCTCAAGTGGTCCCACCCATCCCCACTGGCTGCACAGTGTGTCTCACCACAGGGTAAGCTCCGGTGTCAAGGGCCTGGGCTGCAGCTGCTGCAGACCCAGATGCCCCCAGAGCTCAGGTATCAGTCAGGGATTTCGCTGAGCTAAAGGGGTGCACTGACCAAATTCCTTGCCCCTTGTTCCTCCCTTTTGTTTTGTTGGTGTTGCTTTCTTCCTGATGTTTTGAGGGAGCCTGTGCTCTACGGGAGACCCGTGGGACGTCGAGCAGGCACATAGGCAGAGAATGGCCCCGGATTTCGGGAGACTGCCATGATTTTGCAGATTTTTCCAACTGGGATGTTTTGTGAGGAGTGAAAACGTGTGGGAATGGCAAGCCCACAGCAGGGGGCAGTGCTCTATGGAAAATCCATCCACTGTCCTTCAGCCATTTTGAGCATGGGAATTGTGACATTACAGGGCCTGACGCGGCAGCCTGGAGCTTCTTTAACATCCCTCTTATCCCTGTCTGAGAAGGAGGATTGCAATGGAGAGAGGGCTTGTGCACAACTGTCTCTGCACAGTGTAGACTTTGTTTCTGTCTCAAACACTCACTTGATTTGGAGGTAAAGAAAATTATCAGGAGACGTTTCAGTGTTTAAATCCATGCACGTACTTTCCCAGATGTGTCTGGCATCTCCTTGGGACATTCCTAGAAAGAAAGCTCAAAAGGCCAAGGCACCTCCACAGCACCCTGAGGAGGGAGCCCTCGGCAGCTGGCCTGCCTTTATCAGCCATCACTCGGGAATCACACATCACCCCAAGAGGGGCCATGTTAATTAAAACCTGAAACTATTGCCAGCCACTCCGCTCCACTACAGCGTCAGCCCTTTTCCTGTGTTTACTGCAGGCACATCCTGCCTGGAACTCTATCCAAACACAACAGCATCTTGCAAATAAACACTCAGCAGTGAAGTCCAAGCCTTCCCTCCTCCCTGTTTGTGGACCGCTACTGCACCGCCCGGTCCGCGTCCCGGGGGGGCGATGGCCATGCTGTGGGGAGGGAACAGGGACAGGTGGCTCTGGTGAGCCAAGCCACAGCTCACTTCTGCAATTTAAACCAACTCAAGGCGCTGCTGAAGATCTGCTGTTGCCATTTAGGGTAGAAAGTCGTTGGGTTTTCATTGTTTTGGATTTAATTGCCATTGGGAAGCTCAGCTGGAGGCAGTAAGGAGCCCTCCATCCCCCTCATTCTCCATCTCCTCTTGCCTGCCTCCAGCACACAAAGGTCTCCAGGGGATACCACCTGTGAACCTCCACGGTGCTTCCTGCAAGAGTCAGGGCAGTGAGGAGTTATTCGTAGCTAATCCATGTCTATATACTTGCTTAGGCTTGTAATAGGTGCAAAAGAGTGAGACTGCTCTCACTGCTCCTTCCCTTCCCACCCAGGATGGGGGGACCTCCGCTTGCTCTCCTGCTGATGACATCTCCATGGAAACCACAGAAGTGGCGTTCATGGTATGAAAGGGTTTGGAAAGGATTGCAGGTCCTTGAAGAATCTTTTCACACCATAGGCTTTGTCTCCTACACCCCCAGAAGCCCCACAGGTCCCTGAAGCCACCAGAAGAGGCACAGTGGAGCTACCCAAGCCTTCAAGGGCCTCACAATGTTGGCCCTGTGTCTCACTTTTTGTTTTTGTGATCTCTGCTCCCCGGCTTATCCTCTGATCCCTTTCTCCTCCCCTCTCTGACGTGCCTCTCTGGCTTTCCCAAGCGCTATGCCAAGATGCTAATTACATTCCTGGTGCTCCTATGTTTCCATTAATGGCTGAGGACTTGGACCCATTCCTCCTTCCTTCACTCCTCCCAGAATACCTGTCCCTGCCCCAGGAGATGGTCCTGTCCCAGGCAAAGAGCCAGTGCTGAGGGTGCTGCATGGGATGGGGCAGGACTCCGAAATCTGAGTGAGCAGAGAGGAGACAGCCCTGCGTGTTCCCCAAACACAAATCTGAAGGGTGGGACACGTCACCCCAAGGTTACACAGGCTCCACTGAAGGCAAATATGCTCAGGGCTACTAAACACACAGACTCAACCCCTAAATGAGGATGTCCCTGAGCTGTGGGTCAGAGGCAGCCAGGTGAGGATTCTGGGGAAGAAGCACATATTTTTGCTCTGTTTGTAGCTCTTCTCTGTGTTGCACCAGCAAGTGCTCTACGAAGTCAGAAAAGTCATTGGAGACCAGCAGTTCTCTTCCACAGGAATATGTCTCAAAATATCCCCTGCCATATTCCCATTTGCTTGTTTCCAGGTTTCCGCAAATATGGGAGCTAATCTTCCACCGCAGGGAGCAGGGACCTGGCTTCACCTTGTGAATGCTGTACCAAGGTGGCAATGGCTTATCTGGCAAGAGAACTCGTGCTGCCTCTCCCTCTGCCCACAGGTGCAGGGTACATCACTTCGGCACCAGCAACCCTCCTGGTTCATCGGCTGTATCCAAAAAGAAGTTTTTTTGATATCCAAAAAGAAGTTTGTGAGCCTCTTCAGGACGTGCCTCTTCAGGGATGCAGCACAGCACTTGATCAGAAGCTCCCTCAGCCAATCTCAGACCTCAGCACTGCTGCTCAGCCTGTTGCTGTTCCTTCAGGAGCTGCTGCCCATCGTGCCAGCACACAGCCTCTCCCCTCTGCGGGCTGGGATCCCACCCCATATTTATGCTCACTATCAGGCCCCAGCCTTGTGGTGCTGTGGGGTTCCTGTGCCTCCCCCTGACTGTGCACCCTCAGAGGGGCAGCTCTGGGTCCCAAATTGTGTCTATATAGGGGAGGGGACAGCCCTGGGAGAGCTCTCACTGCATCACACCAGTCCCCCAAGACAAGCTGCACCAGATCTGTTTAAAGCGACAGTCACCCGAAGGCTGTGCAGTGTCCCTCCCAGCAAAACCTCGGGAAGCTGTTGTGCAAAGCTGACCTAATTTACAGCTTTTGGTGCTATTCTAGTAGTTTGGGATGTAGTGAAAAGGAACCTGGCATCTATCCTCATTTAATACCCATCGCAGCCTGACTTTGAAATGTCCTCCTGAAAATACAGCCAAGGGAGAACTTTTTTTTTTTTAACAGACCAACAGCCAAGGGGGAGTAAAAAGCAGGGAAGGGGGAGTGAGAAAGAAGCAAACAAACAGCAACCAAGGATTTGGGGACTGCAAATAGCTTCATGAATAATATTATCCCCTGGAAATCAAGTGGCTGACCCAATATGCAAATCTGTCCTGGGAAGGGATGGGGCAGATGGGATTTCTAGTGCCCACCACTGGGATGTTGCAGGGGGGAGGCAAGCCTTGAGGGCTGGGCAGAGCCAGAGGTCTTCATGTGTGCCACCTTTGGGGAGGCTACTACAAACGAGGTCAGGTTATTTTGGTGCAAACTGGAGGAATTCTGAGGAGGAGGAGGGATGCAAGCGGTGGGTGGGGACCAGCACTGGCCGAAGGGAGCTCAGAGCACCTTGAGGTGGGAGCCCCCCTGGCACCCACAAATAAACGTGGGTGTGCATGAGGGCTGCAGGGACAGACAGGGACCCCTGGGGAACATGGGCCTTTTCTGAGGAACAGCAAAGAGTCCCATGGCACGGCTGTCACTGGCACTGTGCCACTGGCACGTCTTGCAGCACACGAAAGGCGGATACTTCACTCTCCCTGCCCTGCCACGGCAGCTCCAACCAGCCCAGTCGGGAACACACTGCAGCAAACACACCTCTGTTTACCAAGTGTTTCTGAGTAATGGCCCTGACAGTGCACCAAGGGAGGCAACAGATCCTGGTGAATGCAAAGGGCATTTGCTTGCCCTTGCCCTTGTCAGCCCCTGGTGCAGAGGGGCCTTTGTTGCTGTGACCCTGCTGCAGAGGAAGGGCCATTCCTTCTGCTGGCCTGCATGGTGCTTACTGGAGGATGTAGCTGGTGGATCTAGGCACCCCTGTTCCCAGGACCCCAACACAAGGACTGAGATGAGGACTGTGGGGTTTTTACCTGGTGGTTTCTCAGGACATTTTCGCGTGCTCTAGACTTGACTTCCCAAGGCAGAGAGGTCCAAAATCAGAGTGACTTTTGCGAGTAGAGGTTCCAGTGACACATAATGTATCACTAGACATTTCCTCATCACCCCTGCACATATGTGTATAGCATTCCCAGGACACAGCGTTTCAGTGCCTGCCTAACTGGTGTCAGTCAGTGACACACAGGCACAGGCATGCTGGCCTGGCACAGTAGGCAGAAACCACAATAAATGTGTTCTGGAAGAGGTGTTTGCACAAGACTGGCACTTTTGCTCTCAGAGTCCAGATACACGTGGTCATTCTATGGTCTATCAATGCTCTCACTGTGTTGTTTCAGCTCCCTGCCAGGGGCTGGTCTGCTCACAGTGGCTTGGTGTCCCGCTGAAGACTTTTTCTTCATTTCTAACAGGAACATTCTTCTCTTTTTCTCATGACTCTGTTTTGACTTCCTCCTCTCTTCCCTCCCTGGATAACCTTGTAACTTTTAATATGGAGTTATTGCCTCTCTTTATGGCATGGAGCTCAGGGATCAGAGCAGTGTCTGCTTTTTGTTTTCATGTGACACATTGTGTTCTGCACTTCTTATGATTATCTGGGGAGTTGTCCCCGTGTATGTCACAGCGGGTCAACCAAGCTGCCTCTGGTGCAAATAATTCAGAGCATCCCTTAAGCATCAATGCCCCTTTAAAGTATTTGGTGCTGGAGAGCTAAAAGAGCTCCTGGAATGGTGATACATCTTGTCAGTCTCACTTGAGATGGCAGGACATTGAACTTGAGCACAAGGTGCTGGTGCTTGAATTAAAACTAATTTCTGTAGCACACTGGTGCCTGCAATGTGCCTGGTAAAGCTGAAGCCAGTAGAAACCATCATCCCACTGGCAATTTGCTGGGGGGCAGCTTACTGACCCCTCTTCGGACAGAGTCACAGTTGGCTCGCTCCTCCTTCAGCACAAGGAGCATTTGCAAAACTTTTAAAGATTGAGGACTGATGGCTGCACAGTTGTGCTGCCTGGCATGCAGCAACAGTGGGTTCCATGCTCTTGCCAGAGCCTCTGTGCTTTGGTCTGCAAAATTCCATGTGGCAGAAACCATCCCTCAAGGTGCAGAGAGCTGTACCTGCGCTCCTTTCTCAGCTGGTTCTATAGCATTGTCTTCATTTGTCTAGGATGGACTTTTTAATTTTAATCACTGGTCACGCAGCTGAACCTGAAGGCGCTGTTATGTTCAGGTTAAATGGAAAAGGCTCTCCTTAATTACAGTGAAATTGCTAATGTGAGGGTCAGTTTTAACACAAGCTTCAATTTTAACCACATTTGCTTTGAAGCCTGACAGACACAAAAGGGATCCAAGCCTGTTTGAGTTCAGATGTGAATTCTCTGTGGTAGTGTTACGAAGGTTTGGTTTTCTTGATACCACAGGTAAGAAGCTGAAAATCTGACTCTGGGCTTTGCAGCACAGGTGTTGCTGACCCTGGGAACGTTTGCCTGGGTGTAGCTGCGTGGAATGGGTCTGCCTGAGGTTTGCAGCACAGTCTGAGTGTGGTTTGCAGCATTGGATGAGGTTTGCAGCACAGGCTACAAGGCCAGCAGCAACTGACCTCCTGTCTGACCATTCCATATGTCTCCTCTGAGTTTGGGGCAGATTTATAACTCCAACAAAATAAATACCCCAGGACAGACATCTCCAAACCCAAGCAGACATCTACTGATGTATGGGATAGCTGTTTTCTTCCACCATCTTCTCCCCTTGCTGCTTCCACTTTTCCTCTTGTGCCAGTAGAGCGAGGAGGTTCAAGGAGATAGCCAATCTGAAAAACTAATCCCACAAGTTGTCTGGTTCCTCCACAAAGCTGGAGAAGCCCCAGTGCTTCATTGTAGGTGTGTGGAGGTGGAACCACCACTTTCAGCTCTGCAGTCAGCTGAGCAGTATTGTCCTGGTGCTTTCCTTTCGTTGCTTTTTCCCCCCTTCCAGGAACATTCCTGTCATTTTGTACATGCCACCAAAATACAGAGGGGCAGATTCCACAAGGCAAAAGACAGGTAGCATCAAATGACTTCAGAAAACAGATTAGGATTTTTAGAGTACGTAGAAATCTTCTTCACCTGCTATCAGGAAGAAGACACTTCAGCAGCTGTGGATATAAATAGAACTTACCAGGCAGTGAAAAGGAAACAAAGCTTTGGGTAATTAGAAGAAGAAATGTCTAGCGGAAGAGGATTTTTTTAAAGAGCAAGTAAATCAGCTCCCATGTGGTTGGTGAAGGAAGGAGATGCCTGTCAGCACGGTGCTGAACAGCCAGGTCTAAGAAGGGTCATTCAGTAAAGGTCAGATAAGAGCAGGGGCTGGGAACTTGTGCATAAATTGGACAAAAACCATCAGAAGTAAAGGAACGTGATTGTGACTTTAATAATGAAGCTGAGATTTCTCGGACTGAGGAACAAGAGTCTGAACCTCTGTCAGCTAAAGACTATTTCACAAACTGCATTTTTAGTGTACCTTCACCTTCCAAAGATGGGCAGTGGCTAATAAAAAACATAATTTCTCTGATGAATGTACTTCCTTTTGATTAAAAAATCTTGAGAGTGACTTGAATGCCAGCAGGCCTCCACAGTGTGCAAAGAGCCTTGGCATCAGCAGGCTCGTGCTCAAGGTTAGACTGGGAGAAGGGCAGGGGGCAGGTGCAGTGGTGATGGAGAGGTGTGGTGCTGCATCCTTTCAACAAAATGGTCTTGAGTGTATGGGCCAAAAAGGAAGTCCACATGAACGGGCAGAGGGCAGTGAAACCAGTGGAGCTACAACCATGAAATCAACTGAGGCCCAGGTTATTAATTCAGCATAAACCACATTACCACTCATTTGTTTGACTGTGCTCACATTGACTGTGCTTACCTTGGTTCTACCCAATCTACCAGTTTTGCCCCTATTGGAAAAGGGGCCAGGAAATATTTTACTAGGAAAAAGCAGACATGGAAACACACAGGTCTCACCCAAGCAGCAGAGACTGAGTTTATCCCAGGCAGGCTTACATCTGGCTGACAGGGTGCTCAGATAAATGGCGTGCGTTGCTTGAAACCTTAACAAGGTCCCCAACAGTGTTGGATGTAACTGGAAGAGGAGCTGATATTGCAAAGCCAGGCTGTTACCTCTCTGTCCCTGCTGCCCAGGGCCGTGGATTTCTGTATTTTGGCTGTGCCTGTGATTCGTTGCAGGGCACACGCTGCTCTTCAGCAAGAGAAAATGGTAATATAGCTGCAAAGACTACTTGTCTGCTAATATACCTCTCATGATGGAACTTGGGGGAGTGAAACACTGCTGATCATGTGAGAGTGAGCGAGCAAATGCAAATATCTCAGCCTGCATCAATCTGTGGAAAAAAAAATACATTTTGAGCCAACATAGTAGCAGGATAACTGGTCATTTAGCTCTGTCCTGATTTGACTAAACAGTTTACTCCCAATTTTTGTTTTGTTTTAGTGACAATGAAGGACAAATTGCAGCTGCATCATGTGAAAAAGAATTACTTAACCATCCTACAGTCTGTTTTGCATTAACTGTTGGGAGGCTGGTGCTTATTATCTGAGGCTCTGGTGCATTTTGAAGTCCCACAGTACAAGCAACACGAGCCTCAGCTCTCTGTGACTGGCCCAATGTGCACTGTGGAAAATGACAGGGATCTCAGGGTTAAGAGGAGTTAGGATCACTTTTTTTAGCAAAGCAAACAATCTCAGGGCTGCAGTGCCCAGGAGAAGCTCTGCCTCTTTCCATGATGAGTGCTCAGGCGTGCCAGGCATTTTTTCCCTTTCTGAACTAGACACTACTCTGAGGAAGCAAACTTAAAGAGCAGAAGGAAACTTTGCATTTTTAGATATAAAGTTCCATGTTAAAAGTGCTTGTTGGTGTCAGCACATCTTGGGGCCTGCTATGAACTGGGCTTCCAAAGCCACAATTCTCCTTGTGGGAGGCTGGACCCTCAGTAGTGTGAAGGCTTCAAGATGGAGAGCTGGGCTCCCTCACTCTTGCCCTCTGCCAACAGCCAGAGGCAGCTGATGCTAAAGACATCCAGCTCTCCTTCTTTGGTTCCTGGATCCCAGGCCTGTGGGGAGGAGTCAAATGACACTATATTTAGTGACATATTTATGTGTGTTTGATTTTGATCAGTATTGCTCCTTTCAGAGAACCTGCCTTCCACAGCCCAGTCTGCAGCCATGGTACTTGTTGGTACCAGGCTGGTCCCAACAGACCCAAACCAGCTGTCCAAGTTCACAGCACAACCCCAGTCCAGCTAATGTTTTCTGCACAATACATGTGAAATTCAAATCTTTCTGCAGGGGAGGGGTCCCTTTCCTTCCCCTTCCCTTTCCTTCCCCTTCCCTTTCCCTTTCTTCTTCCCTTTCCCCTTCCCTTTTCTCCCTCTCCTTCCTTTTCCTTCCCTTCCCTCTTCTCCCTCTCCTTCCTTTTCCTCTCCTCTCTTTATTTTTTACATTTCCTTTCTCTTCTTTGTGCACGGGTTGCACAGCTGAGATACCAAGGGAAGGCTGATCCAACCCTATCCAAGCACATACCAATGAACACATGTCTCTGTTCCTGGGGAGAGCATTGGGATCCAATGGGATGTGTTTGATGCCCTGAGCCCACCTGAAAGCTCACTGGTTCAGACCTCATCCAAGGACAGTGTCCACCAAGAGCACCCGTAGAAGACTCCTGCTCACAAGATCCTGTTCTGGACTCTTTAAAGCTTTTAACTGCTCTTCCCACGGTACATCAATGATGTCAGTGAAGATTTTCTGAAGCTTCCAGCCTCCCCCACATACACATACCCAAATACCTGCCCCTGAAGATGTGGGGCCAGTCAACACCCACCTGTACGGAGAGTAAGGGCCCCCAGACAGACTGCATCAGCACTTTGCATCCCGTGGCCCACTGTAACCTCCCTTCTGAGCACAACTGGAAATCTGCAAGGCAAAAGAGGAAAATATACCAAGGGAAATCAGAAATACCAGCTAAGCCTCAGGGGCTTTTAATGAGGAGTTCAGTTCCAATTTAGTATAAAATTCATGGGCCTGGATTGCAGTAAAACTGCAAACACACTGCAATTTTTCCTGGGTCTGTACGTCTGCCACCTCCTCTGGGCACAACCAAGTGAGAGGAGCTAATGAGGTCCAGACTGATCCAAGCAGGAAGGAATACACAGTCTGCTTCTCAGAAGGATTAAGAATTAAAAAGCCACTGTCAGGTCCCATAAGTGTAAGCATGAGGTACAAAACCCAGCAGCCCTGAGCTGCTGATGCCGAAAAAGCTCATTGAATTTTTCACGGCGGGACACAAAGGGAATCAATCCAACAGCGTCTGCAGAACAAGACCTGGCACTGTGTCAGAAGGAGGGGCTGTGCCAGGCAGGTTCTTGCAACAGGTTGAAAGTGCAGGGAGCTGCACTAGCACCTATTTACCTGTGGAGCAACTTCAGCCTGAATATCCTGGTGCCATACTCTTCCCTGAACATTCTTTGTTGTATTGATCTGGTCCGAAGTGCATATTGGAACAGCCCATCCCAAGGGCCCAGGCAGTAGCATGTTCCCCAGTAGCCAGCAGGGGAGCAGAGATGTTTTTGGAAAAGTTGTCCCAGCTGTGGTCCATGCAGGTCCTGAGTTACCCTGATCTGAACCTGGACATCTGAATCACGGTCCCACTTCCTCGTGGGGCCAGGAGGGTTTGAATCAGATCACAACAGAGTGAATCAGGACTGGAATGAGTTCTTTTCCTGAGTGTCATGAGGCTCTGAATCAGGTTGTGAACTAGTCCTTCCCTCCCAGCCATGGAGAATCTGAATCAGAGTCTGAGCTGACGCTCCTGCTCCAGAGCAGAGGGCATTAAGAGAGCATGATGGTGAGGATCCCTGGCTGGCAGAGCAGGAAGGGAAAGACCATAATTGCATGGTTTGGTTAAAAACTGCCTGGATGCTCTCATTCTCTGCCAGTTTGCTGTAATGTCACAGGCCCTCTGAAGTGAAGATGAGAGGGAGAAATATACAAAGAGGAACAGTAATGATGATTGTGTTGTAGAAAGAGCACTAAATAGGACACCTTCAATCTTCTCACAAGAATGTCCTGATCCCAGAGAGGACATCTAGTAGTCATCAGTCCACTACAGAGCCTCTTGCCTCACTGCCTCATTTAATGCAGGCAAGCAGAGTTTGTGCAGATTGTTATTTAGGTTTTGAGGATTCTTGGCTAAATGTGGGAGTTCCTCTGTGCTGAGCAGAGGATGGTCACCTACCAGGGGAGCTTGGGAAAACATCAAATCCAGATGAGCAACGGTGCAGGAAAGGAGGCACCATTCTTATTTCGTAGAAGGGAGATTGATATTATCCAAAGTCACCCAAGGGCACAGCGTTGCCAGCACAGCTTGAGGCTCAACTTTTTATACTGCTTTTGAAGCTTTGTTTTGCTGACACAGGCGTTCTCCCTCTCAGGGAATAAGGGATGCTTTCTTTAGCTTTACACATTTTTGCACACATTCACTTTCATGCTTCGATTCATTGACTTGTTAGTGATGGGAGTAATTACGGGGGGTTACACGTGCTCTTCTGTGCTCCTTATCTTCTTTATTATTGTCCTTGACACTAATAGTGCTCTCTGGCTGGGATGGGGATGATTCATGTGACACTTTTTGTCACCTGAGAACAGAATTTACAAGATGCTTTTCCTTCCAGCCAGCACCATGGTAGCGTTTCTCAAACTTTGCTTGTACCTAAGAGCTGTTGCAGCGGAGTATTTCTGTAGCATGAGACACCAGGGAGACGGTTTGTTGCAACCAAATATGGAGACAGAAGGAAAAATTTATTAGAAGTGTGGGCCAGGTCCATCTGTGTGTGCAGCTCTCCGGTTTCAGGGAGCGTATGGGACAGGACAAGGTGGACAGCCAGTCACTGCTGGCAGCTGATCACTGGGAGACATGAGTGGATCAGCTGGGATTGCCTGAATTTTTAATCCTCATCCTGGCAGCTGCAAATGTGACAGCTGGGTGCCTGCTCCCAGCTTCCAGTGTCAAAGCAGAAGATGTTGGATCACATTTGGAGAAGAAGGGTAGAGAATGGTGCATCTTAGGCTTTAGTAGTAGATGTGTTATGGTAACAGATAAGACTGGCTAACATCCAGCAGGAATGAAAGGATATTTTGAGCAATCTGTGTAACCTTCTGTTTCCTTTACTCTTTTCCCACAATATTCCCTCCTTCCATTACTTGCAGCAGTTATATCACATATCTACTTCAGATGTGCTTTAGCACCCCTGGGAATTCCTTTGCTGACTTGGAAGGGACTTCTCATCTAACTCTCTTTGGTTTGCAGGAGAATTGTCATGATACATTTGGGTCAACAACAATGATCAGAGCACAAGTATTGAATTAAAAATGAAATAATAATAACCAAGTGACATCTGCACCTAGATGGGGTTTGCCACCTCTCATCACTGAGTACAGGAACAAGTCTGCACACCCAGCACCAAAGTGGCTATGCCACTGCTTTCCCATGCCACTTTTGGCACATCCCTGAGCACACAGCTCCTCCAGCCCCAAGGAGTCAGTCTGGCACCTCACCAACCCCAGAAGGGGTAACTCACGTCCCCACTGCTCACCTAAAGCCAGGTTTATTCCTTATGACGTGAGTCACAGTGGCATTAAATGGCATGGAAACACCTGCCCAGGAACTGAGGCTAAACAGGAGCATAGTGACCCACATGCTGACTGGAGGGAGCTTTGCATGGACAGAGTCATCTACACGAGCTCCATCACTGGCAGAACAAAATAAAACTGTTTTCTACCATTTTTCCACCTGCCAAACCTTTTCCTGATTGTGCCAACAGTGGAATTAACATTCCTTATTTAGGCTGCCCTTTAAAGAGGCACTTGGTACCCCTAATTGCCAAGTTACAACAGGAGGTAACTTTCCAGTCTGGACAATGCCTTTGAATTTAACTGCAGTAGGCAACAAACACCTGGGATGGATTTTTCCCTTTGATTTGTTGTAGTCTTGTGGTATTGTCCAAGTGTAAAGTGCTGGTAAGAGGAATAATCTCTCTAGTTTCCAAAGGGATGGCTGCTGGGAGAATAACAACATTGGTTTGCATCCAAAGAATCCTGATAGAGGAGGCTGGGAGAGCAGGAGAAGCGGGACATCGCTTGCATCTGAGCAGTGTTTGCAGCTCTGACAAGAACTATGGGGCTGGAGGATTTGGGGGGTGGCGGTACTGCTGCCCGAGGCCAGAAGGAAATCCCTGGCTCCTGCTGATGCTGCAGGCACCAAGTGGGAGGGGTGGGGCAGCCAGGACAGGAGACTCAGCTTGGCCCGGGAGCAGGGGCTGCTCCCGTGTGTGGCTTTGCCCTCTCTCCTTTCACAACCCCTTTGCTTTGGGAGGGAGAGTCTGCTAATGGCAAGCTGACAAGTGAATCAGTGCATATGTGCAGTCAGCAGTGCCAGGGGAAGGAAACAGGGATTTATCCTCCCCCCGTTGTTTCAGACAATGCTTCCGCTTGCAGCCTGAGCTCTGGTTAAGGACATTTATTGATTGCTTCTCTGGTTTACTACTGGCTGCCCAGGGAGCAAATAACAACATTTCATATGAGCAGGCTGAAATATGGCAGGGCAGGAGCTGACAGGCAGTGATTAAGCAGCTCTCTGATCTGGAGGAGGGTGAGAAACAAATGACAGTATATATAGGTGGATGATGGCTAATATAGCAGGGGAGCAAATTAACTCATTCCAGGAAGGTGGAAGACCTTTCAGCCACTCTTATTCCTATCTGATGATTAAGCTGTTAGACTAAAGGTTGCCAGAGGGAAAAATTATCCCAAATACATTTTTAAAAGGCTGCTGCGAAAGCACTGTGTGTCTCTGTTCCCACAGAACCCACAGAAATAAGGGGATAATTCAAAGGCTGCTGAAGTCAATGGGAGGGTTTCCAATGATGTCCATGGGTCTGGTCCCCAAATCCTGGGAACGGTTTCATTGAGAAAAACACTTAACACATGGCAGCCTTGGAAACTGGTCCCCAAATTACTGTTATGAGAAGAAAGGAAGCATTTCTGGTGACCTTCTGGATGCCAAAACAGCACCCTGGATCACAGACATGCAATTTGTGTTATACACATTTATATTATTTTGCTAATCTCAGGAGTTTAAGGGATTAAAGCCACATTTTCCCCTCACCCCAATTCTGAACTGGCACATATAGGCTACGTTGGAGGGTCCACTCAATGGTGCTCTGCAAAAGCATTTTGCTAAATGGGTCATTTGTGCTTAATGGCTCATTTCTTATAGTTAGTAGAAACAACTTTTTAGACAGAAGGAACCCAGCTGCTGTTCTGCACGGTGCCATGTGCTACCGCCGTGTCACCTCAAGCCCAGGTTCCTTAATCGCACATGCCTGGTGGTGTAAGTGCATTATCTGCTGATAAGAAGTATTTGCCTGAGGCAGATCGATTTTTTTTTAAAATATATATATATTCTGATAAAAGAGGAAATAGGCTCCTGGAAAATATTGGCAGAGAACTGGAGAGATACCATAGTTCTCTATGACATCCCCCATCGGCCTTTAATCTCTCTCTATCACCGGTATGGCCATTTGCAAGGGGATTGAAAGGCATTTCAAAGAGCTCAGGTGGTAAAAGAGCTGACTACAAGCTCCAAAGCCGTGGCTGAAGGTTATGGGCTGAGGTGGGGCCAGCAATGGCAGGTCTGACAAATGGGGTAAAAGTCAGGTGCTCACTGTGCCACTGCCTTACTAAACATGAACACAAAAGCCTTTGAAGGTCAATGGGTGAGTTTTATAGGTAGACTAATGGGGAAGGACTGTCTGCAAATCAAGTTTTCACCAAATGCAGTGTTACTGTAGAATCAAAGTCCTCTTTGTTTAACAAGGGCAACAGGTTTATAGATCTTATCACTGCTAGATACTACTGTTGCTCTGAAAAAAGCACACAGCAGGGTACTCAAGAGCACAGGAGCGACATTATATCCTGCTGAAACCTCTAATTAAAAGAATAGTTCTTGCTTGGAAAAAAAAGTTAATAGAGAATGTCGATTCTTCAGTGTTTTGCAGGCAGGCAGAATTGAGAGAGAGACATCATGCAGGTGTAGCAAGATGTCCACATTACGTGACACCAGACTAGACCTTAACAGAAAGTCTGAAAGAAAATCCAAGAAAGGTCCTTGTATGAGTCAAGTCCTCTGAGTATGATTTTCAGGTGTCCCACAGGACTAAGTGGTTTCCACTGACAGCACAAACTGGCTTTGACTGTTGTCTCCGGGCACTTTCTTTTCTTCCCAT
Source organism: Pseudotriccus pelzelni (assembly GCA_035584735.1). Taxonomy (NCBI): domain Eukaryota; kingdom Metazoa; phylum Chordata; class Aves; order Passeriformes; family Tyrannidae; genus Pseudotriccus; species Pseudotriccus pelzelni. Next base: position 54,022,567 of record JAWMRA010000161.1, on the reverse strand, counting down.
TATAATTAACTTTCCCTGCTGACATTTTCTCCTAGTTGCCATTTGGTGAGCTGCTGGATTTCCCTCGGGGAGAAGCAGCTGCAAGACCATATCACATATACTCCGTAACGTGGACTTTGGAGAAAAGAGGGAGGAAAAAGAGTTGCAGAAGGCACATTTAAAGCTGTTAATGAAATGGCAAGCTTTTAAAAACAAAGCATTTTTATGAATAAGAGAAGCTCATTAAGACTTCTTAAACATTGCTGGCTCTAAGGAAGGGGCATTTTCATTTACCTGTGTATTGAGAGGGAAAATTCGTTGAGATTCTTGATATTTACTTTGTGAGCAGGTTATATCTTGTGAAGATCTGGAGAAAAATGACAGATAACCTTCTTCACTAAATTGAAGCATTGCTTCTGTGCAACCCAGGCCAGCGGGATGCAGGGGAGAGGAGCAGGGGATGGCCTAGGCTGCATCACAGCACTGCCTATGCAACGTGCACTGCCACAAGCTCAGCTGGCTCCCTGCTAGTGTGTGTTACAGCTGAGCTCGGCTATTGAAACTCTGCTCCAGGGACCTCCAAACACTTTGCTTTCATATTAGATGAAGAGTACAGAGTGCTTATTTCATGCAGAGATGGGGCTGAATTATACTGGACCTTTCCCAGGCTTTCAGAAATATAAATTGTAAACCTGAATGATGTAATTATGACAGATCTTTGTTTCAGGGTACATAAGCATTCTAAAAGACATTAATTTACTGAATAAACCACTAATATGCTGACTTTACAAAGCACCCTTCGCTTTGCTTTCTGCATATAATCGATCATCACATCCATACAGCCTTTGTAGAGCAGAAAATAATATTATAAACAAGCATGTTAGAAGGCTTAAAATGAATAATGAATGGACAGTAGAATGCTAAGGGCAGAGCCACAAGCAGTGTCTGGCCCCGGGCTGGCTGACTGCAGAGTCCTTGCCCGTGATAGTGCTGTGCTGGACCCAAATGACCCATCCAAGGTCGAACACAGAGACTGGTTTGGCAGCAGCAAGCAGGGACATTGGCCCTGCTCCATCTGCTGAAGCTTTCCTGTAGGTAATCACATTTTCCTTGATTTCTTTGTTTTGAATTTGCAAGAAACTGCCCTGGAGATGGAGGGATTCATTCCCCAGAGAGGGGTGGGGGCAGCCTCCCTGCCTGTGCCCTCCCCAGATTGGCACTGGTGTTCCTGGAGTTCAGCATTTCCTCAGCAACAGGCCTGACTGGGAGGAGGAGGAGTAAAGTGGAAAGACTAATTTCAGCAAGGAACATGGAAAAAGCCTTCCCAGTTCTGGGGTGTGAGTTCCTGAAATCGCCTCCTCCCTCCTCATGAGCTCCTTGGTGAGAAATGTGGAGACAGCCAGGTACCTCCAGCGGGATCACATCAGCCCCCTGCAGCACCCCAAGAGGTGACAGGGACATATGGGCACCGCACACCTGAGATCCTCCTGCTCTTGCAGCTCACAGCAGCACTGCCCCCAGGGAACATCCACCTCAGGGGGAACTTTCTGTTGCTGCCCAGCCTTTGCTTTACAAGCGTGTTATTGATGGCTGAGCGGGATTGTTTGTGGTGAGGACACAACAGCTTCGTTTCCCCCAAATAAAACCTTTAATGCAAGAAAACCCTGTCCGTAACTAACGGCTGAAGCCGCAGAAGGAGTGACGCAGGCAGGGAAACTAGAGGCGATCAGGGAGATAAAGCAAACACTGCTGACTGCACTGCCTGAGCGCATGCCAAAGTGCCAACATGCCTTTTGGGGCATAGACTGACCTACCCAAGATGTGCAAAGCCACGAGATGGGAAAGTTGTCCCTGCGGTGCCGCGGCTGTGCGAGCACCTTGCGCTGTTCCTGCTCTTGGGCATCAGCCCCAGCGCCGCTGCACAGCCCGGGAGCTGCCTGAGGAAGGGAAGAGATTTAAACTGACACATTAAAGAGACCAAAATGAAAAGTTGTGGGAGCAATTGGAATAAATGCTTCAGAGCTTCTAGAGCTTGCACTCAAAAATAGCACAGAGGAGGGGGGTTTAAGCCCTGTACAGTATTTCCAAGCAGCCCTCTGGATAAATTGGCACAAATTCCAGAGGGATTTTAACTACAAGGACAAGGATCCAGAGCCTATGTTCAGGCTTTAACCATGTCATGGATTTCAGTTCCATGAGGCAGGGACAGGAATTTGGGAAGGGAGCATGCTTAAAATGTGCATGCTTGCACAAGGTTTATTAGGATTATTTTTAGGAGTATTTATTTTACCTAGCCAAGAGGGTATAAGTAGTGCAAGCTTCCTTCAAATACAAGACTACGTGGTTTTGTGAGAAATGACACAATAAACACGTACCTAGTGAAAGGCTCGGGACTTGGGTTAACTTTTATTTTGTCTTCAGCTTGATTTTCCTGTTAAATAAATGATTCTGCTGTTAAAGCTTCATTCACAGAGAAGTGTGGTCTTTTTTTTGAAACTAACTTTAAGCTGCATCGTGGGGAAAGTGTCTCTTGGACTTCCCAACTACTTCTCTTTCTGTGAGGTGGTGGTGGGGGAAGAGCTGTGAAAGCGGAGCGGATGTTATTAGGATTCAGTTTATTCCTGCTGACTTCCCCCAGCTACTGTGCTGCAGTGCAAAGCCGCTGCGCTCTGAACCGTGGGAAGGCACAAAGCTCCGCTGAGCAGGTTTGCTCCAGGTCCTCCAGAGGTGAAAGAGGAATTTGTCCTTCCGCTGGCAAAACCCACTGCTTATGCTGTTGCACCCCGAGCAGCACAGTTCCTTATCCGTGGCTAAACCAAACCAGAACTCTTTGCAAGGCTGAGCCTCCACCCACAGCCTGTGCCCCTGGGGAGCTCAGCCCGGAGTTCCCTGGGTGCCACGGCCCTGCTGGAACTCAGACTCCAGCACCAGGACACTCGTCAGATGTTTTTGCCTCTTTCATCTGCGTTTCAAAGATAATGAGCCAAACACATTTCCAGTGTCGTTGGTTTAAATTTCCTCATTAACTCTAATTGCACTGGGTATGAGAACGGGCCCTAATTGCACCGGGCATGGGAACAGGGACTCTGGGCAGAGACACGGCAGCCTCCTGCTCTTGGATGGCAGGGAAGGAAAGCCTTAGGTGGTGATGACAATGGGGAATCCGTAGAGCCACCTCATGTACAGGTATCCCCCAAGTAAGCCTGGAAGGTGACAAGGGCTGGGCTATTAAGGAGCTCAGGCCAAAGAGCAGAGCCTGCCTGGCCCATCCAGCTTGACAGGCTCAGTGCCAGTGAATGCAGCCAAGAGACCTCACACAAAACTGCTACCAGGGGAATCAGGAGGGCACCTTGATTGCGTGTGACTAACCAAGCAGGAAGGTAAAAACACCTCCTTAAGGCACCTGGGATTTAAGGGTGTCACCTTATGCGTGACAGGTTTAATTACAGAGAGTTTGTCCACGTTATCCCATCAAATGCCGAGCCTGGGAAAGCAGCATCCCTCTTTGGGACCAGAGCTGAGCCCAATCTTCCAGTGCATTTTTGTAGCTTCTTGTCTGTCAGTGGCAGTTGTTGGACAGAGCTTGAGTTATGGGGCCAGTTCCCTCTTTGCATGAACACTGCTCTCGCAGGCAGACAGCTGGTTTTACCTCTTCTCCGAAATTCTGTGAATTTTGGACCCCGCTCAAGACTGAACAAATCAACTGGGACTTTCCATTGTTTGCCGTGAGCTTTTCAGCAGCTGTTATTGTTCTTCATCATCTGCTGGAACATTTTTGATCAAGTTATTGTTGTCCCCTGAGGAAGCTTTTAGAAGACTTTCAGAAGGAAGAAACCTTCGCATATTGGCAAAGCGATTTTTTGGTTTCATTCCCAGGGCCACAGTCAGACTTTTTCCTTTTTACTGACGTCATGGCTTTTGGATGTGCTCAGACTAACTCGTGGGTGAATTCAATATTCATCTTTGCAGCTTCTGCTACATTTTCCTTTTTATCTCACGGTGGTTTATGGCCACTAGTTCTTACAGAACCACGTTTAATTTCCACCAAAAAGTGAACTAAAGACAGAAAAAGGTCTGTATTCTTGAAACAGTTAAGGAAAAAAATCAACTGCTGTTGCTTAGTATCCCAATGTCTTTAATTTGTTTTATTTTAATGTTATAAATCTTTTTCCTTTGCAAAGACTTCTCACACCTATCTCCATCTATAGCCATTTTTCTGGTGTGTCTGGATTTTGTCTCTCTCTTTTTTTGTGAAGACTGATGGGCACTGTCAGCTTTTTCCAAAGCTGCGGATTTAGAGATCCAGAAATCTACTAATTAGTTCATGTTTAATCTGCACGATCTGCAAGGGCAGTTCTGGAGTCTTGCAGATTTGTTCCAGCACTGTCAAATTATGCTGATTAGATTGGTAAAAGTGAATAGAAAAGCATAAATAGCAATTATTTTAAATAAATTCCAGGCACATAAAGACTGATTTTAGCCTGGGCTGTTGCAAAATTTCATGAAAACTGTAGTGTGTATTTATTGCATTTTTTTTTCCCCAAAAGAAGTGGAAGAGTTGGACTTACAGTTGTCAGAAAAAAGCTGAAATGTGATGGGCCCTTCCTGGAGCTAGAGTGGCTGCTGCCCTTGTTCTTGGGGTGTAATGGAGTTTAAACAAGTAATTTAAAAGTCTTGCTCTCTGGTCCATCACAAACTCAGGCATGGGACCCAGGAGGTTTAGCTCCCCAGGCCACTCTGCAGGTAGGAGGCTCCTTCTGCCATTGGTCTCACAGGACTGCTGCACTTACTAAACACAGAGGATAAATACAGGGCGGAAAACAAGTGCATTTTGAATGTTTATGGACACAGCTGAGCAAGCCCTCTGGTTTTCCAAGCCTTCCAAATGTTTAGGAAACAAAAGTCAGAATGAAACCCTCCCAACTTACAAGTGGGCAAAAGTGCTGTTAAGAACCACTAGAGTTTTTCAAGATAAATCTTATTATGTGGTTGAAAACACAACTGGAACTTGACTCTGACTTGCAGCAAGCAGCCATTCCATGTTTTGGGAAGCGTCACGGAGCTTTAGACCATCGCTGCCAGGAAAGTACAGAGGGGCTTTGGAGTAAATGGGCATGAGCTCCTAGATTAGCTCCACTTAGTCACGCTCTGCAAGGAGGTTGAAAGCAGCTCCTGTGAAAAGGAAAAGCTTGTCCTTCCTTCGGAGGGGATGACAGTGCTCCTCTACGGTGCTGCTTAGCCTGGAGCAGCCTGCTGAACACTGAGCTTCTCTCTCCTGCTGCAGCCCCAACACCTGGTACCACACATCCATCAGCTCACACTTCCCAAGAGAGCTGCCCTCCTCCCTCCCCCCCTTGCATTTATCTGCACTGAGTTTCACCTGCACTTTATTGCCCAGTCAGTCATTAAGAAGGACTCACCTGTAAAGTCTTTCCGTAGTTCTTTACAACCTGTCCCCATCCTTACTGCCATAAATAGCTGTGCACCATCAGCAGACTCCCTCAGTTTAGTGCTCAGCCCTTTTTCCAGGTCATTTATAACAACGTTGAGCTGCACAAGTTCCAGTACGGATGCTGGGATGCCACTCGTGACCTCCAGACTCCTGTGAGACCCAACCAGGACCCTGATCCTCTGTCCCTTATCCCCAAATCCATTACTCAGCCTTACTTATCCTACAACTAACAGCTTCAGAAAATGCCTTAATTCTACTAGATTCCCAAGCTTTTTGCATGGGTGGCTCTTACTCATGGTCTTTTAATTTTGGGGGTCTGTTATTTTGGGGTGTATCATTGAATTCAACCACTCTCAGGTGGTCTGTAAGAAAGTGGAGCAGGGACAGAGGAAAAAACTGACTACGTGGTGTTTTGAGCAATTAGCAGCCTTTGTGGTGTTGCCGCTTTGTTGATTTTTACTTGAGAAAATCACATGCTGGCTGGTATTCTGTAAAAGTGCAACAAGATGTGACTGTTTTCTGCATTGGATCCAGACTACCCAAAACCAGTGCCATGTTTCATCTGGTGGGGAAAAAAAGCACAGGATCTATCTATAGTCACCGATCCTTCTAATTCACAGGGAATTTGGGAGGCTTTTTTCAGCTCTGATAAAACTAACGCAGCACATAAGCCTCTTTTGAGTCACCCTCTCCGCTATAAGAACTACCATAAACAGCTGATTTCTACAAGGCAAATGTATTTATAGACTTGGGATAGAATATAGATTTTTCAAATGTCACTTTTCTGCTTCAAAGAGAGACTTAAATTTTTAATCTGTAAAAAATTAATACAGCTAATTAATGAAAATGGCTACAGAGTAAAATGAATTAAAGTTTCAGAAGATCACAAAGCATTGATATGGCTGCATGCTCTGATTTAGTAACAAGTCATGACATGGTGAATATTATCTGACTATTTGCATCCAGGTACTGTAAGAACTTCTGAGTACTCAGGTGCTGCCATGTGAGAGCTTTGCTCTGGAGGAGATTCTTTCTGAGCATTAGGAGAGCACTATTATTTAGGAAGGAGCTGTGACCCTTCTAGTAGTGGGAAGATCTGGGATGTCAGGTCCTATTTTCCATCCTGCCACTGACTTGCACAATGCCCTTATGCATCAGCCTTTGAAAGCAGCATAGTGCTGTACAATTCCCAAAGAATCCTATGCAATCAGGGCCCAGGTGATCAAGGGAGTTGTGCTGAAATCCCACCAAAATAAATGAGTGAGAAAGTCAGTAGGAGGCAGGGCATGAAATCCCTTTACCTTCTTTGAGAAACCTCCCTAAAGTGGAGGTACCACCACGCTCTCACAACAGCAGCAGGTACTTCCATCTCCTGCTGCAGCCATTTTGCAAATCCCTTCCCCTCTCTGAGTAAATGTTTGCAGGATCAAAGTCAAACCGCATGAGAAATGAGGAACTGTTTCCTTATGAAGCAGAAATCACGTCTCACACGGAGATTTATCATGCAGAAGAATTGCACTTTCTTCTCCTAGGGAGACACACTGCACCTTGACTCCCAGACTACACCTCTGTCAGAAGAGGTACAGAAGGAGCTGGCAGGTGCAAAGGCACTTAGTCTGAAGGAAACACCGAGCCCTGCATATTCCCTTGGAGGCAGAAAATGCTCCAAAGGATAATGCTTCAGACTCAGGCTGTTCCCGAGGCTGTGAGGAAGCCCCGGGCGGTCCTGTGCAGGTCACACCACGTGTCAGTTCCTGGTGGCTCGCTCGGCTGTGACAGGTTTCATGCACAGTGCTCAGCCCACCTGGGCCTCTTGGTGCTGCTCTAATGCCAGCAGAGCACAGGGGCTGGGTGTAACACCAGCAGCTCCTTCAGAGGGCATACAGTCCCATTTGCAGCCCATATAAAAAACCTTAAAGGAGTCCAGTATTGCTGTCCTTGCTCTGACGGGTGTCCACAAACTGGTAATCAGCTGCAACCACATGAATAAGGGCACTTTCCTCTCTCTTTAAAGTGCTGTTAAAATCAGGGAGGAAATGTTGACAATAAAGGATCCTCCTGGGAGCACTGGGTGGTAAAAACTGGAAGTCAACCTTCTGTCTGGGAAGATTTGTGTGCTTGTGGGTTTTATATTCCATTTAAGTGGAATAAATATCCATTTTCTTAAATGTTCCACCTTATCGGACAGAGTACACAAAAACACATCAAGAGAACGTGCAGAAACTGCAGCTAGTTTCCTGGTTCAACCTGATTTTTCAACAGAGGCAATGAAATCTCTTTCTTTTTCCATGCTCTTGCCCCGTAGTGTATTGAAGTGGGTGATTCTTTGTTGTATAAATTGTGTATTTTGCTAAGATAATTTACACCATACTGTGACTCCTGTAACCAAAGCGTGACATGAAGTACATGTAATCCAACAGGCTGAGCTGACTTCTTTTCCTCTCCCTCCCTCCTTTCCACTCCATCAGTTGCAGATCCCATCCTACACGCTTTGTTAAAACAGCCTCATTGAACCAACATCGGCACTAATGAGCATTTCTGATGCACGGCTTTCCAGGGGAGAAGACTGAATTTCCCAGGGAATTCCCCCTTCATTGCAGGAAGAGCCTTCTCCCAGAAATCATCTTCTGCCTTGCAACTGCTTCTTTCCCTTATTCCTCCAAGCAGATTTGGTTCTCACATCCAGCTGATTCCTACAAATAGGTGGCTTTTGATTTTTTTTTAATTATTCTGAAATAGTGCTTTATGGACAATTTCTAAGGGGGACCAGTCAACAAGTCTACTTCATCATCTTCTTCACCCCTCAAGTGGAATAAAATAAATTCTATCTCAGAATATTTTGGCATCACAAATTTTCATTCCACATTGCCCAGGGACCAGCCACGCTGAGTCGCAGACACGTGTTATTGGTAAGTACTGCAAATGTATTTTTGACTCGAGGAAGGAGGGGGGACTACAGCTCCCTCAAAGCAAAAGGAGGGAGAGGAAAATCCCCCTGCAGACTTCCCCTCCCTGCATGATGCCTAATACAAAGGGAGGTTGCTAAAGCAACAGTTTCTCTTAGCTGACTAGACCTAGTCATGCACATGGACTTCGTGCTGCATCAGGATCAGCATTCAGGAAAAGATGGAAAAAGCTCCTTCTTCTACTTACGTATCTTTGACTGCTCAGTTTGCACCTCTGGGAGCAGAAGCTCTGAATTCACTCGGTCCTGGTCTCTGACATATCCTGCAGCTATCCAGGCCCCTGGGGAGATCTCCACAGCTCCACTGGAACCATTCATGCAAATTGCCCTCTTAAGAGCTATAAATGAATACGGTATTTAGCATAAACCCACTCAGCCCCCACTGAATTAACTTCAGGCTCAGGTCTTCAGCGGCTGGAATGCTGGTTTGCTGTGCCATGGCAGCACCACCGCTCTCCTCAGGGTGCCTGCTCAGGAGCACTCAGGTGCTTCTCCCCTCAGCACCTCACAGCAGCCGTACCTGCGAGGCCCGATGGGGTGGCAAAACAGAGCCCTTCTCCTGCACTCCAGTAACGACAAGAGGAAAACACCCACCTGCCTCTGCCCAAAACCTGGCTGTACAACCCGAGTCTGTGATGCTGGCAGCAGCAGGAAGAGCTGGTGCACGGCAGTAGTACAGCTGTTGGCTTCGGGACTGAGGGCAGGGGCAGGGAGATGATGGGAAGGGACCACTCACGGCAAGGGAAGCCCAGTTATGGGTGATTGACCTCGGTATCCAGGTGGAAACACGCAGGTAGAGGGAGATGCCCACAGGACAGTGTTCCCAGCTGGCTTTTGTGTTTGTTTCTATCAGCGTATCAGCCAGCTCACCTCAGAGTTCAAAGCTGTTGCCCTGTGGCAGAGGAGAACAGCCTGTCCTGAACAGCTGCAAAGGGACACGGAGCTCCTGGGTGAGATATGCAGGTAAAGGGCTGGATAACAGTGAGGAGGATTATTTTTATTTCGCTAATTAATTCAAGGTTTCTCTGTTCCCTGTGTTGATACTGATGCAGATTCATTCCTGTTTAGAAGCTGTCACGTAGGGAGAAAGGAAATAACACAGTCTGGCTCCCCTCTTTTGGCATCTGAACAACATAATTCCTCAGGAGCACTTGAGAGGCCAAGCAGCCTGTGAATGCGTTCCCTCATGGTGACACAGATGGAACTTTCTGGTACTAGAGCAACCCCCTTTGACTGGTCACAGCTGCACGTACCTTTGGAGTAACATCATGGTTATGCAATGCTGACTCTCCCACTTTGCTCTTATCGTGCCTCTCTCACACTTGTGCAAGCAAGAAGCCAAGAGGGAGCCCAGCCACGGCCTCCGAGAGCCCAGCCATTTCCCAACCCTCCCTCTCTGAGCCTGCGCTGCTCCCACTGGCACAGAGGTGAGCTGGGAGCACCCAACACTGCTGAACTGCAGCCCAGGAGGGCACCGTTCTCCAGGCTCTGTCCAGAAAGAACCTGGTCAGGCAGGGACACTCGGACTGCTCAGTGCACTCCTGCACCGGAATGATGCAGACCCTGCTCCATGAGGGATGTATTCACAAACACATCGCTGCATCTCTGGGCCCCCCTCCTCTCTAGGTCACCATGACTTCCGCACTCATCCCGTTCACCAGGACTAATGGAGCGCAGATGTGCTCTCAAGGGAGTGAGCGTGAACCAGAACCCTCATCTCTGGAACTCTTCCCAGGAAGAACCATCTCCTCACCATCACGTATCCCAAAGTACCTAAGGAGAAGGCAGAGCAGGAAATTAAGCAGAAGAGTAAGTTCTTAGCATTTTTGCTACTTTATCCCTTTACGGTTCTCAAGCAGGATTTATGATCACCTCTTCTTCAGAGAAGAGCGTTGTGCTAGCAGGTAGGCAGGAAACAACCACAGTGAGATACAGATCTGCGATGCTTTCATTAAAGCAGGTAAAACAGCAGCCAGAGCTCTGAGTGTTTCACAAGCCTCCTCTTAAGTCACTGCTGTGTGCCTCGTAGGCTGCAAGGTGTCACAGACTGCCCTCCATGCCAGCTTTCAGGGCACAGAGCACAGCGGGCCCTGGCTGTCAGGCAGACCTGTGTCCTAGTGCTTGTCCACAAGGACTGAGGGATCCACGTGCACGGCAGCAGCGAAAAAGCGCAACCTGCCAACTGAACTGCGTCAGGGCAGGAAGGGGATTTCGTTCCAAACTGGAGAAGACCAAAATGTATTAAAAAGAGAAATGAGTCTCTGGAAGTGTGGCCCAGGTACACGTCCTGCAGCATGGCAGGAAAGACCCACGTTTCTGATTTACCACTTTTTAGCAGGGAGTGTGGCCAGAATGCAGACCGCAGGTGACCATAAGCAGCATTAAACAGTGGGGGGTCTGGCAGCACAGTACCACCCATGCTGGACAGTCTGGGATCCTCCCTGTGACCCTGACAACAAACCAACAGCAGGAAGCGGTGCTGAGCTGCTGGCCATGGCTGCCATCGGCAACAAAAACACAGAAGCCTTTTTAATATTGCAAAGGCAGAAATGAAATCCTTCTCCTCTTACGTAATGCCTGCCCTTCCTCAGCAGGGATCAAATCAATAAGGGACCAAGCAAAGTCAATGGTTTATTTCAAGGGGTTTTGAATTGGGCTTTGTAGGCAAAAAGGCACCAGCCTTGTTTCAAACTCCATGAAGACACATTGGTATTTCCATTCCATGTCTATCTGTAGGACAGAAACATGACTTAGCTCCTTTTTAATCCTGTTTAAATGTTACATTATTTTAAAATAATGTCTGTCAGGAAAATAGTATCAAGTTTAGGGATGGAATTATCCCTGGAGAAGCTTGGGGATCCTGCTTGTTAGTGAACGAGGATCACTCTGAAGAAAGTTAAGAACAGCCTTGTGGCATTAAGGTTGTATTTCCCCATCCCCTCTTCTGGTGTCTGTCAGTACCTCAGCCGTGCTCCTGTGGTGATTCCAGCACACACAAACATGTGCATATGCACACACATGTCACTGTAACACAGCCACTAAACCCCACACACAGTGTTAGCAGCTTCCTGCATGTGCCTGGAGAACATTAGCAGAGGCAGAAAGGGAACTTTCACATAATTTAGGGAGAAATGCTGCAGTTGCAGGCCAACTTACATAACTGATTTAGTCCAACAGAATTGCTTTCTGCCTTTAATCTGCTCAGCAGTTTATCTTTGCTGTCGTGATCGGTTGAGCTTTCTTTAAACCGTTATGGATTAGCGTTCTGCTATAACACGTTAAAAGCTTAGCTTTGTTTATTTTTGTCAAGAATGGGGGAGGGATATCAGCTTAAATGTTCAGGCAGCAGTTTATGAATGGCTGTTTCTCTTACACAGCAATCAGTATGTTCAGGTACTGAAGGCAAAGCACAGCTGAACTCTTTGAGTGACAGCACTACTGGCTGGAATAGAAATATCTGCGACTTTACTATTAAAGATAAAATAAAGAAGGAACTTGATAAATTTGCATGATTATTTTAATCTATAAATACAAAATGTAATCCAGCATTCAAACAGTTCATCACACTTACCAGCTCTGTATGGAAGACCAAAGAGTAAATGATCTGAAAACTTAATTAATAAGGCTGGTTGAGGATTTTACTAAGTATGCATTATTGATGCAATTTGGAGACAGAAATCCTGCCAAAAGCAATCTTTCTGTCATTCGGCTGCAGGAAAACAATACACCATAATGCAAATAAACCACCAAACAAATGGAACCTCAGCCACTTACAAAGAGGTGTTCAGATAATATTAGCCAGCTGTTCAGTGAATTTTCACAGTGGATTCTTCAACTATAAAAGTGGACGTTCCATTAGAAAATGACAGTATGGATCCAGGTTCAAATTTCTGCTACAAACTGATGAGCACAATATACCAATTTAAACTAAATCCACTAATTACCATACTTCTTTGACCTCTGTGTAATTGAAATGATTTACAAATGCCAGTGTGGAATGGAGTAAGAGGTTGTGTTCCTGAGGGCTGCCAATAATCCTCTGGAACACTATTCCAAGGAAACACTAATTCTGTGAACAGTTGTGCTGGCAACGCTGTAATCTTGTACATTTCTTATCTAAAATGGAGGAAGTAGGCACTTTCACATTCTTAAGAGCAGCATGGACACTAGAAAAGTTAAAAAGCTCAAAGTGTCTAGTGGTGCTAGGAAAAAATAAACCCCATAAACCTGGGAAAGTAATTCAGAAAAAAAAAGGAGGGAAAATCCAACTTCTTTTGCAATTTGTATGTTGTTTGTTTTGCTTTCTTATCGGAAGAAATCTTTATTCTTCTCATTCCAGTGAATGGCCATTCGCTATTAATTTATCTTCTTTCTGACAGCAAGTGGAGCACCATTCCAGAATTTCAACATTCCCTCGATGCTGCTCTGGTTAATGCTTGTGTGCTATTTAAACAAAGCATATCCCAACCAAATCTGACTATATATGGAATTCCCCGACAAGTAAAAATTTGGATGCCTTACAGAAAAGGGCCATGAAAACAGAACGCACACAGGACCCGCTCCAGACGGCACAGACTGAGCGTGCACTAAACCAGGCTCTTGGTGGCAAAGGTCAGGTACCCAGTGTGCCCCACCACCTCCCTCAGTGGCACGCCACTTTTGAACTGCACAGTCCCTGGCTGCAGATTAGCACCCGGGCTACCTTGGTTTGATGGGCTGCTGCTGTCAAAGCCAGTGCCAGAATTATCCTCAGCTGCTTTTCCAAGGTCAGGGATTTGCAAGCTAATTGTCCTTACATTGTAGACTCGGAGCAGAATTTCCAAGGTGTTAATCTCTGTAAAACCATATTCTTCCATGGCTAGGCAGGTTCTTTGAACTTGTTCGATGCAGGGGGAGAAGGAGCAGATGCGGCCACCTGCAAAATAAGACAGGTGGTGGAAAAGAGGGAAAAAACCAAAACTATGCACTTTAAATCTTTTTTTCTAAGTCTCCCAGATGCCCATAGAATTACTGTTATACAGATAAAGTGAGAACATTCCTCAAGAAAATCTCCATGAGGCAATTCTGCAGGTTTAAAGTGTCAGCACAAAATCAAACCCTTTAAATCAGACCCTTAAAAAACTGCAAGAGCAAATTCATTCGCCTTCCACATCCAGTGTTGGCCACCACAGCTGTTCACAGTAAAACCATTAAAAGTTGATCCCTTTGGAGCAGTGACTCTTTTGGAATCACCATCCAGAGTTCTGGACTGAGGCACCAAAGTGAAGCTGGCACGTACACAAAGCCAGAAGTCATTCTCCACACACTGTACAGCGCTGCCTTCATTCGAGTACAAGCGCGCGTGCACACACCCCCTGACAAAAGCGGCTGTGTTTATTTGGGAATGATGGTATGTATGCGTGTGCAGAATAAAGTGATCTCTCCAGGCCATAGATGGAGTGCTGTTAAGGCTTTACCCTTTTAGTCAAGCTGACTAGCATCTCTCCTGAGCATTAAAGCTCACTGGATATCGCATCGGGCAGGCTTACAGCAAATGCTGTAAAACTCTAGGATGGGACTTTTAAGTGACAAACTTAACACTTGTCTCCTTGTCTGGGCACAGTTCTGATTTTTGATTCTAAATACAGAGTATTAATAGGCCCCTTACACCTTTCTAAGTGCTACAATGTCACCTTAGCAGCTGAGAATAGAATGATTCAGATTTACTCCAAAAAGCCACAGCCAAATCAGATCAAAGAATTATAAGGACACTGTCTGCCATAAAGCCAGGGCATGTGCTTTCACCCAGGACACAGTGTCCCCCAGGGCAGCTGTCCTTCCTGAAAAGCTTTTGTGCGGGAGGAAGGAACACTGGGCAAAGCAACTTCAGCTATTGTTTTACTTATTACAACTAGGTGAAAATGCCTGCTGACCTGATTTGCATTCCCTCTCAGTCCTCTCCCAGGCTCATCCAGTCAATCTTTCCAACACCAGTTGTCTAAGTAGTTAAAGAACCCGTGCAAGTCAGAGCAAAGCATCCCGCTAAAAATAGAGGCTATGCTGGGACTACATGAAGCCTGCTTTATCTCAAACTCCCTTTTTTTTTTCCGTTTTCGTTTCTCAAGTCAGATGTCTAAAAAAAGAAAGCATCAGGTCTGAAAGCATCACTGTAGCACTCTAGTTACTGTGCAGCAATGATGTGCTGGGTACTGCCTGGGGAAGAACACTTTCCACGGCCATTAATCCACCATACACTAAGTAGGATTTAATTTTAGTCCTCAAATAAAGTCTCCGCAGCAAGGGGTTCTTATCATGGATCTTCGGAACAAAGCACCCTGGACAAGTAATTCCCTGGAGTGACAATTAAAACCCAAATCTAATAATCACCTGCAAAATTAATGCTGGTATGTGACTTTATTAGCCCAGTCTGTGGATGCTGATTTAACTGTACACCCAGTCCGTTAGCTCCCATGAAATTAGATTTGTGTGTTCATCAGGATGGCCAGCACCACCAAAATGTTTCCCAGTCAGACAGCTGATCTTTTCTGGCAAAAGCACTACACACTTCTACCATGTCTGTAGATGTAAAACAGAAAAGCTAAGGAAAAAAAATCTGTTACATAATTAGAAAGCTACTATGAAGCACATTTGTTACAAAGAAAAGATTTTATATTCTTATTGTGTAGGGAACTGAGCAAATGTCTAACTTAGCTAAATGTCAGATCACAATAACTCTTTGTCTGCAAAGCAAGAATGTGCAGAGCGACCAAAGACTTACTACTATTTCATTCAGGCTTTTTGGTTTTATATTTTTGTTTTATATTGCAATAAAAAAAGCGAATTATATTCACATTTACAGTTAAGTCTGTTCTTATTTATTCTGACTCCAAGGGTTTTAAGATCTGTTTAGGCTTTTTAATTCACATGCTCTAGATTTACAGTCAAAAACTCAGAAGCCTGCACACAGCTGTTGCCATACAAGCTGCAAAGCCACCTACGGTTCTTGTCAAGCCTTCAATTAAAGGCAGAGCACCCGTCCTTGTGCCTCGGGGTGGTCAGCTGAGCACAGGACTGTCAACACCAAACTTGGTGAAGATTTATCAGCCTGCCTCCTCCCAGATGCTGGGGGAAGTAGGGTTACAGAAAACAGGCCTCCAAGCTGTTCGGATGGGAAGAAAGTTCCTTCTTGCAATAGCCAACATCCAGAGGGGAAACGCAAAAAATAGCGTTACTTGACTTACTGCGCTGCTGGAAGCTTCTCAGGTATGAAGAGTGAGAAAAGAGTGGAACTGCTGGTATCCCACGTAACCCACCCAGTGGGTTTTAGCAGTTCTGCCAATTTTGTTTTTTCTCCTTTCATAGCTATTGTTCTGGGTATTTTTACACATCCCCTCCAAATAAATACACCTACGAATAGCTTAGAAGCAAACTTACCAAGAGTCTATCCCTACAGATCCTAACAAGTGGGAGAGGGGTCCCCTCTGCTTTTTCCTGTACACACCATCAGGCAGGCCAGATCTGACTTGCAGTCTGGACTTGTTCGATTAAGCAGGTATTAAGAGAAGACTGGAAAGCTACAATTAGCAGAAGGTTGGAAGGCAAAAATGAAACTGCAGTTCCAGACTCCGTGAGGCTGCCTAAAATAGAAACATTTGGGAAGTTTCAACTGCTATGGTGTGTTTAGCCCAGCAAAAAAAGTAGAAGACCAGCAGGCAGAAGGACATGCTCATCTGTCCTAGGAGCAGAGACACTGTCATCTTCAACAGGCCAGATGCTTCTGAATTCTCCACACTGTGGGCTGACCTCTGTACCCCCCCGGATTACCAGCTAGGCAACACCCCTTCTGTCACAATCACCAAACAGATATAAATCTAGACTTCAGCATTCACAGTTCTCAGATTCTTTGAGAGCCCTCTTGTCCTTCAGACACCAAGAGGCTTTTAGAGCTTAAAGGACTTGAATATGCATTGCTTTGTCTTGCCATGCCAAGGATTCCTTAGTGAATGAAGAAAAGACATGTACTCCATCCCTCTCCACTGGCTCAGTGGGGCACCCTGCTCTGTCTGTGGATCACAAGGGGGTGGACTAGACTAGTGAGCAGTGAAAACATCTGAACGGAAACTTTATTGTACAAATTGCATTTGTGTTCTTTCAGAGCTCTCCTTTTAGGAGAGCTACCGTTCCTAAATTTGGTTAATGAGATCTGTGTGTCATCATAAATTGATATAGTAATTATGAGAGATTAATCCTGTTCACATTGGGAAGCTGTGTGAGCTTTTTGATCTGAAGAGCTGTCTAAAAATGTGTTTATTCATGTATAATGCATCTGACAAGTGTTACAGTTGAGGAGAAGAGAATAATGAGACTGTATGAAAGACTTAAGTTTTTTTCTACCTTCAGTTTTACAGGGAGTGAGTTAGTTTGAAGCATTTAATGGAGAGGTTAAATGTCCCAAACCCATAGGCTGGAACACGCCCACATAGTCCTGGCAGTCATTGTAACCAGCTACAGGGTCGAGAGGATATGAAAACTGAAGTACCATTCAGATTGGAATGATCAGAAGAAAGAGTTTAAGGGAAGGGGCAAATTAAAGAGAAGATTTTCATCCACATAGCAGTGTGCATTTTATCAGACAGGATCTAATTGGTAATTGAGGGACACATCATTGCAACTGTACAAGAGGCCAGTATCTCGGAAGTTCCTTCAAGGACAGTTCCCAGAATATTCCTGTGCAACTCCTAACAAACAATTCTGTTTCTGGTTTGTCTGAGCACCACTTTGACTAACACCTCTACCAGTTCTATTTAGCTAATTGCATTTGGTTTCAAGAATGGAAAATCTCAGTGCTACCCAACTAACAAGAACCGCAGTGCATGCGTATGATACAGAAAACGTGTCCAAGAAATGTGCTCTCACTTCTGCAGGTTATATGTCACACGTGCTGTGGTTTTTTCATCATCCCAGTATTACTCAGGAGATGCAAGAAGAAGACATGTAGTGCAGCACCACTAAGTTTCAGGGAAAAGGGCCAGTAATTTTAGAGATGATTCTGTGATGTAAGGAATACAAACACAGCATTTTTACCTCTGGTAAAAGAACACAGTCATAACTGGAAGATTACATTACAAAGATCTCAAGGAAGAAAAAAAATCACACAGGCATTATCACTGTGTAGGGGCGAGGCAGGAGAGTCACCGAGCAGCATCACTGTGGCATTTACTCTGTGCTAGTAGGACACTAAAAATATTGCCTCTGTAAAAGGGGACAGAATGTCCTTTAAGTGCGTGTGCTCGTGGGCGATTTGATGTAGCTTCCCTGACAAGTGAAATAGAGGATTTGGCTGCTGAAAGAAATTAAAGGATATTTCTTGATTCAGAAAAGAGAATTTTCTCCAAATCACTTGCCAGCTCATTAATAGGAGCTTGACGTGATTTTCTGCAAATGTAACCTTAACCTCTGCATTTGTTGGTGCCTCATCAAAAAGGAATTTATTCCTGCTCATTATTATGGGCTGGAAAAAGTATGAAACAAGGAAATTTTAAAATCAGTTGGCTCCAAATTGGGGAAGAAAACCTAACAACTTCCTTTAAGTATCCTTTAAACCCAAACTGCTTCTTACAAACCGTGTAAAAGCCAGTAGCTTTGGCTGTTCTTCCCCAGTGTGGATTTTGATGCAGGAATCCTTCTGCTTGACTCTCTACATGTGAAAGAGTCACTTCAGGCCAGGCCCACTGTGTGTACCTGACCTACCAATCCCTGACAGACTCAAGCCAGGGGGATGCCCTTACACGACATACACGGACTGGGCTGGCTCAGCAAACAGCCGCTGCTTGGGAAACAGAGGAAGGTGTTTTGTGGGATAGCACCAGGTCTTGAATCCTAGTGGGGCAGCTTTGCACTAGACCAGATGGCCTCTCAATGTTGAGAGGATATGCTGCAATTTAAAGTTAGTTTGTGGATCTTTAATCTCCCCTTGAGTTAATTCCCCTTCAAATCAAAGCAGGCGCTACACAAGCAAAGGCTGGTGCTGGTATTGTAGCAGGCATTTATTGCTTCATTCATTTGTTCCAAAACAATATCCTGGGGACATGAGGAGTGGTGATACCAACCAGTGTACCGCTTGCATGGGTGAAGGATGACAGCATGCCAGACTGCCAGGCTCCTCTTCCTGCCCCAACACATCACAGCCTGACCCCAAACAACATCAGCCTTGATGTCACTGCCCCCTTCTCAGTGTGATTCATCCTGGGGTACTCCCTGCTGAGACACCACAGGTGTGAGAGTTGTGGCCACGGATTTCAGCTGCTCCTCAAAGCCACACTTGGGACCATGAATAACCTCTGGAGCCAGTGAGACTTTCTACATGGACACGGTATTCTCTGAAATCCCAGAGGAGGGAGGAAGCAAGCCCAAATGAAAATTGAAACTAGCTAAACCAGGCAATGCCTTACCTGCACCACAGGCGACTGGGAGGCTGAGATATTATTTATGCTCTTATAGAGCCTCTGCAATAACTAAACCTGGCAGGTTAGCACAACAATCAATGGCTATGCCAAGGGAGAAAAATGCAAACCAGACCTGTCTCTGGTGTACAAACAAAACAAATACAGGACTTTGGAAATTAAACCAGCTATACTACTTCAGAGTACTGCTGAAGGGCTTCTGTCATGACAGGAAACACAGAGGTCAAACAGGAGATGTTCAAAGGGAGCGTTACCTGCAGAGTTTTGGAGGGGGGGGGGAACTGACAGCACCATGTTGCCTGATTCAGGTGGTATCTCAAGGATCAGAATTTGACAAACTCAAAATTTAGAGGATTTATGACACTCAAGAGGGAACAGAAAGTCTGATTTTAAGAGTAAAATCTTTAAAGAAACAAAGGCAATAAAAGAGGGGTGGTTTTAATAATTTTGTGACTCAGATTGTTAAACACCACCAAAGACCAACTTAAAATGCAAGAGGCCAATTCAACCTAATATATGGCTGTATTTTTCCATCCCCCTACCCGAAAATTTAAAATCTGTATGAAAAGTATTGTACCAGTCAGTTTCTCTCTCATTTTCCACAGCCTGGGAAGAAATAGACAGTATTTATGAGGGTAGAGTAGGTGGGTGCAGAATTATATTCAAAGCACTCCAGTATTCAGCTGTGAGATGACTGTGAGTCAAAAGTTTCAGGGCATTTAAGAACTACTGAGTATTGAGGGTATTTTTGTTACCTCACAGTTTTCTAATTTTCTTAATTTTTAAAAATTTAGCCTGAAGGAGTTAACAGCAACTTTGCAAAAACCAGCAAGGTCAGATACTGGGAACAGCAGCTACGATTACAGAAAAGCATTAATCAGCAGATGCTGCAAAAGAAAAACAGTGCAGGTCTGGAAATGAAAGCAGGTTCTGCAGTGCAGCAGTGCCTGAGAGGTATTACAAGCAGCATTTCTGCTGGAAATATGACTGATGAAATCACCACAAAAGGATGCAGCTGAGATGCAAACCTGAGCGTTGGCAGAGTGCATCACCAGAGAACAAGAACCTTCTAGTCACAAACCCACTGTGCCATTTTTTACTCTTTCAGCTCTTCAGAGGTTGGCAGTGCTGTAAATGGGAGGCCAAGCTGCTGTAAGTAGTGTATTTACAGCATACTGCAAGGCACAGTGAATGATAAATGTACTCTGTAAAGAGGATCATTAACACTCAGCCTACTAGGAGCTGCAACTACTCAGGACCTTGAGCTTAAGTAGGAGATAAAACACTGATTTGATGAGGTTTTGTTAAGGTTAAGAACTCTCTCTTACATACTGTCTCAGCTGAACTCTATCATGAGTATTGTGGTTTTAGAGACTAGCTCATGCTATATATTGAATTTGCTTGGCTCTGATTTCATTCAAAATATCTTAAGACTTTAGGTACTAAATTACCACTGTCTGGCAGTACAGCTGTGATATTTGCATGGCACATCACAACAAAACCCACAGTGTGAATGGTTCAAATGTGACCCTGTCCAGATCTGGGAGAGAGAGAGGGCATGGACAGAAAAGAGTGGCAGGACTCATTTTCTCCAGTGATGCTTTATCACTGCACTAACCCTCGGGTTGAATAACAGCAGTATGTGCACAGACTGTTCTTACTGCAGAAGAGCTTTAACTATCTGAAAACAAACAAAGGAGCACTATAAAATTATCTGCCTGTGGTAGGGAAAAGGAAGCAGTTACAGATAACCTGTTATATTTTAGATTTTACAGCAGAAAAAAGTTCTCAACAAAACTGCCTGCATGATTTGGAATAAAACAGAAAAGT
Source organism: Pseudotriccus pelzelni (assembly GCA_035584735.1). Taxonomy (NCBI): domain Eukaryota; kingdom Metazoa; phylum Chordata; class Aves; order Passeriformes; family Tyrannidae; genus Pseudotriccus; species Pseudotriccus pelzelni. The sequence continues at coordinate 54,001,899 of JAWMRA010000161.1, read as the reverse complement.
GTGTATGTTTGCACATATTACTACTGCAATCAATTATATTTTATATGGAAAAGAAAAACAGCTTAAGTACTATGAAGCCCAGAAGATGAGCCTTAGAGCAGTACCAGATCTCAGACACAGGTGGCTGTTTGCAGCAAAAACTGCAGCAAGGATCAGCAACTTCGGCTTTTGAGTGGTTCAGAGAGTGCATGACGACACTTCAGAAACTCAAAATGTGGGATTTTGAAGTATTATTTATATTGCCTAAGCAGATGTAACCATTTAGCATAGCACAGAAAAGTACAGCCAGATGGTATGGCCAGTTTGGGACTGTAATACCTTTTCTAGGATTTTAAAGGCTGTAGTAATACAAGGATTCAAAACTTGGAACTGTTCAAGCAGCCCTGCTTAGTATTCTAAGCATGCACCACTTAAATAATTCAAATTGGTCTGCGCAATGCAGCGCCTTCTAAGCTGGGAAGTCAGCTGAGTGTTGTGCTCACTAGATTAGATAATTTGAGCATGGGAAGGGCATCGTATAGTGCAGTGATTTTTTTTTTTTCCCCTGGGACATACTGGAAAGCTGCTACAAATTGAGCTGTAACCACTGCAGGTACAGAGTGCTAACAAGTCTTACTCAATACCTTTAAAGACAGTGTGTGTTACGTTGGGATCAGAAAGCTTCCTAGAAAATTTTCAGTGGTAACTGAGGTAGCCTAACAGTGGGGTTGGTCCTGACTCAGCAAGGTAATGTGCATTCAGTGACCTTTAAGATAAAGCTGAAATCCTGTGATTTCAAGGAGACTTAGCGATTCATTTGAAGTCAGGCCCATGATTACATATTTTAACAAAGAACTGGGCCCTGGCACACAGTCTAGCTTTACTAAACTCGCGTCACAGCATGGGCACTGTTTAGCACTCCATGCTCTCTTGATTAGAAAAGTCACTTTTGTAGGTGGAAGCAATTTGGCACAAGTTAGTTCAGACCCACTCTAGTATAACACTAAGTAGGGGAAAACTTGTTCCAGGATAAAAGAATTATTTATTCACTGAAGGTTATTTTTCAATAGGGAAAAAGAGTTATAATAAAGTGACGAAAATTGGTGCAAAACCTCAACCGCAGTTCTCACTTGCTGTCACCATCCCAGAATAACTGGCATAAGCTAGAACAGCCTTTATGTTCCATTCCCACTGCATCCAACGGCAAACTTCTCACTCGTTCCAACCGCAAAGATTTAGGGCAGAAACTGGCAATCATATTTAAGTGTAACCACATTTTTTTTAACATTACCAATGGGGTGCTCTGTTAAATAGGCACAAATCTGCAATGATTGATGTGAACTGAGGCTGAACACCTTTTATACAAACACCTTTCCACTGAATTGCCCAAGAAATTTGCTTTCAGCATTTATTGTTACTTCTGCTTCCCACACACCTCACTCAGATCTAGCAAAATGCACTTGACAAAGGTTCAAAGGGTTTTTTTATATAAACTGCCCATGCTAATTGTGGCAGCTCGCACAGGCCTGTAGGAAAAAAATTTTTCTTCTCCTTTCAAATCTTCCACTGCAAATTGAAGATGCCTTTTGAAGGTTTTTCAGCCTTAGAAATGCCTAGAGACTTTGACATTTGAGAACAGTGATCACACAATGGAAGGGAGCAGATCTAGCGTATGGCTCAGAGATGTGTGTGCGTACGGTACTCCCGGAATGGAAAGAGATAAATGCAGTTACCTTCAGCTTTTAACGCTGACTTCGCATGCCCAATGGCTTCCCACGGAGATGGAATATCTAGGAACACCGCGTCTGCAATGTTGGAGACACCAAACCCATTTCTGCAGACATCCTGGTTGGTCACGGTGACCAGGTGATCCACCCCGTGCTCCCGAAACTCCTCCCGCGCCTTCTCGGCCCTTTGTTGGTGGAACTCCACCGTGTACAGGTGTCCTGTGGGAGCCACTGTCCGGATCAGAGCATGGGAGAGGGATCCACTGCCCGTTCCTAAAAAGACAAACAACTCATGAAATGCCTTTTGCCAATGCCAAACATCAGAACACAAGTCTTCTCCATTAGTCCTCCTGCTCGGAACACTTATTCAAAATCCAAATGAACAGAAACCACTGGTTCAGATACTAAAAAGAGAACAGTCCTTCCTTCACAAGGAGAGAGAGACTAAGCAGCTTAGGAAACAGTCTTTAGGGTCCTCAAAGCATGCATTAAAAATCTGGCAAACTCAGGACCTGTCTTATCACCCTGGAGTAAAAAATTAATGCCAAGGGTCACCTATAGCTTTAAGAACTGCCACAAGAAAGTGTGACGAAGTTAAATGCAACAGGAAAAATTCAGGGAAATTAACTGGAGAGTTGTGGTTTTTTTTCAAAGCACCAGGCTCTTCTAAGGTGATAAGAGATTAAGGCAAATTTTAAAGTATTTTCAAAATCTTACACTTCATTAAACAAAGAAAAGATTTTGGCCAGGGTCCGTGCTTGAAAAGCCTATTAATATCCATGCAAACGGATGGCTTACAGGATATAGAGTTTGCTTTGCCTAGACCTCTTAAGGGACATCCTCAGCTCCCACTGAAATTATCCAACTCTAAGGCCTCTTGGCTCCTTGCAGCCACACTGACCGAACACCTGCTTTCACGTGTCACTTACACACATACACACCTACACAATCTTCGCTTACTGTAATGAGATCCATCACAAACCTGAAACTGTAGGTAACTGCATCTACCACGTACAAATAGGGACTAACAAGGCATAGATTTTCCCTTGTTTTGGTTTGATAATTTAAGAAACTTATTTTAAATGATCCATTGGCATATTAAACAGATGGATGACTAATAAAGAGCACTTTCACTGAAGAAAACACCCATATACCAATTCCCATTGCAAATTACTCACTCAAGTGGCATTTAGCAGAGCAACCCCCCAAATTCAAAACCCCACAACCAATCCAATTCAAAAACCCACGGCAAATTATCTGTGTTTATTGATTCATAATTCTGTGCTTGGAACACATTTCTCCTGTAGAAAGAAGATCTATTTCTAGCCATCTTCAATGACTATTCAAGCTAAATTTCAGCCTGAAGCAAGTTCTTTCAGCTAACATAACTCTTAAAACACTTATAAGGCACAGAATCTGACGTACAGCAGCTCAGAAAGGAAATTAATTAGGGGGCACAGGGGCTGGTACAGCTGCTTAATTGGAGCAGTGCTTTCTATAATCATACAGGAAGTCCAAGTTCACTGACAGATCCAAAGTTCTTGCCCTCTAGTCACACAAGGGGAGAAACACTGTCGTGGCACCGTACTTAATCCGACAGCTCTGAAAGGGGAGACCTTCAGACTGTAAACAGAGCTCAGGGCCCAAGTTTGTCACCAGATCAACCAACTTCACTGTGGAATCGGCTCTGCTCCTCTGCTTCCCTCTGGGAGGGCTCTGACCCCAGCGGGCAGACTGGCACCCCCCCCCCCAGCTTTAGCAGGGCAGATTAGAGGGGGAGGAAGGACCTACAGATTTTAGCACTGGCTCTAGAGAGGTCCAAGGGAAAAGAGAAACTGTGACACGTGCATTTAATAAAGCGAAAATCCAGGCACTTGTGCCAGTATTGAAATAAAGCAAACGAAAAGCAAAACACACTTATATGTGCTCACATAAAAAACTATCCAGTCAGGGCACTTGTAGGCTCTTAAATGTGAACCTGAACTCTTCCCTGGTCAAAAGGAGCACAGTAGCCATGTAACTGAGAGAACGATATATGTGCATAGAGAAGAAACAGCATTCCACTGATTTTTTTCTAAATGACAAAAGAAGGGAATGGTTGTTCGCAGAGTGCTAAAGGCTGAAATTCGGCCTTCACATTTAATGCCATAAGGGAGAATTACACAACCGAGGACTATCGTAAAATGAGGGAATCTAATTATTTTACCTCTCAAATGGGTAATGCTGTGCACTTTTCTCCATCTCTCTCTGCGAATCTAGAGGAGTGAACAGAAGGCCTGTCAGCACAGCTGGGCTGTAAGCAGAAGAGAGAGGCAGCTTGTGCATGTATCCAGTTTCCTTGTTCATATTCTTTTACATTTTTAATCACTTTCCTTTTAAATCTGCTCTTAAAACCACCACAGAAGACAGGGTTTGTCTACTTTATAGCAAAACCCATTAAGATTTTTTGTTTTCTTTTCTGCTATTCCTTTTTTATTTACAAACACTCCAAGCCAAACCCTGAACTAAACCCAGGACTGCCTGGAAGTCATCACTTGCAGGTGTATTACAGCAGAGCTTTTGTTAAAAAAGGTTGCCAGGAATTATTTATTGTTGACAGGCTACTGCAAACATGAGAACAATAGATATGTATCACATTTTAACATATCAAATTCTATCACGTTAACATCATTAATGAGAGTATTTCTGAGGATGCTGCCTGCCTTCTCCGTAACAACACCCTAAAAACCGCTGAAAACAAAGAACAAAATGGTTAAGAATTACACAGCATTGCCGAATTTCCTCTTGAACACATGACAGATTCTGAGCCCAGACCAATGAAATGATTATGACCCTCTATTCTCATGTGCCTGATAGTCCTGCACACTTGATGTGATCCATTAATAACATGGGAGTCTGGCATAAGTCCAGACTCACTACATGCCCTAAGGCCCAATCAGTACTGTCTACAGAGGTCAGGGGTTCAGCCCAATGTTTCTGTGATGTGTAGAAGGCGAAATGAATGTTTGTGTTCACCTTCTTCTCTGCAAATCTGCAATGTTCAACATTTCTGTCCTCCCACCACCTTCTCAATTAATTTTCAATTTCTCTTTGTCCTTATTTTGAAATCACTACTAAGAAAAAGCAGTATTCAGCAAAAAACCTCAAGAGTCTTAGGCACCAGTTTTCACTAAGTTCTAGCCTGGTACCAGTTTCCTTGAGAAATTGAAGTATTTTAATCAGTCAGGACAACAGCAAGGAGTACTACTGAAGACATGTACTAGAATGCTACCAAACCAGAGATATCATAGCTGAATTGCCTGTATACAAATAAAGAAAAAAACCTGAATGTCAAAAATTACTATTTTACATCAGAAGAGGGAAGATAAGAACTGGAAGAACTTCAATAGATTTTCATTCGCATACAGGGGCAGTGAAATGCCTGTGTTCCTCATCTGACCTAGAAGCAGAATGTAAGACAACCAGAACAATATAGTTTATAACTTTTACACCAGGATGCTCCTTTTCGGACAGCCTGCACTATAAATAGCTTTGAAGACTGTTTGATCTCTACCACAGGACAATGCCCATCTAACTATTGCATATTAATCACGAATGGATTCTACAGAAGAAAGGTAAAACAACAATTCAAACTGTACCAAAGACATTCTTTAGCAGCTGCCAAAGTGAGCTTTAGAGCTCACTTAGGTGAGCACTTGTGTTGTCGCTAATTTTCACTTGGAAAACGTGATGTTCTTTCACACCGACTACTCTGTGATCTCAAACATCTGAGTCAAAGAGCAGACATCTGCATTGCAGGCATTAATGAGACACTGCAGGGTCCCAAATATGCCACACTCCAAGCTCAAGATCCGACAAGGTGGCACTGTGCAGGGGATCAGTGTGCAGACTTGGAATGTGGTCCATCTCAGTCCAAAGGCAGGAATTAAGATCTTCTGTTAAACCCACACAGGTTTAGGTGGCTAACTCACACGGTTAGGTGACACTGAACACATGCCCTTCTCCTTCTCCAACACATTTAAGCTCAGAGGAGCATTTCTACCCTCTCCCAAGACAAGGAAAACACTGCAATTTTTGAAGGACTTCAATCCCAGCAAGTGGACACCTAGATGAAACACTCTAGCTCAGCACCTACTGATATTTCCAACTGCAGACAACAAACTATTGACCAGGAGAACTCCTTGATCCTGGCCCTGACCTCCAGCAGATCTGTTCTTCTCACTCTCCACTTATTTAAGTTATGGGTTTTCCACAGAGAAGCCTCCACACAGCTCAGCCACCTGGAGACAGTGTTCATGTTAAGATCATTTCTCACCTTCTCAAAGTTGCAGTGGACAACACCTGAGCTGTTCCAAAATAACACGTGCTATTTCAGTACAGAAAACCGTCAAGAGAAACACGAGTGTCACCACAGCATCGAGCACAGTACTTGACTGATACAGAATACAGAGTACACATTTTTACACTGTTTTCTGTTTAGTCTGCTTTTCTTATTGCAAAGGGATATTTGTCTAATCTCCTGGAATCCCATCCATGCCATAAACAATAGTGACCTGATTCTGTGTTCTACTACATTTCCTCTTTCCAGGTTATCGCTTGGCTTGTCTTCCTTAGAAATGTCTCATCAGGGGAGCTTCTTTTAAAAAAAGGAACTACAAATTGTGATTTAAGATCTATAGATGTTTACAGTGCATAAGCAAAATCAATTTGGAATAAAGCTGGATAAGCTAAGTGCATACAAAGGTTCATATTGCTTGGAAACAGGAAAAAACTATACAGTGTGTTATTTAATTCTGGGTCTCCACATTATCTAGTAACATTTTAATAGAACTAAAGCTTCTGATGCAAAATTTGGCTACCTAAGATATTCTGAAATGAGTAAATACAACAAAACAATGACAGTGTTGCTGTGTTTGTCTCCTAGCTACGCCACTTAGACCTAGCAAATTGTAAGATGGGTCGTGAGTCAGCCATGAGAACAGAAAGAGCCTCAAAACCAAGGGAAAATTAGTCTTTAGACAGAGCCAACAACTCCACAACTAAAATCTGTCAAGAAACACTGAACAGAGGAAGACTGCTCACTGTACATGACAAGTTCATGTAACCAGAAAATCATTAATGACTTTTAATGAATATATGAAGGGATATTAAGCATCAGATGGAAATTAACCCAAAGATCCTACTGTGAAGATAGTCAAGGGCACAGATCATGGTGCCAGCGGCCAAACACAGCAAGAGCAGGGACAGAGAAAAAGAGGAAGAGAGGAAGGGAGAGAATTTCAAGGAGATGAACAGGTGGCTGAAAGAGAAAACAGCAAATCAAAAAGTTCCCTTACAGTCAAGAAGTTCCCTTTACAGAAGATTAGCTCGCTCTCCTGCCTACCTGTTGTGGATACCACACTGAAGCAGGGATTTCAGGCAGCAGGCTGGATGTCAGAGAGGACCACTACTGACTGACCAGACTGAGAAGTTGAGAAAAGGATAGTAGGGAAGTCTGTAGGCTGGCACTGCCCACAAAACGATTTAAGAACTAATATTTCCTTAGAGATTCAAGAGTCTTCTACAGAACAGATATAATATGGTTAAGTTCAGAGATCCATGAGAAGTGAGCCTGCTGGTCAGGTGAAATTACAAGATGAAAGTGAGCCCAGAAAATCTGGAAACAAATGCTTTAGGGTATGGACAGCACTCTGCATCAGCTGCATGACAGCCACAAGTCTGAATACATTACAGTGATGCCTCATGTGATCACTTTTTGTTCATAGAATCATCACAGAATCATAGAATGGTTTGGGTTGAAAGAGATCTTAAAGATTCTCTAGTTCCAACACACCTGCCATGGGCAGGACACCTTCCAGTAGACTTAGGATGTTTAAAACCCCACCCAGCCTGGGCTTCAACACTTCCAGGGATGGGGCATCCACAGCTTCTCTGGGCAACCTGTGCCAGTGCCTCACCACCCTCACAGTAAAGAGTTTCTTCCTAATATCCAATCTAAACCTGCTCTCTTCCAGCTTAAAGCCCATTACCACTTGTCCTATCACTCCATGCCCTTGTAAAATTCCCTCTCCAGCTCTCTTGTAGCCCTTTCGGGTAGTGGCAGGTGCTATCAGGTCTCCCTGGAGCCTTCTCTTCTCCAGGCTGAACAGCTTCCTTTCACAGGAGAGGTGCTCCAGCCCTCTGAGCATCTTCACGGCCTCCTCTGGACCTGCTCCAACAGGTCCACGTCCTCCTTAGGGTCCTTCTGTTGAGGGCCCCAGAACTGGACCAGTTCAGCACTTTGGTATTCAGAGAATACTGTGCTCTGTGACATTGGTGTTGATGAGGCCTTTCTAATTCTTCAAGAGGTGCTACACAAGGATGAGGTTTTCTAATTCTCTCACTCTAACCTGAACAGCTGCTAAGAGGTAGATAAGGGAGACATTGTGAAACACACACATTAATTAGTATGAGTACATTCCAGAATCAAATTAATATTTCCAAACTTTGGTCTATACTTCACACTAAAGACAGAGCTGCAAACAATTTACATATACTTCTGGCACAAAAATTGTAAAGACATGAGCAGGATTTGTCAAAAAGTCTATAAGCACTTCAGAAGAGTCACAAGCAGACAGATGACTTGCTGGGACTCCACAATAAACTATTAAATGATTTATTGAGTGTCCATGAATCATTAAGTCCTCACTAATTTTTTATGAGTGTACCCTTAACAAAATCTACACCTCGGCTGCGAGTTTGGAAATTTCATAATTGTTTTTAAGAGGCTCTAGTGTAAGGCTGGGTAGCAGCTCTCATTACCCCTTCACTGAGAAACCATGAGGACCCAGAACACTGCTCTCAGCCTTCAGAAATTCAGTCCACGAGCTCAGAAACCCATTGCTGTGTGGCAATGAATAGGGTTTAGCAATTTTTAATTTGGGATTTAGCTGAAGGGAAACAAAAAAATCCAATTAACATTTTTGCTCATGTGAGTCTGATTTTGCCGAATGCTAAAGGATCACTGGGATGGTGGTTAAAGTACTTTAAACTAAATTACATTTCGTCTAAATACTATGCTCCATCAAAGCCAAAATATTTCTGAGATTTATCAGATTAAATGAGGTTTCACAGTGCTGTACTGTGTAATTCTGAGGGTAACCCTGAGTAATTCTGAGGGTTAGGACAGACACTTGTTTAGGTCTCACCAGGGAGACAGGACAGTAAAAAAGCCTCCATCTGTGGAGACTAGAAAAAAACCCACACTTTTGTTTGGAAAAAATATCTGAAAGGTTTCATATTGGTTCCAACGTAGTATAAAAATAAATGTAAACTCCTCAAAATTTACTGACAAATGGAGTTGTGACACTACAGGCAGCCTTACCTGGGAAGATTAGTTTTGGAGAGTGGGGGTGACACAAAAAAAAGGATTCAGCTTATTCCTTTATCTAGACAGTTGCTGCACATGCAGTGAATTGGAGCTACCTGATGAGAATTAAACTTTCACACTACTGGGCCACTTATAGCAGGTATTTAAGCAGCTCTCTTGAATATTCTTTAATTCTGGGAAGATCAGGCTGCTAAAAACTGTATCTAAGCAGGGAATTCCTCAGACCAGGGAGCAATACTTTAAATAGATCTCAGCTCCAACATTAATGCTAACATTTTTAAAATCTTAAAATACCTTTATAAATTAGAAATTAGCAGAAGACAGAAAAAGTATCATATTCCTACACCTCCGTAATGAAACATCAGGCAGATGCAGAGTTCCCTGACTGAGTATGCCTGGATCATTTTAATTATGCATGTACTGCTGACAAGCTTGCTCTTTATGTGTTTATTAAAGATTATTAAAAATAGTAAAAACTGTATTAATATGTTTGTATCTTTTATGACGAATCATGACTAATCAATTTAAACTGTATAATTCAAGTGATATAAAATTAAGCCTTCTGGTTATTGTACTCCATTTTTATAATCATATACAAAAGATCATTTATACTCCTATTCACAGCATTACAACACGACACAGAGGGTATTTCATCTTACTTTTTCGATCCTTTCTTCACACAGTTGTGGAGACTAATCCACAGTTCTGCTTTGCCTACACTGTGTAAATGCAGGGCACAGTTCCACAATCCAATCGGTAAGACGAGAGGAAAGGAGCCTGGCCTCTTTACAGAGCCTGCTTTGCCAGAACGTACAGCAACCGTGCGTTTAAGTTCAACTTCAAATAATAAAAAAGACATACCCCCATGCTAATTAATGCTCCAAACACATCTAGAACCAGCAGCAGCAGGAAGCAGACTCAAGTGTCATTGCTAGACCAGACTTCCTGCCTTGTTTCTACTCATGGCTACTGGGCTGCTTCTGTGTAGCACGCAAGAGGTTAATTGAGAACTGATGATTTTGGACCACGGAATACTATCTAATTTAGGATGGCACCAAAGTAGATTACATCACCACACTGGAGGCTCCAGTTATCAATGCCTGTAAAATTCAAAGCAAATCTGCAGTAAGACCTCTTGCTTCAAGGTTAACCAGACAGATTTCATGCAGTACTTCCTTTCTTTGTGAACAGTGAGCCTTTCAAGCAACACAAACACAACTTCAGCAGTAAAACTGTTCACTCTTCCTGGAAAACTGAAGTTGCAATACATTGATAGCACAGGCATTAAAATAAACCTGGGGGCAGCTTCCCATTAGCAAAAAGAATTGTTTGTGGCTATGATTTTTGACTTGTAAAGTTTTTGGAAATGATCAAGTGTTTCCATTTCTTAGCTCTTTAGATAAACAAATGACCAAACATTTTCATTCTCTCTAGGCACCTTTGACATTACTGAAAACATTTTAAGTGCTGTTCTGTACATTTGACTATTCCAAGGGAGCAGTATGTGGAACAATTCAAATCTCTCCCTCCCCCAACTAATTTGTTATGGGTTTTTTCCCATCCTGTTTAAACATAGCAGGGAGGGAAAGAGGTGAAGAGCTCCCTGATGATGCTATGACAAACCTAAAAATGCCTGTTTGTTCTACAAACCAAATTACAAACTCAAAGGACCCAACTATTTTCACAGTATCAGAGGCTTCTGCACATGGTTTTGCCTGTTTCAAGTGCTGCTGTACAGCAACCAGCTCAATATACTGGTTCTTAATGGGTGCAACTGGATGCAGAGATAAGTGGTCATTATGCCTGAAAAGCTGCCCAAAATTATGCTTGAGTGGGAACAGGAAATGTTAAATGCAAGAAAGTACAGTGCATCACAGTCCTGTCATGCTGATCCTCTGCCATATCTATGCTTCAAAGGGAAGTGTATGAAACTGCTTCATAAAAACACTCAAAGGAAACAGCCAGAAAAAAAAAAAAAACAACTACCTTTCATATCTTTTCAAACTCCACGAGGTTATCTCAACTACATTCTCAAAAACTGCAAATTCAAAGCTTGAAGTCTGATTCAAATCAGGTATTTAAAAACATTTTAAAGTACTTAACAGCAGTTTTAGAAAAGTGAAATGAGAATGTGTACATATTTGTTCTAAACAGATGAATTATTCAAACACATGCTCAGAGGTATACCCATACAGGAGGCCAGCTTACTGAGGTGGCACCTCTTGTTGAAGAAACAGCAGCTGGCAACACGTGCACATGAAACAGAATTATTCAACGTGTAGGCTGGGAAAATTGTACTACAGTGGGAAAAAGCGCAATTTTAGCAAAATGCAAAGAAAAGACTGTTTTTTTCGTGGAAGTGTTGGTGTTAGTTCTTAATAAAGCATTTTAACACAGTAATTATTACCTGATTCACATACTATGGAGCCTGGCTTCAGTTCTAACATCATGGTGATTATAGAGATGTCAGTGGAATACAGAATCTGCGTCCTGTGAGGGAGATTCATGGTCCACAGTTCTGGAGTTGGATGAAGAATGAACACCCATCCTCCCTTACTGCAGGTCACTTTGGAGCCGTACTTCTTGCCTATGAGGTCCGTGGAGTGCCTGATGACCCCGTACTTAGTCTGTGTTACAGTGCCATGCTGGACTTTCACAGGAAACATGGATTCGTGGCCCAAGAACACAATAGCTGTGTCACCATCCTTTATGATGTCTCCGTATTCAATAAAACTCATGGTGACAGTTGTTGGCTGACGATTGTCACCTAGAAAAAAAATAAATAGGTCAGGAGAGTTTCGCAGGATCTCAAAGTACAGACATAAACCCAAGTAATTTTATTTTCCCCAATACAGAACAAAACCACACTGTGCAAATAAGATGTTAGCAAGAGCACTCCAGGAGGTTCAGAGACCTGCCCCCCCGCTGCCCTCTTGATCCAATTAAAATCAATGGAAAATCCCACAGATTTGAATATAACCAGTATTTTTCCCAGTTTATGGTACATTTTAAAGGAAAATCGGGAAATACATTATAATTTCTCAGCCTGCTCCAAAATGCTACTGAGAAACTTGTAGAATTAGTGCAATTAGTACCAATTACAGCACTTTGTCCAATTCCAGTTCATGAGCACTCAGAGCATGTTATTAAGTAGTAACTTTTATTCCCGTTTTCTTGCTTATTTCTTGGTGATTTTACAACATAAAGACATACTGCTACTTGCCTGGACATAAATCACTAGTTATTAAAACCACTAACTAAAGTTTACTTGAAAGTTCTCCAGCTGGAGGTTCAGAGATTGGATAAACGTAGTATCTGCATTAATTTATGCATAAATTTGACTAACTACATGGGAAAAAAGAATATTGTGGCCTTTAATTTGCCATTGGGGGTGCCAAGTAATTGTCTGGGAAGCGATCTGGGCTGCAGCTAAAACATTTGCAAGCTAATGCAAACAGTTTTATCACTTCAGCCCCATGGTCTCAGAGCTGTTTAGAGAATTACAATTAACTTTTGTTGGCTTTGAGTAGATAATCTAGAAATCAGAAGGCCGCTTACAATGAAACCTGGCATTGCCTTTCAGATAAGGCAGCTAAATATCTAGGCTGCAGGTTGATCAGTTTGTGGAATTAATTTTTTAAGGAAGCAATGGTGATCCCAAAGTAAGAAATTAAAACCTTTGACAGAAGGCTTTGCAAGACAAATTTCCGCTACTTCTTCCACAACATAATCAAAAGCAGCACAACTTTTAGTTTCAGAATAATGATTTGATTCCAGCACTTTTGTATTGAATGTGCAGCAGCTTGGTCCTGCTTCATAGTTTTAATTCAAAACTTTCAGTTCTAGAACTGTAGTCTGGCTTTGTTGACAGGAACTCCATGTAGCTCAATTTGTTGTTAAGCTGCTACATTTATAATTTCAGTCACTGACGCTGATAAACAGATGTGCTTGTGGGCAAAACTTCCAAAGCTCATGACACGGTTATTGCGTAAGGTGTTCAGATGCCAAAGCAGAACAAGCCTGCCTGGACATATGATGAAATAGTAAGAATGAATTCAGAAATGTATACAGAGAGGATGCTGTGAGATAGCACAAACGCTGCCTTTTAGAGCTTGCACCTTCTGATTACATTCATGTCTTAATCGTTCATAAATTATACCTATAGTTCTCGTTCTAGTACAATTAATGCAGTGCAGTTTTCAGCTCTCAGAACAGTGCCATTTGAAAGGATCTCCACTGTAATCCATTTCTTTCACAGTATTTACTGCAGTTACACACATGTGCAAAAGCAACATTCCTACAGCATGTCTGCAGGGACACAGAGAGATCTCCCTTTGATCACACAAACTGGCAGAATCATCAAAGTTGGAAGAGACCTTCAAAACCATCAAGTCCAGAAAGTCCAGTCCATGTCAGTGCACACTGACACCCCAAGTGACACATCTCTCAGGCTCAGACCTCTACCTGGCACATTATATTCATACACTTGGGGTAAAATTGGCATCTGAGAGGAGTTTTGGAAGTTTCTTTGCCTCCCCTCCCCCCATGGCAGGGAACAGAGTTGAGCTGCAAACACTTGAAATATTTTCCATTCCCTCCTAATGCAGAGGCTCCTGCACTGTGTTACATTTCTTCCCTGGGCAGCACGGGGGGAATAGGAACAGCATCGTGTTGCCACACGGTGCTGCCAAGTGGGGGGGAATGGCAGTGGTGGGAAAGGCAGGGGCGGGAAGGTGAAGAGGTGCCTCCTGCCATGGGGTCAGGACTTTTCTGTGGCCTTGCCGTGGCTGCAGCGACCTAAACCCAACGACCCAGGCGATCCCTCGCAGCCTCATAAATTAAACCACTCACATAACTCTCTGCTCCCTTCAACCACAGCTCAGGTACACGTCTCCCTCCCCTTGACCAGCTGCCACAAGAACCTGGCAGGCTGGCTCTTCCCCCTCCTGCAGCCCGGCAGCTTGGCATGGGGACAGGGGAACCTCCCGAAGACGAGGAGGAGGAGGAGGAGGCAGGCACAGCCCCCTCGCCCCCCGGGCTGGTGAATCGCTCCCTGCCCGCGCTCCGAGAGGTGACCGCGGTGCCAGGGCCCCCTCAGCCTCCTCCCGCGCCCCGGCAGCGCATCAGCCCGCCCAGCGGACCCGGGAACCTCACGGCGGCTCCGGGCCCGAAGGACCTAATGCGGTCTTTGCTGCGGGAGAGCGGTGAGAATCACGGACGGGGCAGGGAAGGGGTCAGAGGCGGGATTAGCCTGCGGCAGAGCAGCGTTAACCCGTGAATGCTCCGCGGGCGGCGGGACCGCCCTCGCCCCAGCGCCCTGTCCCCCGGCAGCCGCCGGCTGTGCCCGCACCCCGAGGCGTTACCTCCCAGGAGCGGCCCGGCCCGGCCCGGCCCGGCCCGGCTCTCCTCACACGCGGAGCCCGCCCAGCGCCTCCTTCCGCCCCGGTCGCAGGCTGCTGACGCTCCCGCCGCCTCCGCCCCCGCCAGCCCTGCCTGGAGCCGGGCAGTCGCCGCCGCCTGTGCCCGGCGCGGTTAGAGCCTGGTCTCGCCGCCCGGTCCCTCAGCCCCGTCGAGGCGCCCGTCCCCGTCAGCCCGCCATGCCCACAGCCCCACTGAGGCGCTATTCCCCCTCAGCCCACCAAGCCCACAGTCCCATCGAGCCGCCTGTCTCCCTCAGCCCCACTGAGTCGCCTGTCTCCCTCAGCCCCACTGAGCCGCCTGTCTCCCTCAGCCCCACTGAGTCGCCTGTCTCCCTCAGCCCCACTGAGCCGCCTGTCTCCCTCAGCCTGCCATCCCCTCAGTCCCATCGAGGCGCCCGTCCCCCTCTGCCCGACGCCCCCCTGCCCTCCCCTGCCCTTTCCTCTTAGCGCTCCTTGTTGGGACACTGAGGAGGGGGGACAGTCACTGACCGCCCTCAGCAGCCCCCCAGGCACCGCTCGATGAGCTGGCCGAGGTGCTCCTGCCTCGGGCAGCTGCCCTCTCTGTGAAACTTGAGGGGTCCCGGTGCGTTACAGTGAAAAGCCATGATGGGGACTGGTGGCCCCAGTGGGAACTCGCGTTCCTCACCCACCAAATGTGTGAGGAATCCCGAGGACCACCACCAGGAGGGCTGAAGCCCCTTCCCCAGGGAATGGCTCTGCCTTCGCCATCAGCAGAGCCGAGTTTCCAGTGCCTGGGGAATGGAGCTTCCAGAGAGTTCTGCCTGCCCTCCCCCAGGGCAGCCTACACGGGGAAAGGCAGCTCAAGGCCAACCGAGCTCTTCACAGGGGTTTCATAAGGCTGCAGGAGAAACCACAATGTGGGCTCAGAAGCAGCAGAATTGTTATCTAACCCCCTAACAGCATGGTACTAACTCCTACTTGTGTCTCATGTTTAGGATTGAAGTGATGTGGAGAGCCCTGTGTGCCCTGGTGGTACGGGGGATGTAATCAGGAGGCAAGGAGAAGCAAAGGAGGAGAGTGTTGCCTCATCTTCTGCTCACAACAAGCCCAGGCCACCTGGCATGGGAGGGATATGGGCATAGCAGAGAGCATGTGAATCACCCTGGACGTGCAGGTAGTGTTCCTGGCTAAATCAGATAATGCTCTGTACTGTGCTGCATTCATCAGTAACCCATAATACACAATAATGGAGAAAGTCATCCTTTCACAATCACGGCCACAGTAACTGAGATCTGTTTAGATGATGAGCTGTGACTTTTTAATTTATGTGGTTCCATCAAGTAAAGGGGATTTTTTTCCCATTACCTTCAGTGAGAACATATTTTTTGTTATGGTGTTGACCTACCCATAGCATAATTGCAGTAGTCTTCGTTAGTTATGAAACTCTCCTCCATCTAATCTAAACATAATGTATGCAGTTTCAGAGGTTTCTTAAACTGCAAACTCCTACTCAGCTGTTTTTCTGACTGGCAATCATGGCTCTACTGTGCCTTTATATTTGCACCCACTTTGTTAAGTTTTCTGACATTTTTAGTGTCACTGGTTATATTTGTCATTGTTTATGTTCTCATGTCCTTTCTTTCCCGTGACGAGCTGATGTTCAGATCACTGTGGGCCTGACTGTATGCAAGATTGAGACACTTAGCAGCTCCCAGTTTCCACAGGCCCTCAGCTCACTGGAAACTATCAGTAATTTTCAACAGACTGTCTAAGAAGTGAGAAAAAGTAAACCAAGAATAATAACTAGGCAAGTATATTTTAAGTGATAAATATAAATGGGAAGAGAAGTTTCTCTTGACAAGTTAAGCAGATGCAACTATAACCAATTCCTTTAATTTACTATTACATGAGTGTTTTGTTTAATATTCAAGTGCTGTTGAGTTGTCAATTAGGAACTGGAAACAATTCAGTTGTTTATAGCAAACTACTCTCTCTTGCTGTTTCCTAATTTGGAATATTCTTCTGCATTTTCAAGAAAATGTTTATTCCCTAAATCTTCAGCTTCATCTTACATTCACGCAAGTAATTTCAGAAGACACATTCACTAGCCAGCACCCATCCCCTCTTGCAATTGTACACTGCACAACATTTATAATTAAGCCTCTTAGGAAGTTAGCTGCATGGCCCACAATTAACTTCCCTTAATTCTTCATTGTTAAAGCTCAGTGCAGAGATCTCTGGAGTAATCACCCCACCTTTCCATCCTGAGCTGCAGAACTCAACATGTATAAGTCAGTATTCGCTAAGATACCATCCCAGCATGGAAAGTGAGTATTGGTGCCTTTATCACAGTCTAACAGGCCATACAGGCTTATCCAAAGCAAGTGTTTCCCAGCAGATGAGGCAGATAGAGCGGGTGATCAGAGGCTGTTGACACACAGCACAGAATCTGTAATTAAGTCACCAGGGAAGCTGGCATGGGATGCTGTGACTAAGGCAGGATCCAATTTACACACAGCTTTCAGCAAATCTTGAAATGCTGTCTGAGTAAAACCCAGCCACTTCTGACTTACTGAACGTTAGAAATTTGTCAAGCAGTGGTGAGGAAAAAGGGGTTTGCACCCATGACTCTCTTTCCATTTCTGCTTCTCATACCAAAGTTCTGTGAAAAGCAGGTGTTTGTTTGTGTTGGAAATGCTGTAATGTATGGCACACTGAGACCTACTACCTGCTTATAATGACTGGTGTTCCCTGTTCTGCAAGACGGGGAGGGAAAGAGCATATCCAATGAACAGAAATAGATCCTTGGATTTTGGATCTTGGTGACCTTGACTCCACAAATCTACTGAACAATTACATTACAGAACAGTTGATTGCTTCTTTGTTTGTGTGGCAATAGATTATGGAATAAGATGAAAGGAGCCTTCAGAACCTACCCTGATACGCTTTTTTTTTCTTTTTGTGAAGAACATCACCACAAAAATATGGTGTAATTTAAGAAAATGGTTTTAGTTTTATTTCCATTTAAAATAAAATATAAAAAATACATGTTCTACATTAAAAAAAATCCACAATCAGAACTATGTTTGCAGCTGAGGTAATCTAGAAATATTGTATTTCTATTTTAATCTATTGAGGACTCTGGATACAGTTTTACACTTACACTCATTTAATACTTGTTTAGCCATGGCATTAGCAATTTACACTGTTCTGAAGCGTGAGCGTTGTGTGAAACTTGTAATTTGTAGGGGAAGATTCTGTGAGGTTAAAAGTGCAGAGCAGTCCTAGAGAGAGGATTTGTTCTTTGATCCGGAAGATAAGAGACCGGACTTGTACAGATGCTGAGCCCTTGGCTTCTCCTGGAGATCTGTATATTCAGCATCTCACTCTACCAGACCTGGAATAACTCGGAAATCTGGATGGCAGCCAAACACAGCATATTTTTATTTCAGGCAGTCTAGGCTTTTTCTTTTGCAATGATTTTTTCTATATGTACCTTATTATTTTTAAACCCTAAGCAGTTCTGTACAGTGCACTCACTTCTCGTTAGGGTGAGGGTACTGGTTGTGGTGCTGAAAGGATTGTGGTAGGGAAAGAGTTTTAGGTGATGTCTCCTGACATTCACAACTTGTGTCAAGGCAGGCAACTGTGGGACTCAGATCCGCATTCACATGGATAAGTACACTGTTTGGACAGGAGGATAATAAACATGGGTTCTGTGAGAAGCACACGTCAGAGAAAGGTAAAGATACTATTATGTAAAGGTGAAAGTCAGATCAAGACAGTCATTCACATTGTTAATGTATTTATTTCTGCAAACAGGATTGTCAGCTGTATCTTAGCTTTGGGACAAACCTGCTCACAAAGAGACCAGTGGAAGTCGCTATTTTTGCGAATTTCAGGTAAGCTTTAGATGGGTCAGATCCCAGAGTTCCTGTGCCCGTCTTTAGCAGGAAATCACCCACTCTCCAATAAAAGCTTAAGACTTTTTTTTTTTGACACATGACAAGCAGAGCATTGGCTGTGCTTTACACAACCACCCTACTTCCTTTCACATTAAACTGTGAAACGAGCCCACGGCTTTGCAGGTGCTGGAGGCGAGGTGCAGGTCCTCCCTCAGCAGAGCCGGGACTGGGCGCCAGATCCGCACCCGCCTCAGGGGCAGTTACTGACAGTTACGGCCAGTGCTGACATTACATAACTCTCAGTTTTGGGATGGCACGTTATCACACCCGCGGCCGAATCCTCGACCGAGGTGTGAAGAGCCAGTATTGATGTCGCGGCGCCGCGTCGGTGCCAGGCTGGCGCAGGGAGCGGGATCGCCGCTCACACGGCCGCCCTCGGCGGGGGCGTCGCGGCCGCCTCAGCGCTGCGCGAGCGGCACCGGGGGGTCCGCCCGCCCCCGCGCGGCCTCCCCAACGCCGAGCAAGATGGCGGCGGGCGCGGGACCGGCCGGCGGCGGCGCGTTGGCCCCACCCTCCGGTGCGCGGCCCAATGGAATGAATGGGCTATAAATAACGGCCAATGGGGCGGCGGTTAGCGCTCTATATAAAAAGGGCGCAACGGCAGTGCCGCGGCTCCACTCCAGCTTGGGCGGTACGGGGCGCAGAGCAGCGCGGACATCCTTGCTATAGCTGCGGAGCCCTCGGTAAGTACCGGGGCAGCCGAGTCATTATGCAGCCTTAAGACAAGGGATTTTAAATTTTTTTTTTTTTGCATTTTTCCTGGTTTTTTTTTTTTCCCCTTTTTTTCTTTTTTTTCTTTTTTTTTCCCCCCCCAGCTGTATGGGGTGGAGCCGGTCCTGCTGAGGAGGGGAGCGGGGGACGGCGCGGGGCAGGGCAGGGGCGCAGCCGGGGCGCGGGGCGCGACGCAGGTGCTCACCGGGCTGGCCCCGCTTTAAAACCAGATTAACCCGGTATTTAGCAGGGTAGTTACATATGCTCGCCCCGTCCAGGTCCCCCCAGGGAGCCGTCTGTTGTGTAAGGGCTTGTCGGATGCCGCCCGCCCCTCCGCTCCCCGGCCGGCTTTCAGCCGTTGCGCTGCGGGCGCTGCCGCCGCTCGGGACCCCCTGGCCCGGCAGCGCTGGGAGGAGGCGCGGCCGCGCTCCGAGGGCGCCGCGGAGCCGCCCCGCTCACCTGCCGCTGGACCGCGGTCCCGGCGGGGCCGAGCCACGCTCTGCCCCGCGGCCCCGGAGCCACCCGCGGGGTCTGCCCGGCGCTGCCGCGGCCGCTCCGGGCGACCTTGGGGGCGTCCCCTCACCCGGGCGGTGCCCCGGGAGGCGGGAGAGCCCCTGCCCCTACGGCCGGGATGGTGAGGACGGGGCAAGGTTGGTGGAGGTGAAGAACTTCTGTTCTTGCGTCCTTCCTCCCGCTTGTGGAAGGTGATGTAGCAGCAAAGGTGTGAAAGGCGCGGGTGGAACACGAGCCAAGGTGACCTTGCCTGGGTGCCTGGCGTTCCCCCGGGCGGTTCGGAGGCTGCCAAGCCCCCTGTGATAGGCTTCCCCTCTTTCTCCCCTAGTGACTGCGGTAGGGTCAGCCATGCCCTTCTCAAACAGCCACAACCTCCTGAAGATGAAGTACAAACCTGAGGAGGAGTACCCTGACCTGAAAGCTCACAACAATCACATGGCCAAGGTGCTGACCCCGGACCTGTACAAGAAATTGAGAGATAAACAGACCCCCAGTGGATTTACCCTGGATGATTGCATCCAGACTGGGGTTGACAACCCAGGTAATGGGACCGTTAGATCTGCATAATGATCTGTTCTCCCTCCTGACTGGAAGTGCTTCTTAACAACGGCACCCAAAACTCTTGAGCTACTGAGGGGCAAATCTTGCAAAGCATTGAGAGACTGCTCTAAAGGCATGGCCTTATTAAGAGGGTGTGCTCCTTCAAGCCATGTTCCATGCCGTGATCTGACATATCAATTCCCAGACACTTCAATTATGTAACTACTCTGCTAAATACTTTAAATCTGAAGAAAAAAAAAAACCAAACAAACCAGAAACCTCAAACCAAATACATTCTAATTATAACGCAGCCAAGGAGGGAGGGGGGGGGAAATGTTGGCTTACCTGGCTATCCTGGTCTATTCTTATTCCAAACTGGTTATGTGATGTTCTCTAGCACTTCTATGAGAAAGGGGGAGCAGATGTGTTTACATGTTAACATTACAGTATTTATTTTTACTCTAGCAATATCAAAATGGCCCAACTAAATAATCAGAGACTGCCTCCTGATGAGGAGTACCCGGACCTGAGCACGCACAACAACCACATGGCCAAAGTTCTAACCCTGGATTTATACACGAAACTGAGAGACAGAGTCACGCCCAGTGGCTTCACCCTGGATGATGTCATTCAGACTGGGGTTGATAATCCTGGTAAAACGCGTTGAGAATATTCCGTGTGAACCAGCTGAAGTAACTGGTGCTTTTGATTATGGTGACTTAAAACTAATCTTGTGGAGGTGGTATTTATGAGCAGACTACAGAAACATAGCTCTGTAGCAGAAGGAGCAAAAGAGTGAAGCATGCTTGCTTACAGCAAAGCATGATTGTTTAGACATAAAGTTCTATCCAGTGATCTAAATTAGCTAGTAAAATTAGATGTGCTGTGCAAATTTGTCCTAAACCAGGCTTGACAAAGGAGCATGGTTTAATGACAACAGCTATGGGTTTCCATAGCACTGGATTTGATTAACTGGATGGAAGTGCAAAACGTAGGGTCTCTCCAAATGTTTTTATGTAAGAATGAATTTAAGTGACTAGACTTGCCACTAAAGAACTTGCCTGGTTAGTGCTGCGCTGGAATACAGCCAAACGTCACCCAAACTTAGCTCTTCTGACTTTATTACCACTTCAGGCCATCCCTTCATAATGACAGTAGGATGTGTGGCTGGTGATGAAGAATCCTATGATGTGTTTAAGGAGCTCTTTGATCCAGTTATTGAAGACAGGCATGGTGGCTACAAACCAAGTGATCAGCACAAGACCGACCTGAATGCCGATAACCTGCAGGTATAAACTTCTGATCAATTACAGGTTAATGGTCTGAGGACAGTAAAGTTGTTGGCAGCTGCCTAAAACGATTGTTCAGGCTCTGTCCCCTCGCTTTCGCTGAGCGCAGACCCATGGGCTGTGAGTCTGATGCAGGCAGACTGAAGAGTTTGCTGCTGTAGGATGTCAGTGGCTGGGTAGAACCAGGCAGCTGGCATGCAGCAGGAGCTTGCCTCAGGTGCTGCTGCGGCATAGGTTGTGCCAAACACCTTCTTTATGTACTTCTGTGAACCGTGGGCTTAGTAGTGAAGCCTAAACAACACTGTTCTAGGAGTCATGGACTGTCATAAAAATTAAAACACTTCCTGCTATCTGATCTTGGATCTTAAATATCAGCTGATGGTGTCACACTATAGAACAGACAGTATGGCTAGGAGTAAGGATTTCTGCCTGGTTTATTGATTTCAAATGTTACTGTAAACTCTAGGAGTTCCTGATGACATGTTGATGAACTTGCCATAGGTCCTACTAAAAATAAGAAACTTTGGAGAACAGTAATGAATAAGTTTTGTTTGCAAAAGTAAACACCTGCCTAAAGAAGGGTTTTCCTCATGTTGATACTTCTGGATTGCAGATCTGAAGTGGTAACAGAAGCCCACAGTAGTCTGAAATGGATATAACACTGATGATCTGGTGGTATTCCTATCTTTTAGGACTACTTAGTAGCTGTACCCTTGGCCTCTAAGCAAGGGTTGTGTCACACATACTTGATCTGATGCTGAAGGAAATAGTCCTGAATTAAGACACTGTCTTACAGACCGAGTAGTCAATACCTCAAGTGTAAGGTGCACGTTCAGATGTATGGGAGCTATGTGTATTTAGGGGAGGTAACTTGGTAACAGGGCTGTACTCACTGGTTTCCTAATCTCATAGGGAGGTGATGACCTGGATCCCAATTACGTGCTAAGTTCCCGTGTCAGAACTGGGAGAAGCATCCGTGGATTCTGTCTTCCCCCGCACTGTAGTCGAGGAGAGAGGCGGGCTATTGAGAAGCTCTCTGTTGAAGGTAAGCGAGAGCTGGGTGCATCAGGGAAATACTTCTGTCCCTTGTGCAAGAGCTGTTCTCTGCAGTCTGAAAATGGAGGCAGTTGGCAAAAGCCACCTCCTGGGATACTTGGCCTGAACATGGAGCCTTCCCTGGAAAAGGCTCATTGCGTTAGCGTTGCCTCAGCGTTGCAGTGTGTAGTTGAGAGAAAGAGCACACGTCAGAGGGAAGTTGGGCTGCGTTAAGTTGACCTTTGCTGATCTCAAAAGCTTCTGTCTGTGTGTGTGTGGTGAAAGGAGTTGGTTCATCAGGGCTCAAACCTGAAATGTAACAGGTATGTGGCAACTACAGAGCTTGAGTCATGGGTGTGCGGTATTCTGTGGCTGCTTTTAATTGACTTTCATTAATGCTCAGCTTGCTTAGAGGTGTAGTCTTGCTCCAAATCTGCAGCTGACTAGAGTAAGTCCTAGTTTTCAGTGAAACTCCTTAGCTGGAAGTTTTTTCTGTTGCCTTCCAATGCCATTGAGTGGAAGAATGATGATATGCTCAAGGTGCAGTTCTGGAGGCTGGGAGTATGGTTGTTCTAAAAGCTCTCAAGGGCAGGGTAATAGTCCTTGACTAGAATAATACTGTTTGTTCTATTCATGACTTTGGCTCTCCTTGGAAGAGGGCAGTCCACTTGCGAGTTCTGCAGCAGTAACGATTCTATACTGCACGTAAGGGAACAAAGGCTACTTGTATAAGCCTGGAAGGTGCAGACAAATCATCTGATACTGCCTCAAGTTCTGCAATGCCACAAAGGCATTGCTGTTGCAGATGAAAGCAAGGGAGGAACCAAACCCAGCAGATCAGACATTGCCATACTGTGTGTGTGGTCTGTAAAGTGCTGAGAGTGTCTAACACCTTTGGTCCCATCCTGAAAGTGCCTCTCTCTTTCAGCTCTGGGTAGTCTGGATGGTGATCTCAAGGGAAAGTACTATGCTCTGAGGAACATGACTGATGCAGAGCAGCAGCAGCTGATTGATGACCACTTCTTGTTTGACAAGCCAGTTTCTCCTCTTCTGTTGGCATCTGGGATGGCACGAGACTGGCCTGATGCCAGGGGCATCTGGTGAGTATGTCTGGAAGAAAGGAGTCGTATGAGATCCCTGCAAAAAAATACTGTACTTTTGGTGGTGACAGCTACTGTTGGGCTAAACAGCAGCTTCAACTTGTAATACTGAATCTGATGAGAAACTTTTGCGGTGTCCTCTGGGGAAAGTTGCGGCTTAACCAGCAGAATTTGCACAAGTGTTATTATGCTGGTAGGAACAAGCCAGCTTGGCTGGCCTAGAACCAGAGCATGCCCATAGCACAGGTTAGTGAAGCACCAGAGAAAAATTGAACCAGTTTATGAAAGTAAATCATTTCTAATGGAGCAGACGTACTGCTGCATTCAGCTCTTGTCCAGGAGCTGAGAGTAACTTGCAGTACAAACCATAGCAGTGTCTTAGAGATGATCCTGGGTGCATAGTTATTCCCTTGGAGTCTCATGACTTCTGCTTGCAGAAACTCATTGGTGCTGGACTAGTGTGACTTTACCTGTATTAGAGATAAGATTTCCCCCTGTCCCCAGAGACTCGGTGACAGGAGTCGACTGATGCAGAGGTATGGAATGGAAGGATTCTGCTTCTTAGATGTAGGTCACCTACATAAAACTCTGCATCTCAGAGCTTCTGCAGCATAATTAACTTGCTCCCTTGTAAGCTGAGGGCTAGGTTTTCATCAGCAGGAATGCTCCAGTCTTATTACTGCAGCTGTTTCAGTACAACCCAGAGGAAGCACGCGTTGTTTCTGTAGGTCACCTTAAAGATTGCATCATCTACCTGCAGATTGCCAGCACCAGATAGCGCTGTCATCTGAGCATGACTAATCTACGGGCATGAAGTGTAATGTCTTAGTGTTGTCTGCATAAATAGCTTTCCTCGGGTACTAGCTAATATTTGATCCTAATCAAGTTCAGAAATTACCAGCATGATAAATATCATTGGTGAGAGTACTTGCTGTCAGCTGCAAGCTGGGACAAGAGGAGCCTATTGTTCAGAGGTTTTGATAGCATCTCTGAAGAGACCTGATCAAAAGTTAATAGTGAAAATAAGATACAAAGTGCAATTTAACAGAATCTGACAATTCTGATAAGAAAGCTTTGTTACAAATGGTCAACATGATGTTATGGACATCACTATACAGGGCAGCCTCAGAGTCTGTACTAGTCACCCTTCTGCAAACTGCTGAGCTGATGAAATAGCTTAAATTTGTAAAATGGGGCCACAAGTGAGCTAGGGGGATGAGGGGATTTTAGGGTTTGATACTGTAAGAAAAGGTAATGCCATGTTGTTACTTTGACCTGTTTAGATAAAGGCCTATTCAAACTACCTCTTGTAAAGAGCAGGGTAAGGACTCCCAGCTTAACTCAGGTCCTGCACAGGCAAAATAATTAAGATCCATTTCTTCGATGAAGCAATTAAGTGAGCCTCCTGAAATAAAAGCTACAGTGATGAGCAATTTGTTGCTCTTCAAAATGAGAGGTGGGAAGACAACGACTTGTTTGCTTTGTCCCCTAGGCACAATGATAACAAGACCTTCCTTGTCTGGATCAATGAGGAGGATCACCTCAGAGTTATTTCCATGCAAAAAGGTGGCAACATGAAGGAAGTATTTCAGCGCTTCTGTACTGGGCTAACAAAGGTAAATCAATATTGCCTGAGCTGGTATGTGGTTCTCTGGTTAGAGCTGAAATGCAAACTTCAAGCCCTCTCCTGAGTTCTGCATGGTTGTGTTTCCAGAGATCCAGGCTATGAAAGATCCTGATGAGGTCCAGAGCTTGAGGGCTCTGAAGCACCTATATTGGTAAAAAGCCTTGGGGCTATGAAATCTAGAATACATCTCTGATGTGGTGGCAACCTTATCCAGATGTCCAAAATTTTTTTTTAAAGAAATTTGACATAGTTCTCTAAAGCTTTGAGACACCTTGGGTGGGAGGGGAAATTACTTGAATGAGGATGGGCAAAGCTGGACTGCAGTTTCTAGGCTGGATGCTGTTCTCGCCTGGTTTTGATATGAACTTAAGCTTTACCAGCCCGTTTTCTGATCTTAAGAGGTGTGTCAGCTTGACAGGTTCTAAATCAAACTTCCCAGGAGATAGTGGCATAACAAGTGTAACTTTTAAACTTAGCCTGATCAAGGCCATAAAAGCCACTTGTTGGTGGCCCTTTTTTTCCAGATGGAGGGGGCTTATGTGACTGAAATAGCTCTTCCAAGTGTTGTGGCTGTTGCTAGGTGACTGAAGCTGTAAATGAGCACTAATGGATGTCCTACATCCTTCAGGCAGAGAACAATCTCTAAACATTCATTCTTTCTATTTATAGATAGAAACTCTCTTCAAGGCCAAAAACTACGAGTTCATGTGGAATCCACACTTGGGCTACATCCTGACCTGCCCATCCAACCTCGGAACAGGGCTCCGTGCCGGTGTGCACATCAAGCTGCCACACCTTGGGAAACATGAGAAGTTTGGAGAAGTCCTCAAGAGGCTTCGGCTGCAGAAACGAGGCACAGGTGAGAGTTGATATGTTGATGGCCAGGTCAGTGTGCCCTAAGACACCATCAGGAGCCTGGCTACAGCCAGAGCCGTGCTTTGTTCACATTGGTCTGACAGGCAATGACATTCAAAAGGTTACTTTGTAATGCACATGGAGAGAACAAAGCCTTAAAATTGTTTGTTGGGGTGCCAGTGCTCTGCTTACACTGCTGTGTGTGGCTCTCTGGTTATGTCCTGTGTGTCATTCTGAGCACTGGATAAGGTGGACCTGGTGGCAGCTGTGTTTGCACTGTAAGCAGGGATGGGAATCCTGATTTACCCACAGGAGCTATCTCCTAGCCAGAAGTTATTTCTGACCATGGGTTAGTTTGCTCATGGGTCAAAAGAATAAAGACCTGGCCTAGTGGCAAGGTGTGTGGTTCATGTTGGCAGTCACGTGTGGCTTCATCTCCCTGCATGTAGGAGGAGGCACCAGTGGCAGCTTGTAGAGAATCATCCTGCTGTGTCCCCACCTCCAGCAGGTGAGGGGAAGAGAGGCAGACTCACCTGCTCTGTCTGTGGTCAGTGTTCTAACTAAATCTCTTGCTGCAGGTGGTGTGGACACAGCTGCTGTTGGAGGAGTGTTTGATGTCTCCAATGCTGATCGTCTTGGCTTCTCTGAGGTGGAGCTGGTGCAGATGGTGGTGGATGGTGTGAAGCTGCTCATTGAAATGGAAAAACGCCTTGAAAAAGGCCAGTCCATTGATGACCTCATGCCAGCTCAGAAATAAAGCACTTTATTCTCATGCTTCCTAACTTATTGGATGAATAATAAAATGTCACTCCAATTCAAACCCTTGGGGTCAGAGCCCACTTAGTTACACTGTAGAGAAGTCTTCCATCCATCTGTGTTAGAGTTTATTTTTTTGATGGTTGAGATGTTGCTCAAAATGAAATAAACTATTGTTTGGCCTGAGATGTCTTAGATACGTTAACTGAATGTCTTTGAGATTTAAGTGACTTGGTTTTCATAGTTACGCTAGATGGGCTGGTTTTGTGTGCAGGCACATCTTCCTGGCTGTGCTGCTGCAGACCACCTGAGTTGGAATGTTGTTAAAGCAGAAGTTGAACCTTTAACTTGATTGTAGTTGCTGTAAATTTGAGAACTGGTGTTAAACATGAGTCACTGCAAACATGCCCTACCTCCAAGGCTTTGACTTGTGCATCTGCTCATGCCAACTGTAAACTGTCATTATCCTGAGTACAGCAAGCCAGGCTGACTGCTGTGAGGGAGGGGAGACAGGGCTGGGTGCAGAGGGCTGCTGTTCTCAGATGGCTCCTCCTGGGGCTACAGAGCACTGCTTTGAGGTCAGACTTGAGCCTGTAGTACTACTGACCCTGAGTTAGTTTGTGGGAAGAAGATTGTCTTCAGTCTCAGGCTGTACAGAGAGGTGGTGTAAACAACCAATTGCTCTTTTGAGACTCAGGAGTGAGGTGAAATCTAGATTAATTAATCCCATGCTTCTAAGTGATTCCAGTTCAGTCAGGGAAGACATGGGGGCTTGGAAGCTGCCAGTTACAGGAAAACACCAGATAATGATCTTTCTTCAGCTGACTCTTGTTGGCCCATGCACCCGTTGTCCTGTGAACCTAAAAATGAGCAGTATAGCCAACTGAAACATGGTAAGTTGGTTTTCTTTTCCAAACTGGGTCTGGCGTGCAAGCTCAGGCTCTTCTCTGGGTGTGAGCTTGGAGTGTTGCATCAAGTAGGTCTGTTTCCCAGAATGGCTGTACATGTGTGCTTGCAAGTGTGGAAGCATCACATTGTTAACCTACAAGAGCAGCATTTTCCAGAAGTATTGATAAGTGTGAGCATCATGCCCTTAGAAACAGCAGCGTTCGCAGCTCATGCGGATGCACCTGCTCAATAGCCCTACCCACAGCTAAAACCCAGCTTTGAGAGAGGGAGCATGATGAAAGGTTGATGCAGAGCTCCACGGCATGTGGCTTTATATAGGTTTGCATAGATAACTGAAGCTTTCTTTTGTAAAGGCTGTGATATTTCTAAGGCTGTGATTGCAGGCTGTCACTTAGCTGAAGAGATGACTCCAGCTGGGATAAAGCTAATTTAATTTTGGTGAGAAAAGGCTGAGTGAACATCTCTGATCAAAAATTTTTTTTTTCCTTTTAATACAGCTTTCTATGTGTTTCAAATTTAACTGGGTGGGGGAGAGGAGATCACACGTAAGAGTTTTGTTCTGTGCTGGGTGTTCCTGTATTTGAGTTAATCAGCACAGGGATTTTTCTGTACGAAGCTTGTGGGAACGAAGAAGAGAAAATGGTGAAAGAGACAACCGGTTGGTTCTGTATATTCTTTAGATCCCCCATGCTGTGCTTCATGTCACTGTTCACAGACGCTTGGCAAATAGCTGGTTTTGCTTCTTGTAATCAGAGAGTGTTCATTTAGTGGTGCCTCTCCTCAACACGGCGTCGTTACTGCACTCACAGCAATTACCTAATGGAAGGAGATGCCTGAAAACTTGTCTATTTTTTTCTAGCTATATCAGCTGGACTAATAAAAACATTTCTCTCTCTATGCATCTTGTTTCTCCTATGTTCTTAGCCCTTGGGAGCTGCTCCATCTGTCTCCTTTTAGCCCCTGAGCCCCTGCAGTCTGAGGCAGCACCTGTAGCTGGCTAAAACATTGCGGGCAAAGCAGCAAGCCAGTCTTTAATGCTGGAATCCAACTAGAAAATACTTCCTTTTAATTGGTTTTGTTTCCCACCCACTACCTTTGCTGTGTTCCCTCCTGTTGCTACCCTGAGGAATAACACGACTGTGCTTTTGTTGCAGCTCCTACAAAGCAATTGAAAATATTCCAGAGAAAAAGTGTGTCATGGCAAAAGGCTGGACACAGCGACATTTCCCAGCTGGGACTTGCTAAAAACCTCTGGTCAAGAGAGAAATTAAACCTCCCACCCCTTTGCCTTAAAAGCTTTGTTTTGGATCTTGCCGTTACTCGCCATCGTGCCCGTCGCTGGGTGCCCATTGTGGATTGTATGGAGCAGCCACTCGCTTGTTCCTTGGGCACCCAAAATGATGCCAGGTGGTGCTGTGGAACAGGGGTTTTTGGTCACTGCTGTGCTTTGTACAGGGGAACTGAATTTGCCTTGCTGCCAGAGCCACCTGTGTCCCATAGCTTTTGTGAGGGAGCCGTCTGGCTCGTGCTGTTGTCACACCCTGCAGGGATGGCGTGATTCCTCACCAGGCCCGGGGCGGTGCACAGGCTCCTCTGTTTTCCCTGGCAGTGCTGGAGGTGTGTGGGTGCAGGCTGGGGGAGGACAGGGGCTGGGAGCCCTTGGGGCCGTCTCCAGGCTTTCCCATGGCATTTCAGCTGGGCTTCCCACACGCTGGGGAGCAGAGGTAGTCGCTGCTGTCCTGCTGCCTTGAGGCAGCCCCCTCGTCACATTGCCCTCCTGGCTGGCAGGTTGTCTGAGGTGCTGCAAGACATGTACCGCTTTTACAACGTTTCCAAGGGGAATTTCTGTTTGTCTTTTCCTTCTGCTTCCCTCGAGAGCAGCTGCCCAGCCCTGGCTGGTGTGTGGTGCCAGCACCAGGCAGTGCCTGTGCCGGCAGCGGTCAGTTGTCCATTCCCCTTCCCTCTGGGCACATGTGGCACAGCAGCACGCTGCCTGCTGGCATCCCAGGATCCTTGATCAAGAGATCAAGCTGCTTGGGAAACCACTTACCTCTCATGTTACACTTACTGGCAGCAGACTGCCCGTAAATGCTCCTTATCCCTCTTCCATGCTGTCTACTGGAAAATGATTCGTGGTCTCTCATGCCCTTGTGGATTCAGCCACAGGAGGGATGGTGGTAAAGCTCAGCACCACAGCACCAGCCCTGCCACGGTGTGGGAGGCTCCCAGGCCTTGGCACAGTGGTGAAGCTCCCTGCACGCTCCCTTGTGCCTCTGGCCAAGCGAGGGGACGGAACCGCTGCTTCACGAGGTCTGGGTGCTCCAAGAAGGCTCCTGCTTCCTGAGATGAGGTGACCAAACCATGTGCCTCCTCTCTCACAAAAACAAGGGATGGAGCAAGGTGGTTTTACCTGCTGGATGCCTGGTGAGAGCCCTGCCTGGGGCATAGGAGGCTCCTGCTCGAGTCCTGCCGTCTGCAGAGGATCCGTCTGCAGAGGATCCTTGTTTGGCTCGTCTCGGCTCAGCTCCAACCACAGCCAAGGGCAGGGCAATGCTTTCCTCCTGCTCTCCATTTTGCCCAGGATCCATTTCTAGGCCAAGGAGGAAAAGGAAGGTGCTGTTGCCTAATGACTCCAGCGCCGACCTGGAAGGGTTTAGGCTCCAGCCTGTCCTCAGATGAGCACAATCATACTTTTATGCAACATGGAATAGGTTGAGCAGAAGAGTTGGAGTGGTTTTTTTCTTTTCTCTCCACCCACCCGCCCACACACAAAAAATGTGGTAGCATCGTAGGCAGGGCTGCCTTCTGAGGATGGAGACAGCATCACAGCCTTTTCATCTCCTGTTTGCTTTTCCCCTGGGGTAGCAGCAGGCCAGCAGGCTCCTTTGCCTTCCCATCTCTCCTAAAAAACCATAGTTACAAAGCTGGAAATAGCCCTCCACCAGCAGGACAGGGCACTTCCCCACCATTATAGGGCTTCTTCAGGTTTTAGTTGACCCCAGTGAAGGGGGAGCCCAGCCCAGTGATGAACGACCCCCCCTTGGTGTGAGATGCTGAGATGAGAGGCTAATCAGAACTGGGCCTCTTGCATTGCTTGACCCTCTTCCCCTGTTTTTAACATGTTAGGATTTATTTTCTTACACAGAAATCACACAAGTCCCTGAGCAACTCCAGTTCGAGGGAACAGGCCCTGGACTCCCAGCCCACCAGCACCTCCCTGGCTGCCAGCAGTGAGGGCTGCCCGAGATGTTGGTACATGAACCACTGTGCCTCCCCTGCCTTTTGAAAGACCATCTGGTTTGTTGGGTTTTTTTGTCCAAACGCTGCATAGAGCCAGGCTGAGTGCACCAGGTGAGACGTCCTACCTTGCTATACCCACAGAGTGGGTCTAGTGATTAAATTGGCAGTGTGAGCTCAGCCTGTGATCGACAATTACCAGGGAAAATCTGCAGTATCAGACAGGGTAAAAATAAACAGAGAGATGCATCCAATCCTACTAAACATCTTTGTTTTTCTCCTCCAGCCAGTGAGTAAGACTGTGAGAAACCATTTATATATACATATATTTTATATATATATATATATGCATGTGTATATATATATCTGCGTGAATTAAACTTTCAAAGGGCAAAATGCCTCATGTTCAACACCCAGGAAAATTGGTAGAAAAATGTGAACATTGAAGTTTTTTAATGAATGTGAAAAGTTCAGCTAAAAATACAGAATGGGCAACCCTGAGCTTTCTATGATGCAATCTGAGAATAAAACAAGAACAGAAGTTTAATTTGACAGAAGGACCTCAGCTTCTCCGTGTTTATTGCAGGTGGGTGTGAGGTTTGGCTGCAGTCTGGTTGCTTTTTCCACATCCATTATTGATGACCAGAGAGTGAAACTGAGAATAACCTGTGCTGAGGAGACTTTGAAGTGTCATGTTATATTTTTGCAGTGACTTACTGTGATGGTGTTTGATGGTGGTACTCGAGCACAAGGCAGCTTTCCTGGATTACTTAGGAATGGACGACCTGGAAAACAAACTCTCCTGAAACCCCATGTTCTTTAGCCTGGCTTGGCAGGGCAGTGAGCACATACTCTGAGGACAGGTTTGATGGGGTGTAAATAGTGCCTGTTTGCAGTTCGAGTGCTGCTGCACGTCCAAACCGCAGCGAAGCTGGAGGGAAAACCAGTGGCAGGTTCAGCTCCAGTGCCGGCTCTGCCCATGGGAGCTGATGGAGGCTGGGCACTGCCTTCGGCACAAGGGTGATTTCTCCTGCTGCGCTGACCCAGCTGGCCAGGGACAGGCTGGAGGCAGCAAGATGCAAACGAGATGGCTTTGGGGCACAAGTGGTGAAGCAATTTCGGGCAGGAAAGCTGGCGTTTCACTAAGTCCTTGCGGTCTGCCCACAGAAACTGGCCTGTCTCTCTCCACGCTGCGGTGAAATCCCCTGAATCATCACTAATCACTGCTCGGGATGACGTTGTTCCCAGGCTGGGCATAGCACGCCTGCTGCTACCAGGAAGCCGGCAGAGCCACCCCGGTGCTGGTGCCGATCCAGAGGCTCTGTTGGGAGTGAGGGACTGATGGTGTCCACATGGGCTGCAGAGGTCTCTGGTGGGAATGGACACCGTGAGGGCTGTGGAATTGTGTTGCTGTGTAAGAGGGCTGTATTGAGCAAAGGCCATTGGGATACCATCGTCTGGGATCGTTGCTGTAACAGCCTCCGAGTTGGGACTTGTCTGGGGAGAGATGGCTCCAGAAATACTTGTGGGAATGTGCAGGAGAAGAGGATTGTGAGGAGCAAGAGCACTCATGGCCCCAGAGTATCGGCTCCTCGCCACAGGGCACTGATGGCTGGCTTATTTTCTTTTTTTTTGTTGTTTTTTAGAATTATTTTATTTTAAGTAAGTCATTATTTTAAAGGGAAACATGGTTGAGCTCCTCAGGATGCTCTTTTCCCCAGAGCTGGAATGAGTGCCTTACCTCCTCCCCTCTGACTCTGGGATGTCCTCCCTTTCCCGCTGCTCGGCCAAGGGGACAGGCTGCTGCCAACACCTCTTCCCCTCCTCGGTCTGGTGGGTGGCACAGGGTGCTCTCTGCTCCCACTGAGGGCTGGCTCCAGCCTGGGAAGGGGCCCCGACCCAGCAGTGACCCAAACCTTGCACTTGCCCAGAGGGTGGGGAGCAACAGCTCAGCTGTTTCCCACTGCTGAGAGCTTCGGGAGAGGCTTGAGGGTTTCTTACAGCTGTCCTGGAGGCCGGAGGGTTGCTGAGCAGGAAATGCAAGGCTGGGCATGCATGGACACGTGTGCAGGGGCTGCAGTGTGTCCAGCTGCCCCTGTGCTCAGCTTCTGTGTCCACCAGGTGCTTGGGCGCCTCCCCATTCTGCCTGTGGCTCTCCAGAGGCTGATCTCCAGCCCACACTAGCTCTCACAACATCCCAGAATGTGTGCCTCACTTCCTGGCAGTAACCTAAATTTTGGACAAAACCAGGCCCCAGACCCATTGGGAATCATCAGTCTGGCCCCACGAGCCACCCCTAAAGCATCCAGCCTGTCTCCCCACAAAGTCACAGATTTTGTGGCTGGTGGTCTCTTGTGTCCTCACACAGGCAACAGGACTGCGTGTTTTGGGATGCAGCCCTGGGCTGCTACCCCACTATTAGAAAGGTGCCATGTCCCTCTCCTCTCCTGGGGGGACCAGGATGTCTCCAGGGGCCAAGCACCCCTCCCTGCAGCCTCCTGCTGCTTCCCCTGGAAATGCCTTTGAATTGACTCGGGTAGCTGGGAAAACCCTTGCATGTGGTATAAAATGCAGCTTTAAAAGCAGACTGAAGTTGTGTTTTGTTTTTCCTTACAAGGAATAAAGATTGGCCCTGGAGCAGTATTTATGAGCAATGACACTAAGCAGTGGGTCAGCTGAAGAGGCAGATGGCCACGGTATCTTTTCCAAATACTTTTATATAATCAGTGCCAAAGCCAGCAATGACATGTCTTTGTGGATAGTCTATGTACTCATTCAGCCTTTCCTGGGATACCTGTACACCCTCATTCTCTTTTGAGATAGTTTCCATTGCCATTGACACGGCCACATCGAGATTTTTTTCCTACAGCTTAGCTCAAGAGTGAAGCCTCCACCAAGAACAACTCCTCTGGAGAGCCATCATCTTGTATAGGAGCTGTTTGAGTGCCCACCTGACGTGCCTTTCAGCTCAGTTTATTCACTTGCAGTTAAAGCCAGCCCTGAGCAGGGACCACCAAACCCACAGATTACATTACCTAGAAGAGATTTGGAATAAATACATCAAAAAGATACGGAGAAACAGTGAAACACAGTTATAAATCCAAGAGATATTTGAGGCTGAATGGGCATGGGAACACTTTTTAAAAAGACTCATAGAACAAGGAAGTGAGATAAAACTCTTTTTTAAAAGAAATTTTAAGATACTAAGAAACATCTTCCAGTAGGTACCAGCGAGCAGGGAAAAAACCATTAAGCCAGTGCTTAGTCCCATGACACTTCCAAACACAAACCTCCACCATTAAACTTTATTAATCCTCCTTTCTGATTTCTGTGTGGGTCATTTAGCATTACTTAATACTGAGCTTGGGGGAAAACCTAATAAGCCAACCACTAATCTTTGAACTTGGCATAATTCTCTCTTTTGCTATTTCCCAACATGTTCTGTCCTGTCCTTCCACCCCACTGAGAAATCCCTGGGGAGCTGGCAGAGGGAACTGGACGGCGGCAGCGATCACTGGCACCCAGGACACACCGGGTGGCTGAGGGGGTGCAGTGTCCAAATGAGCTGTTGTGGAAGACATTTTGGGACTTGGAAATGATCCTCTCAGAAAGGGTAACCTGTGGGGAGAGACTATTGCCAAGCCACACGAGGAATGGGACCCTTGTAACACAAGAAAATTAGATATGAATATATTTATTTTAAGCGGTGGTGCTCACACTCTGCATGAAGCGTGCAGCTAAAGTATGTTTTACAAGCAGATGAAAGCTTGACAGCATTTCCTCTCCTTTCCAAGACAGAAAAGCCTCCTGCCACACCCTCAGGTGAGGGGACATGATGCTGACCCAGGGGAAGGAAACCTCAAGGGCTGGGCTTTGAGGGCATCAGCAACAGTGAAAACCCCAAAGTCTGGATTGGAAAAGAAAATAGGATCAGTCCTTCAGCTTATGCCAGGCCTGATGCTAACTATACTCTGTGCTACTATGATGCTGCATTTAGAAAAGCATCATTCAGGCTTTTAACTGGCCCTTGGAGAGTACCATTAGCCCCATTTCACAGCTGCTTGGCTGAGGCTGGGGACAGGGTGGCCAACGGGGCTCTTGGACACGATCCTCTGCTGTGCCACTCACCCTCTTCAGACGTGAGGGTTAACCTGCTCACTCTTCTTCTTCTCCACATGGAACACAGGAAAAAAGGTAAAAGATCCTGGTTTGAGATGTGGAATCCTCCCCTACCTGAGTGTCTCCCTCATGTACAAACTCACTCACAGTGCTGGGCGAGGATTTCAACCAAGTATTTTTGTCCCAGTGAGCTGGATTTTATTTATGCCCCTTTTGGTCTGTTCCTTCCTCAAGATTAAAAAAAAAAACAACAACAAAAGTAAAAATAAAGTACAAAGGTCTCAAGAGAGCTCAACCTTTCCTCTCCCTGCTGCCTTTCCTGCAGAAATAGAAAATTCCTGCAGAATTTCTCCTGGGAAGAGACTGTAAAAAGTACATTATTGGAGGTGAAGAGCCTTCTGGTTCACGTGCAGCTGAAGACCCCAGTGCCTCCCACAAGTCATGTCCCACCAACATGGAGAGGGCACTGAAGGGGACATCACCTTCCGCCCCAGCTCGGGACAGACTCTGGTGCCAAGCCAAGTGCTGACAGCAAAAACACCCTGCAACAGATGTGGCCAAACCCTGGTCTGCAGTCCCCAGGCTCATTTTTTCAGGTGCTGGGCTTTGTCCTCCAAGTTTTGGCTATTTTGGGGTGTGGGACCCCTCATCTATTGCACCCTGGGGTGGTGGTAGTGGCAGGATGGAGCTTTGCTGTCCCAAGAAGGCTCAAAGGGCTTGGGTGGCAGCAGGAGTAGTCTCACAGAGCAAGGACCACTGCAAGGATCCAACCAAAGGAGCCCCAGTAAGGAAAAGGGGTAAAAGCAGGGAAAAGCTGGGGAGAAACCTTCTTGCAGGATGAAAGCAGGGTCATAAAGCCAAGGCCAGAGCTGAGCTGCCCTGGCAGGCTGTGTTCCCTCGCTCGCATGGAAACGGGAGCGATGCCCTCCAGCCTGGCTGTTCTCTCAGTTTATTTTTAAAGGCAGCTCCTGTTTACGCAGACGAGCGTTCCGGCAGCCCCTTCCCAGGGAGGAGCAGGGCAGTGCTGTGGGCAGAGGAGGGAGAGCTGCCCCTGTGCTGGGTGAGCACTATCTAATCAGGGCGAGGGCTGGAGCCCCATAAATGGCAGTGCCAGCAGGCCCCAGCCCACGAGGCTCTGGCAAGCTGGTGGTAGCTCCTATGTCTGCTGTAGGTCAAAGTCACAGTCGGCAGAGGCCTGGAGCACGAGCTGGTATCTTTTGACTTCCCCTCTACACTGAGCAGGCGAAGAATCTTCTAAATAAAAAGCCTCCCTTGGCCCACGCGCAGGAAACAGCCGCCTTTTGAGTCGCTGGGTCGAGCAAGAGACTTCCAAATCAGGGCATCCCTGTCCCGCTGCGGTCCCCGCTGCCTGCATGCGAGCGCTGGGTGGGGAGTGCTCTGTTCTCCCTCCGCTGGAAACGGGTGCCTGTCTGTTCCTATTAAAGGATATTGTTTAATCTCCAGCTGGGCTGATGCTTATGCAGGCTGGAAGCTGCAGCCCAGCAGAAATCCTTGGCAAGTCTCACTAGGACATCAGGCCTGTTTTTGGGGATGCCCGTGTTTTTGTGCAGAGTGCAGAACTGGAACAGAGCAGGGTGCTGCTCTTACAGCCAGGGCTGCTTGTGGCAGAGCTGATGGATCCCAGGAGCTGAGCCCCCATCCCACTGCATGTGTGGTGCTTCCATGGGGCTGCATCCCCTGCCCTGTCCTGGGGCAGAATGTCACTCTGCAGGTGACAAGAACACTGGCCAGGAGAGGGGGACACGGCACCAGCCCCTTGGGGTCCTGCAGGACAACCCCCATGACGGGGGTGACAGGCCAGGTGAGCACCCACCAGACCCGAGGATCTGGCACCAGGGGACTGTCCTGCGTACAGTGATGGGGTCACAGTGCACCAGCGCACCCACCACTGGGACCCCCAGCGCCCAGCTGGGCCTGGGCCAGGCTCAAGGACACGTGGCAGGCGGTGAAGGCTGCCAGCACAGAACAGTGCCAGCAGACAAGGCACAGCCCTTCACTGACCAGGACTTGGTGACTTCCAACTGCATCACTCTCCAAACCCAGGCTGACCCTGCAGCAGCAGGCTGTGGACAGGACTCCACTCACTTTTGGACCTGTATTTCCAGACCATCCATCTGCAGTCCACAGACCCAGGCCCACAACAAGTTACTGCAATTTGGGACTGACCTGTTTTAAGCCACAGACGGTCCCTACTGTCACCTCAGAGTCGACCAAGCTGAATGGGGCCAAACCTGACATGATGTTTCCTGTAAAGCATTAGTGTTTTTGCTGATGTGTTCACCCCACTGAGGTTCAGCTTGGCCCAGAGGCTCACAAAAGCTGCAGGTGATATTTTCTGGGAGCAGTGAGAGGGGACAAGAGCTTCCTTGCTTTTTTTCCACACGCACACCAAGGCACTGAGCTTTGCCTTTAGCTCAGGCACTGCCAGGTCTGGCCACCAGTGCACTGAGCCACCCCCACCCCTCCTGCCTTCTCCTCCTCCCAGCTCCCCAAAGGCAAGGAGGGGTGCAGGCTCATCACAGGAGCAGATGACTTTTTCCACGGAAACAGATGCCTGCTTCAGCTGACGTGTTGCCTTTGTGTTGAGCTTGATCCCACCTATTCTGATTGCCACTGTTGTTGTTGTTATTTCCATAACTGTTTTTCCTCCAGACTTCTGGCGTGTTCCTGCTCCGAGAACACGTTATTTCAGCCCTGCCCACTCCCAGGGCTCTGAGGCTTCAAAAGGCGCCTGACAGACCTGTCCTTCCTGGTGACAAGTGCTCCTTCCTTTGGATTCCCCAGGGACAATGTCACAAGTAGGGAGGAGCTGCCCAAGAGAGCAGGACCGTGGCCATGGCAGGAGGGATGGAGTCCTGGCAGCCAGCCTGGGAACAGGAGGGGAAGGGGTGATACCCCTGGCTGGCACTGAATCAGAGGTGGGTTCCCTTCTTTGCCGAGGGAGAGAACTTTTACCGAATTCAAGCATATGACAGCTTAAGCAAGAGCCAGTGCTCGAGATTTGTATGGATTGCTGCAGGCTAAGGCATTCACAGAGCAGCTTGCTGCTTCCTTCAGTGGTGGCGGTGAGATGGTCACAGTCACCCAAACAGGGAGACTTCAGCATGCATCCCCCAGCTCCCTCCCTGGGACATGCACAGGATATCTCGGGTCCAGCTGATGCAGATGAGCACACTTTGGCCGTGGCCAGGGCTGTCAAGGAGGTACACAGCCCTTTTCAGTGCCTTCAGACAGACACCAGCTCCTTACAGTGAGGATCTGAGAGACTTTCTGGCTCCCCAGAGACACCACTGGCTGACCATCTGAGTTGTCTGAATGTTCAGGACCTCCAGGAAGGTCAGCAGCAGCTTGTACACAGGACAAGTAACCACAGGGCTGTGGTATGGTGTCTCCTCCTAGTTCTTTGCTGAGCCTCATGACTATAAAACAAGCTTGAAGGTCCTCTTTGCATACTGCAAACCCCTTTCTCTTCCCTTCTCCATGGGAGAATATCTCAGGGAAGTTCTCACAGCATTGTGAAAAATTATTGCTTCACTTAGCCAAGAAGCAAACTTAAGATGTTCTCAAACTACTCCACTTACATCTACCAACAGAGAGCTTTTGTTGTCCTACACTTCAGCCTACCCACACTCATCGCAGCGGCCAGAAAGAGATCTAACTTCAGGCTTGGGAAAGTCTGACTCCTACTCTTCCTGCCTTGTGACAGACACTTGCACAAGCCGCACCACTCCCCCTGTGTGAGATCAGGACCTTTCCTTCCTCTTTCGCAGAGGGGCCAGTCTCAGCCACGCGGAAGGGCAGCAGAAGAGCATCCAGCCAGCCAAAGGAGAAGTTGGTCTAGCAACTAAACAAGAAACCAGGGCTAAGAAGTGTCCTGGCCTCAACACAGCCTGGATTCAGACCAGAATAGAGAAATGAAACCAGCTGAGATAGGAAGAGACTTTTTGCTATGATTAGGGAGAGTTTTGTCCTTCACTCCTCAGCTCCCCCCTCTCCCGGGGTAGCACCCACCACTGCCAGCCAGGGCTCTGTGACACAGGGTAAGACAGCAGCAGATCAGGGTGGCCTTCTGTGGAAAACCACGTCTAGAGAAGGAGGTGCCAGTGGGTGACCTTATTTCTTGTGGGTACTCCCCCATACCTGGCAGGCCAGACCCTTGCTGTGGGCAGGCAGCAGTGGTGACCACTGGGGCCAGGCACTGGTGTCTCTGTTATAAGCACTGCGAGGAGGAACAAGTGACTGTCCTAAAAACTGGCCCAATCCTGGGAGAATTGTGCCACGGGAAGGAACTGAACTGCTGCTACTCCCTTCTCAAAGCCACAGATCTATTGCACCTGCTCGAAAATAGAAGCTGAGATCAGATCACTCCAGCCTTTCCTCCTCTAGACTCGCCCCCACTTTTGCTCAGTCTCCTGCTCCAGGACATGGCCTAGTTAGGGACCCCCGTCACTCACAAAGGCAGATTTTAGTACCTTTTCCCGAATCTCAGCACACTCCAGGATTTTCCACACGGCAGCTGGTGAGTGGGATTGCTGGCAGGCCTTTTTGTCTCCAATGGCATCAAGGCTGAGCAGGGCTGTGTTCTAGCTCCTACTGGGTTTAACACCTCATTTCCTTTGCTGTCCTCCCCGGAAAGGCGAGGAGAGGAGGCTGCCTGCCCTTCAGGCTCAACAGCAAATTGTGCAGCACCACACAAGCACTGGCAGCTACAGACTGAAGAACTGGTTTGGGAGCCCAGATTTGCTGGTGGCCATAGACTCTTTGCACACACACAGATTTCTAAATGGGCCCAAGCTGCTCATCAGAGCAACAGAGAGCTGGGGGAAGTCCTCCCAAACTGCACAAAAAGGGTCTGTGAGCTGAAGAAGCTGCTCACAGAATCACAGATCATCCAGGTCCAACCTCCCTGCCATAGGCAGGAACACCTTCCAGTAGACCAGGCTGCTCTAAGCCCCATCCAACATGGCCCTGAACAGTTCCAGAGACAGGGCATCCACAGGTTGTTAGGGAAACCTGCTTTTTTGCCCCAGCCCCTTGCTCTTGCACCACAAGCCAGGCTGGACGGTGCTCTGCAGCCAGGGTGGGTGTCAGGCACCCCTTTAAGGAGAAGCTGAGGCTTAGTTCTCAGCTTGAATGTCATACCAGCCTAGTCACCATCAGGACTGGGGGTACCTCCTCTTCTGTGCTGCACTTCCACACCCTAGAGCCTGGCTGTGAGGCGTCCAGCAAACCCTGTAGCACAGCCAGTGTAACAGGTACAATCAGCATAACCACAAATTTCAATGCAATCCAAAGCTTTACTTCCAGGTTTTTGGTTTTTCATTTAGTAGCATGTCTATCTTTGGTTCAGTCCAAATATAGGAACTTGTTTTCATCCCCTGCTTTCCCTGTACTCTGCTGCTAGATCAATGAAACTCAGCTTTGCAATGAAATGTGGAACGCTACTGCTTCCAAGACAGAAAACTGGGAAAAGGCATCATCTGAGTGACAAAAAAAGGCAAGGATTAAACATTCTTTATTCTCACATGTTGTCGGAGGACAGAAGGGGAGGGTAAGATAGAGGTAGCAGCAAATTAATGAGAAATGCTGGATGCTGGTTAAATAAACAGCGTGTGTCCCCACAAACCTTGGCTCTTATCCCTCTGCTTTATTTTTATCCCTGACAAATGCTTTTGTCACTGCCTTTACTTTTACTGCTTTGCAAAGGTGGTTCCACATTTCCCTGCTTCTTCAGCAGAATTAACCAGATACAAGACAATTTTTTTCCTCACTATTTTACACCATGCAACGCCCACCCTGGCACACCGAGCTCATCATGTCAGAGGCAGAAAGAAAACTGGAGAAGAGTCTTTGGTATTTTAAGTTAGCCAAGCTATTAGAAGCACAAACCAGAGCTCAGCTCCCCCTTGGAGCGCAGCAGAACTCATCCCTATTCCATCACAATTCACTCCAAGTGCAGCTCTGCCTGGAAAGCGACCTTTTAAGGTGAGCTGCCTCTTGATGGGCAGCTCAGGCCTCTGCTGTGACCTGTCACAGTTTTTGGGCTGGTTTCTCAGTGAACAAGCCTTACGTAGCCACATGCTGTGTGTGAGCACTTGGGCTCAGCCTGTCCTCCCTGTAGCTGTGGAACCTGCCAGCGAGCAAGGCGGACCGGTCAGGTCAGAGAGAAACCCCCCTGCTTGTCCCCTGAACGCAGAGCTCGGAGGAGGAAGAGGCCTCTCCCTACAGGCCCTGTGGGCTGCAGCTCCATCCCAAGAGCTGTTTGCTGCAACAAAGTGCCAGACGATCCGGGAAATGGTGTGCTGAGCCCCAGGCTCAAATCCACACAACCAAGGGACCATTCCAGGTGCTGCTCCTTTTCTGCCACTGGTAACTCCCACCATCTCTCCTACCCTGCAGTACTCCTTTTGATGTCTCTCCTAAGCAGACCCAAAGGGCCACAGGGGTGAAAAACAGGAGTGCTTTCCTACAGCAACAGGGCCAGGACAAGCTTTTCCTCCTGCTTACAGTGGCCTCACACTGAGGGCAAGGCTGGTCCCTGAAGAGCCCCCAAAGTCCCTTGCTGGGTTGTTCTGTTGATGTACATGTTGCCCACCACTGTGCAGGCCCTCACGTGTGCAGAGCATTCTGGTGAGGTGTTTGATTCCCTAAGCAGAGGCCTGGAAAACACCCAGGAAATGAAATCATTCAGAACAGATGACTCTCTTCCTCCTATTCTAGGGACTGCTCTAAATTCAACCACTCATTACAGCCTTGACCTTAAGTGAGCTTGACTGTTCTCCAGGTCTGAAGATTCACTTCAGCAAGTGAACACCGAAGAGGTCCCACTGCACTCTGTACCACTGATCAGCATGGAGACGCCTCAGGGGCCCTGGAGCACTTGTACTCTTTCCCAAGCTAAAGGGCACTCACAGATCTGGTCTGCAGAGACTCATGGAGCTCTGACACCACGGGAGACCTCAAAAAGGGACTGTCCCTTGAAGCGAGACTTAGCTCCAAGTGTTCAGCCAGAAGGGTTCAGCCAAGCCTTGTCTCTGGAGATAAGCAAAAAGCAACAAGTTTTAAAAGCCAGGGATGAAGAGGTTCATCAAGGGGTCAGTTAGATAAAACCACTAAAATATATTTGACCCAACGAATTTGCTCTGGTGGCTGCTCCCAGATCGGTGATGAGGAACAGAACTTCCCAACAGCAGAGCTCAGCTTTTGCTGCTCCCACCACAGTCACACAGGGAGCGGTGCGCGCTGTGCACTTCGTGACTCCCACTGCAACCAACGCTCCAGGCAGCGCCCTGGGAGGCTCAGAAAAGGGCTCAGCAGCAGCACAGGATGGGATGAGACACAGAAAAAACATGGAAAAGCCTGAGATCAACCGAAATAAACAGCTCTTCCATTTCCACTTGCCAAATCCAAACATCCCAGCGATAAATATTAGTACCAGCCACTATTAATTCCCCAACAGCAAAACTTGGATTACAATGCCAGTGAAAGCTGGAGCAAAACATGTGATTTGAAAAAAAGACCCAGAGCAAATAAGGAAATTTCACTTCTAGCCTACTTGAAGCACAAGCAACACGATTTGTTTGAAGAATTAAACAGACTGCAGGCATGGAAAATGCCAGGCATAAAGCTTTAGAGAACTGCTAATACAGTGGAATATAAATGGCAAGTGATCCCAGATTATTTTAGAAAAGGCTGGCTGCAATTTACAGCCTTGATTAGACCAGTTACTAAAGGATGAACAGCAAAATAGCTTCAGTAATTAAATTTCCAAGCAGGAAAACAAAGATTCTTACTAGTAAAGTGAGGTGAAAATTAATTTAAATGTTCAGTATGACTTTTGCCCTTCTCAGCAGAAGAGCATACTGTCTGACATTGTCATTTTCTAGGAAAGGAGACTGAACAAGGCTTGAACAAAGAAGTGGAAAAGGGTTTTGCAGCCCTACAGGTTTTCCACGGCAAAGGTAAAGCCCATTGAAACTAGAGCTCAGCTCCAAAAGCAGTAAAACATAATGGAAAATGAAATGCAGCATTAGAGTATATTTCAAGGAGAAAAATACACAACTTCCATCAATATCTTGTGGTCCTTTTTCCTCCCTAATGCTTTCAAGTCCAAGTCGTCCGAGTGGATGGTAGCACCGATAACCGACGTGAAACCGCATGGAGAGAGTGATCCCGGGAACTCTTCTCTAAAACCACTCCAAACGAACCCCAACCAGAGCTGTTTCTGCATTTGAGAGACATCCTGTGGCCATTGCAGACACTGCAGCGTCCCTCAGCAGCTCGCCCTGCCTACGGAAGGGACTATCCGCTCGTCCACACCCTGGTCCTGCGGGGCAGCCCCAGCGGGTACCCCACACACCACCAGCCCCTGCTCCTCTGGGCACCACAGACACAGGACAATCGGAACAACGCCTCCAAGCTCCTGTCAGGCGCTGTTTTTCCCATCTATGTGGAAACACACGTGTGAAAGCGCTTCATTTCATGCCTTTTGGCTGGGTAAGCCAGGAGGAGGAAATAATTCCATGCTTAGAAAGTTTGCTGTTTGTTGCTGGTTACAGCGCTCACACGGAGCTGAGGTCTTGGTAAGACACACCTCCAGGCAAACAGGACTTTACCTCAAGATAGGCAAGTGATTGAAAACTGTTTGATTGTAACACCAGTAGCATTTTACTTCCTGATTTTGCATCCCCGTATGTTTCAACAGAATTCTTTTCATGGAGAGGTACTTCGTTATCCGATTTTATTCACCCAGTACATTCAGCGTGATCAGCAATTACAAGGAAACACAAACTGTGCGAATATTTTGGTTTTATGCCCTGAATTTTGTAAGGATGTTAAACAGTAACATAAAAGTATTAATGAAATGAGAACTGCAACATTTCTGTGCCTTGAAATCCCATGCTGTGGTTCCCACAGCAACCATAACCATGGCCACTCTGCACGGATTTTACATCCGAGTTAGAATACTTGGTTCCAAGTCCTCAACACACGTAAGCAAAGACCAAGCAAAAGCATTTTTTCCCCCTGCAATAAAACATCTTCCCTGCCAAGTCACAACTACGACAAGGTGTTAATGGCACTTGTAGGTGAAGGTGAACTCCCCAACAACCAACAATTAATGCCCGGGACTTGCCTTCTGTGCACAGATACTTACAGGATTCAGAGTGTTGTTACTGACACCCTTCTGTTTTCAGTTATTGCTGGAACAAAAGCCCACCGTTTGTACCACAGGTTAAAGCATTCTTAGAAGGCTAAAAGTTAAGGGTCTTTCAAATTCTCTTGCTTGAAATTGTTTCCACTTCAGAAGCACTGAGTGGTGAAGACACTGCTCCTCCACGGTTCTGCTGGTTTTATCCAGCCCCTCTGCTTGGAGGCAGTACCTAGCAGTGCACTAAGGAGAGAGTGGCAGAAACAGGAGCATGAAGACCATGAACTTCTCTGAGTAAGTTTGCCCTTTTCTGCTCTTAATTTTGCCAGAAGTAAGGAGAACACACACGAAGCAATT
The DNA here is from genome assembly GCA_035584735.1 of Pseudotriccus pelzelni. NCBI lineage: Eukaryota > Metazoa > Chordata > Aves > Passeriformes > Tyrannidae > Pseudotriccus > Pseudotriccus pelzelni. The sequence continues at coordinate 53,957,261 of JAWMRA010000161.1, read as the reverse complement.
ACTCTATCCTCCCCTTTCTTGGTTTTCTCTAAGCATTTAGTGCTGTTGTAATGCCGGACTGATTAACTTCTGAAAATTCTTACTAACTGCACTAGGTTGAGCTTTAGCCAAAGCTCACGCCCCTTCTTGCTGGATAACAGTTTATTCTCTGAAGCGATGGAGAAAGATGGTCAGTGGGGAAATCAGTGAAACAACTCACTGCTACTGGAGGGAAAAACTCCAATCAAAGGTGGAATTTTCACAACCACACTTGATCAGATTGTCAGATCAGGGGTTTAACTGGCAGCACCAGTGACCTGTAAAAACATAAGCCTGTCTTTACTGGAAAGCTCCAGGGCTTTTCTATGAAAACTTACAGAAATGAGGGTGTATGGACAGTTGCAAGTCTATATGTTTAATATTAAATGTTAATTTACAGCAGTATCAGCTTTCCAAAACCGTATTTATTCTTGAAGATTTGCAATGTAAATTAGAAAACAAAATTCACATTAGAATGACACCTCCCTCCCCCCCAGACAGCACAAATACCACGTACTACAAGATTCTCTAAGTATTTAACTCTTTAGGTTCCTAAGAAAAGACATGGTCTTGGATAGCTGATAACAGACTGTACAGCAAGAAACACCCAGCCAGGCCACCTCTGAAACACAGAGTGCCACCCCACCCAAGCAGGTTTTAACTCAAAGAGGCCGTGTACAAACTGCTGCTCCAGACCAGGGCTTACAGGGAAAATGGCTCTGGGTTGGCTGCAGTCCTAATTAAATTGCAATCCACAACATGGTCTATGACACAGCAGCTGTGGGAAATACTGATTAAAAGCCTCTACACATTATCCCAACGGGCCCATGTATAGCTGAGCTTTTAACTGAACTGGAGAGCTCTCTATTTAAATTCCAGATCTGCTGCAATCTTTCCGTATGACTAGAAGGATTCCTGAACCTTGCATTTCGTTTCTGTAACATAAACATATGGATACTAATTTCAGATATTTTAAAAAAATAATCTAATTTACCTTGACATGAAATGCTGTAATTAAAAAATTAGGATAAGGTATCTCATTATATGTTATCTTGAAACCTCAGTGTAATACAAGAGAAAGAAGTTAACCGTGCCCAAATTTGTACTAAAAATCCTTGAACTCACAAAGATTGGACCAGATGCTGTATCTTGAGTAGAAGTAGAGTGCAAAACACTCAGACCAGCAGTACTAGCTGTTCCTCTAGCCTACCTCTCTCTACTTCTTAACATGGTCAAGGACCTCAGACCTTGTGAAGAGGTCAAACAGACTGAAGTGTTTCAGAAACCCTAAGTACAGGGAAGCTTTGCATGAGAAAAAGGGTATCTCAACTTGTCCGTTCGTGCTCAGTGTTCAGGTATTTATTTTATGTACGTACCTTTAAACACTTTTATTTAATGCAATAAACTCCTGCAACCCAAACTGTAAGACATTTTTCTCTGCCAGGCCCAGCAATCAAAAGACACCCTCAGAGCTGGATAACACGGATTTCAGTGATGCAAACCTTTAGTCAGGAGCCCATTACAAACACCTCCCAACACCTCTTGGACCACACATTCCAGGGCACCAGTGATATCATTACATAAAACCACTTGGTTGCTATTCACGTGTCCCAAAACACCCAGGCTTCCTGCTACCTCCTCACCACACAATGACCTCTGATTATTTTTAAAACCTGCCTTTTAAGGAGAGAAAAAACAGCTGAGGTTCTGCAGAGTCCTACCGGTGGCGGTGCCTGCAAACCTACACAGATTCCCAGGGAATATGAACAGGTAAAAGGCCTGTGTTTGGGAAGCAGTTCGTCTTTGGTTTGGAGAGCTGAAGAAAGCACTTTTCCTTCCCAGGCAACTCCCAGAGGCTGGAACAATAAGCATGCAGTGTGCTAAAGAAACAACAGTATATTCTTGCAACTTGGTAATTTTACAAGGCATTTGGGAAGGAAGCTGTTAAAAATCTGTTTCTGATTATAATCAGTGATTTTTTTAATACCTCAAATAAAGATTTACCCTGAAAGAACCTTTTGAGAACACTCTAAGAAAAAAAATACCAAAGTATAAGCTTTAAATATCCGAAGAATGATAGTGGTGCACTTTTTTTTAGAAACACTTACATACTTAACAGGTGAAGTAGGAAGAGAGTATTTCAGAAAACATTTAATATGAAACCTTTTGGAACTTCCATCGAATACAGATTTACATCATTTATCAGAACACTTTTTCAGTTCAGACAACAAAGTGCACTGCCGGGTGAAAAAAATACATTTGGAGGAGTGCTTAAAACGTAGGAAGTGAAAGGATAGGTGACCATTCACCTGAGAAAGTACAATGACTGCCCTGAAATGTCTTATTGCTATTACAAAATGGAGTTTTCATGGAAAAAACCATACTGAGCAGCACAGGCACGGGCAGAGCACTGAAAGCCAACTGAGCTCCGGTAGCACCTGGAGTTCTCAAGCCATGGCATGATACAGAATATACAGAGAATAAAATGTAAATTCAGGAATATTTACTACATTTAACAACTATGATTACCCTTTAAACTAGCATAATCAATATCAATGCTTAGGGGGAAAGAGAGGGGAAGTCTGCTGCCTTCACAGACTACAGATCACAAGAACTAACTTGCAAAATATTAAGGACTTTGCATTTTCACCTCGGGTCAAATCTGAACTGTGTACTATGAGTAACTATTAGCTCACTGCAAATTTAAAATGCAAATTTAGGCTCCAGTTTAAAGCACATGTTAAGTACATGCTTAAGTGCTTCACTGAAATATAACCACAAAACATTAATACAAAAAGTCAAGTAGATAATGCAGGATATTATCTACACAAGTCCTCGATGAAATAAACTGAGTATCAGTAGGAAACAGTGCATGAAGAAATCTCTTCATTCTAGTCTGCAAACTCAGATCCAGCTCACCGCAGAGATGGTTAAAAAGTGGGGACTACCCCAGAGCAGCTTCACATCCTACCGAAAGCTAGTTGGCCATCAGAGGGTTCATCAAGGGCGGGTTTCCACACTGCACTTTAACAGAGGACAGAGGATTCTCTTGGCAGCAGGAGCCAGAGACACGCCTGGCACAGAGCCATCAAAAGCAATATAACCAGAGCCAAGGGGAAGCACGCTGGAAGGGAGCTGCAAGGAGAAGTTTTAACTGCTACTGCCTATGGCTGTAGTTCAGCAAGTTGGGACATTACAACACAGGAGATCGGTAGCCAATTTGATTCCCACTTTTGGGTTTCAATGCTGTGCGTGCCCAGGACGAAGGGACAGCACTGCCCTACCTGCAGCGAGACCTCAGAGCGGCACCGACTGGGATGTGGCAGCTTGCAGTGAAGTACGGCCTTTATTTGAGTCCCTTTGTGCTTTGTATCAGTCTGACCTAGTCTAAGGCGGAAAACTTGCTCTGAAAGAAAGTAACTAGTCAGCAATCAGCACCTCCTTTTAGACTGCCCCATTCCCTAGGGGAACGGTGGAACAACAGAGAAGTGTTCTTAGCTGCGATCAATACCCATAAGCCAAAAGGACAAAGATACAATTTTAGTAGTTTAGCAGAAGCATGGAAGCGTTTACCCAAATATTAATGCACAAATTAACTACATTATTAAAATTTGATTCAGACTTAAATAATAAATAGGTGGGCAAAATATAATGCAAGACTTACTCAGTAAAAGTGAATTTTTAATAATCTCATGAGATCTACTTAGAAAACAGGACTAATCATGTTCACAACCGTAAATCCAAACCCTTCACACACTTTTTTTTTCTCTTAACACAGCAGTGAACTGTAAACCTGCATTTACTGGTTATCGCTTCAATCATTTTAAATATTAACTCAAGTGTTTCCTCCTTGGCCATTTCAATTTTTAGCACCAAAATTAGCCCAAAAAGAGGTACTGGTACAGCTCGATGTTGTAAATGAATTGTTTACATAGAATACTTTATATATTACACACATACTGTACATTCACACATCCACACAAACAGGAGGCATATTTAAATGAATATATTCTGTGTTTCAATTTGTTGTCAAAGAGCAATGGAAATAAAGCAGAAGGGGTAATATTTTACATAGTAGGCAACTTTAATGCTGTAGTGCACTTATAAAAAAGTCCAACTCTCCCTCCCAGCTCAGCAGCTTTTTTTTTTTTAATATCACTATTCAGAAGGATGCAGAAGTTATTGCCTAAATGTTATTCTATACATTTCCATCGGAATTCTCAAAAACACTTGAAATTGCTAACTAATTTACAACTTAACTATTTTTCTTGTTACAGCTTTAATTCATTGGCAATTTTGGAAGCAATGTTTTTGAAAGCTATGGATGTTCCCGATATCCGCTTAAAGCGAACTCCATTCAGGGACAGTCTTGGCAGTTTACACACCTCCATCTCCCACTGTACAAGGTTTTCCGCATGCCCATCTCCATGGACACAGAAAAGCAAGAAACGCTCTCTTTGTTCATAGTCACAATTATTGGCATCCAGGACCTTTCGTATTTCCCTCATCATGTCATTGGGATCCATGGAGCTGGTGGTTTTCATGCTCCACGTAAAACGCAGTGACCGAGGCTTGGCTTCCTTGTTCTCATCCTTCTGATCCACAGCTACATTGCGGCTGAAAGACAGGAGTTTATGAGTGAGCAGGGCCGGCCACCTTCCCCAGGGGTCACATTAGTGAAGCAAACTAACACTCAACACACACTACTGGTATTAGAGCAGCATCTGGAGGCTCCAGCTCCCAGCCAAGCCCCATTTTCCCAGCTGCCTGGACTCACACAGTCAGGGTAAAGCATTAGCTGCTGGGGCTGAAAGGAAGGTATGGCACGATGTGTGACAACTGCAAGTCACTGGATTCAGGAGCAGGAAGGGAATGACCTTCTGGAGGCAGAACTACACGCATCACCCATTACTTGGTTTTAAGGCAGGTTCTGCTCAAAACCCTATTCCTGGGCCACGTGGAGAGCTGAAACACCAGCTCTGTGCTAGAAGTTTCTGGAACATTCAAACAGCAGATACTTGTGACAAAAGGCTGCTTAGGGAGTGCCAGTGCCAGGGTGAGCCCATGCAGAAAAGTGCTGGGGGTTCCTCTGCCCCTCCTCCTGTGCAGCAGTTTGGAGACCAAGCACTGGGAGGGCCCAGAGTGTCCCACAGTAGCTGGCTGGAAGCGGGAGGAAGGACAGCAGGACCAGAGGCACCCACCTGCTGCCCCAGGGTCAACATGCACCCCCAGATTTGGACTGGTTCAGTCACACTCTGGCCTTCCTGTGCTGGTGTGTTTGAGATGATCCCTAGAGACCCAGACACTGCAGGATACTGGGGTTGCCTTCAACGGCGAGGAGATGCTTCATCTGAAGCTGGTCAGTAATTTCTTAAATACCAACGACTGACAGAGGCAAAGCGATGAAATCTTTTGTGGCTACAAGCTCTGCAGTGAAGTGCCTCTGAGGCTGATGTGCAGGAAGGAGAATTGGAAGTCACTATTGGACACCTCCTCAATGTTGTTTGAAAAGATGGTGACAGTTTTAAGAGATGAAGCACAAAATACTGAGCCAGTGCTTCCCAAGTCTGCAACCTTTTTTTTTTTTTTTAATAAAAACTTTTCCTTTGGTAAGGATAAGTAAGTTGTACAGGACAAAGGAAAGAAACGTTCCAGAAATTTCTAGTTTACAATCATTCTTCTACCTTAAATTAAAATCAGTGGTCACTCAGCTAAAGAATAAGAAACAACATCTGGACCTCCAGGGGAAAAATACAGATTTGCTCTGTGAATAATTTGTACACTGTCAGTTGCCTCTTCAAATTTAAATATACTGACTGTCATACTTAACTATTTACTGAAAATAGCTAACCTAACTGACCCCAAACCATGCAGTTGAAGTCTCATGTTGAGCCTCCAAGTTCAATTTACAATATTAAGGCAAGCTGCTCTTTATAATAGTTGGCAATGAATTTCTGGTTACACAGTGTTTCTCTTCTAAAACCATTAAGCAGGCAATTATGAAAAAGTTAAATAAAAAGTGATAGCAAGGCCACAACTAAATACATATATTTCTTAAAGATAACCTCTTTCATAATTTTTCTTCTATCAAAAGACTTCCAGTGACTCTGAGAGTCATAGGAATATGCTGACAAATCTAGCTGATTTGCCAGATGTTATAAAATTCATCAAGCAAATTAAAGAGTATTTTGTTTTAAAATTTTAACTTAATAAGGCTGTAAGGAGCCAGGGGAAACCCCAACTTTTATTCAATACTAATTTTATTTTTGAAAGCTTTTTCTACTTGAAAACCAGCAGTTGGCATAACCAGCACAAGTTCAATAATTTCTATTATTTTTTGATATGCTGATTTTGGACAAAGAGTATCACATGAAAAATATTTAACTATCTGTGATTTTGGAGATGAGAAATATCTTGCCACCTTTCAGTGGTTATTCCACACATTTGCAGCCTCACTAGAGACCACTTATCTAGAAATCTATATGACAACAGCAAATTACAATAACTAAAATGCAAAAAAACCCAAAAAAACCACACATGGGAAAAGGACACAGGAAAGATGAAAGTTTAGAACCAAGTCAGTCAGTGCTTTAATAGCTGTTTTGCAGACAGAAATGCTCCTTTGTTTAGTTTCAATGACTTACACAAAACACAAGCTGCTGCCTGAAGCCACTATGCCACATAATCACAGGGAGAAAGGTTCAAACTCACCTAAGTAACATTTTAAACAAAAATTTTACCCTCACCTTGAGCCCTCAAATCTCCCGTTCCTCTCATATTCAGTCGGGAGCCTCATTGAAAAGAATGCAGAAGCAAAAGGAAGTGGGAAAGAGAAGACAAATCTTACACTACAATATACAATATCTGAGTAGTTGCTAAAAGATACTGCAATCATACAAATGGTGTGTTAAAATACAAATCAACAAAGATGTAAAGAACTTTGTAGGTTAGGCCAAACTCAGAATATAATATCTTGTCAAACCAAACGGGAGTCTATACACTAAAGTTTTTAAAACTACCATAACTCATTTTAACAGTGTATGTTTATATATTAAATCTGCAGAACTCACTGAATAAAGTTGAGGTTCTAAAAGCAGAAAACGTGAAACTAAAGTTACAAAGCATACTGAAGTGATTGTATTACTCAGTAAGTAACTCCTAAAAGAGAAATAACTCCCAATTATTTTCAGGCTGATGATATTTAAAAGTTTTATCTGGGAATAAAATATCTTTTTGAAAAAAAAACCCTGTTTACAGACAAGTCTGATCACCCTGTGTATTTGCATGCACATCAGATTTGAGGTGTGTAAACAATACCAAAATACCTTAATGCAAAAGAAGATGCACATACATTTTAACAAAAATTTAAGAGATAAATCCAAGGTTTCTCAACCTGTGGTAACTCCATCTTATTAATTCCCACACTGATGCGTCTTCCACACCCAAGAGCAAGCTTAAGCTTTCTGTCTTCTTGCATTGCTTAAAGCTACACTGCAGATCGCTGCCATTTTTTATATGCCCAGGATCAAGAAGAACTGAGGGGAAAATTGCCTCCTCTACCTTCCCATTATTGCAGTAGCATGGATTGACATATCAGTGTTAACTCTGCTCAGAAGGATGCTTGCCTGTACAATGCTCCTATCAAGACTATCTAAGGTAGTACTTGGCTTCCCTGAATAATGTAAATTATCACAGCAGTTTGGCTGACAGGTGTCTAGGGATGGGAATCTAAGACAGTAAGCTTATTTTTTGATGCACAGTGGTATTTTTATCAGGTGTGTGGGGTGTTACAAGGCTTAATTTCCTCCTTTCCTTCCTTTTGAGGGCTGTGGTGAGGGATCAGCCTTGCAAGATGACTGACAATTGGTAAGTCCTTGGCTAATTCTAGAGCTTCAAAGTGGGCAGCTATTGTAGTTATTTTCATGAGAAGGGAGGAAAAGATTTTTCATGTTTGTATATCCAAGAAGTCACCCTCTACAGCAACTCTACAGGACAGGAAAAGGAGTAGGTAGGAAAGAACCATTACATGTACTAACTGAACAGACCCACACCTTTCAAATTATTATTTTACTGGGCAAAGCAATCAAGTTAGAAAACGCTGCTCAACTGGAAAATTGAGAGTACTCGAACTTTAAAGAACCTCCTCTGTTCCTACAAAGGGGAAGATGGCAGCTTTGTTAAGAGCTGCAAACATTTACGGATTTTTGTGGGGGGGGTTTTGTGTTCTGTTTTGAAACTTGCTGAAGGTTGTAAAAAAATGGGAGCACGAGCAGTTTCTCCAACAATGAATAATCTTACTGTTACTGGAATCTGTCCAGAGAAGTCTGTAAGGAAAAATCCCTAATGATGTTCTAACACCCTTTTCAGGTTGAAATTAAGCCAGACTGCTCAGTTTGTGAACCACTGTATCCTAAATCTAAGAAAGGTCATTATTTATAATATACCTGCCACATAAAACACCCTTTCATGGAAGCCTCTCAGAAAATCCTTTGTTCAGTTTTTCCATGCCTCAATGTTCCATTCACTGAGCACGAGCAACTGCATCCAGTGACACGCACCCTCAAATACGAGCTCTGGATGATGCCAAGCTTTGGAGAGCTGTGCCAGTCTCTCCTTCCTATCACCACGGACACAGTTACAGCCCAGTTCTACCGCACAGCACTGCTGCTTTGGGAACACTTACTGCACTGCCAGTATTGTTTCCGTGGGTCTGTGAGTGAGATGCAGCCTGAGGCCTCCTCACTGCTAATACAATCTTCACTTCTGAGTTAGTTTGTGTTCTAAATTTTCTGCTTTTGCTTGTGTTTTTACATAAATTGATTTTATGGACCAAGATGCTCCTTTGGTCTCAAGACTGGAACAAATACATGAGCAAGTTATGTTCTCATTTGTCACGCAATACCTACACATTATCTCCCTTATGGTTTGTGAAAGGCTTTCACAAATCAGACTGGTTCCACTCATCTGTCCTGAGTTATGCTGTGTTTCCTGTTCTTTACATCTTTGTATATTCAGTTTTAAAAATCCAAATAAATACAAAGAAAACTGTCTACAGAAAACCAACAAGAAGTGCAAGATGATAAAATAAGATCAGTTTATGAAAATGGAGAAATGACAGTGCAATAAAATCCAGAACATTGAGTCATTTTGCTGTCAGAAAAAAAGTTAGACTTCCACAATATGCAGATTGGCAATGACAGTGCATAGTACAAGATATACATACATATATGTATATACATATGTATCTGTGTACTGAGTACAATACTAAAACTCAGTTTAACAACAAGTGACTGATTATCTGCTTTTATTCAGCTTCCTAGAACTGATGTTGTGGTACTATGTATATGTGCTAGTCGGTTACAGTAGTTCCTTCAGGATCTTAGGAAAGAGTCATAGCACGTACAGCAAGGAAAAAACTGCCCCCCCCCCCAAATGTTCAGGTTTTGCACCTACATACGGATCAGGTATGGAGGGACACCATGCCCACTTAAAACAGAATTTAAAAAGCACAGTCTGGTCCTGCGTAGGTGGTGTAAGACTTGGCAAATCTCTTATTCAAAGACATATTCGTGGAAGCTGTAGCAGCTATTTCTGCACTGGTCTAAGACTCCTGGCCTCCAGTCAAAGGGAGTTTTTTTTAAGCTATCTAAAAATTACCTTACGTCTCAAATTTGAACAGTAACCTTCTAATTTAAAACTGTACTCCTATTAGCATTTCCCACCTTTCTCTGGAGCAGCAGTGTAACAAACTTAGATGCATCCACTTGTGGAGAGCTGCGCCGATTGCAATCCTTTGTTTTAAAAGCAATGTGACTGCAGAGACAAAAGCTCCCTCTAACAAAGTGGTTTGCACCCCACAGCTCATGATGCACGATGAGTTAAAACCATTGCCACTGCTCAGTTTCGTCTGTGTGCTGTGTTGGATGGTTTCTTTCCTTAACCAACAGTTGTTTCATGTTCCTTTTCCTCAAGTCATCTGTGACAATGCCAACCAACCCAACCAACTTTAAACACAGTCATGTTTGGAAGAGCACTGAATATTATTACCATGGCATGGAATTTACTCATATAATCAGACAGGGCACCTTTAGCCTCGGACTGTACATTAAAAATCCAAATTTAGGCAGTAATTTACACATCTCAGGCCTCCCTCTAAGTATTTCCTTGACAAACTTCAAATTACAGTTGCATGCATAGCTCTGTATTTTGAAAGTTAAAACAGATGTCTGGTTTTTGGCCCCATCTCCATGGTTTTGATCAGTATTAGGAAATTGGAAGTACCACCCTTTAAGACACTCCAAAATATGATACAACTACACAGGCTATCACAAAATTCTACTGGAAAATTTACCTGAACACCAAAATTGTATAACTGACTTTCATGAATCATAACGGATTAACAAGATATATAGCAGCCTGATTCATTCCCAGATGGCGAAACTAAATTAAATCCTTTGGGCTTGAAATGTGACTCAGACTTTTGGGCTTTTCCCTTTTGTTAATAAATTTGCATAAATGCAATTTTTGTTTAGAACTGAAGTGCTCTCTTTGCACTTCAGCTGCAATTCACTTCACCAAATGCATCCCATTTTAAAACAAATACACAGCCATTGCATCTTCATTCAATCTTCCATACAAAACCGTTCAATTCACAACTGTGCTCAGTTTGCTTCCTATCGTGTCAGCAGACAAGACTTCATTTTTTTTTTCTTAAATATCATAAAACAAAGAGATAATGTAAATTTAACATCACTTACCTTTATTCGGTTGTAACCTTATGTTTTGTTTATACTTTCATCATTGTTATCAAACACCTCATTCTTCAAACATAAGCATGCTAAGTGTATTAGTACAGAGAACAGAATTACTTTGGCACTACCAACTCTATCAAAGAAAGAAGAATTCACAAGGCATGCTTAGCTTCTTGTTATACAGGTGCCACAGATTCTTAAGTATCATCATGAGTTAATGGATTTATTCTACGCTTTCCTCTGAAGAAAGAAAGTATTTAGTTCTCAGCAGGAAATTTAGTTTTCAGAAAAACCAAGGCTAGAAAAGCCAAATCTGTTGTTAATTGCAGGAGCCACTTTTTTTTAAATATAAATAAATCCTACCTTTTGATAAACCTGAATGACATGTTTCTAAAAGAAATTAAGCCAAAATAATGATTAACAAAAAATGCTGTACAAAATAAATTGAAAAAGGCATTTAGAGTGAAGCATGCAAAAAGATCTCATTTTAAACGCACAATTAAATTACACTTCAATACATTCTCAGATTAGGCAGACGATTTAGGGTCTGAAGAGTCAAACTCTTGGCACTGCTACTTCCAATTTTTCAGGGAAATATGTCACCAGTACTTATTATGAATTTATGTATTATGAAAATATGTACTGGTGTCAAAACACTTTAAAACTCAAAATCAGCAAGGTCACATAAAAATATGTTTGGATTTTCTTCATATATTTCCCATAGAAGCAAAAATCAGTAACTCTACAATATCTACATCTTGATTATCTTCAGAGTTAAGTTTCTTCCTTCCTTTATAACATCAGGTCAGCCATGTTGTGCCCAGCTGCTTTAAATATTTAGCTAATTTAGTGGCACAAGCTGTAACAACTCCCTACACAGAATATAAGTGGTTCATAATGAAAAGAATTCTGATTACCCATCGAGAATGCTAGAGGAAACTAACAAGTTTTAATGCTTAAAAAATTATTTAAAGAGAAGAAACATAACCCTGTCCTTTGATGGCACTATCCACCTCCTTAGTAGTCTGTACAGCACCAAGTATAACAGAGCTCCAGCTGTAGGAGGTCCTCCAAGTGCAAACTAACCATCTGTAACAGTGCTATTGTGTTATTTAATCAAGTCCAGATGGAATTTAAACTACTGTCAAAAGTCATGTGGAAAAACTTCTTCAAGAAAACCACACTGCACTGCAAAAGCTGAAACTCGGAGGTAATGATAGAAGTTTGAATGCTGCCTAAACAACTCAGTGAAAAGTCTGCATGTTCACAGTTTGAGCGTCCACATTTGGAACGTCAAATGGAAAATTAAGTAAGGATATTGCAAACAAAACTACAGAAGGAAAGAAGTGCCAAAAGGATATGTCTGATTAAGACTTCACTTAATATAAAGCAGATGACTTAACTATTAAAAATATTCAAATTAAACTTCTCTCTCTCTCTTAGCAGAAAAAGAAGGGGAAAAAACCCAAACCCAATTTCCTACAGCACAGTATTTCCCAGGGAAGTGATACCTGCCAGAGAACTTAACATATTAAAGCATTTACTAGACTGTTTCTGTGAAGAACAAAAATATGACAATGTCTAAGTTTTTAAAGAAATTCACTCTCTAAATTGAAATCACCAATTTGTGAAAACCTGGAGTTTGGCTTAGCACTACTGTAGGAATGGGAGACTACAAAGAGGGTGCTGAGAGGGAGTCATCTATAGTCATAAAACACACAGGAAGGAAATGGCTTGGTGCTGATGTGGTACAAGCCTAAAACAAGAGCTAGCAGCCAAGATCAGAATAATATTGTCCAAAAAGCTTCACATTATGAGGAGGGTACAAAATTTTGGTGATTATCTTAAAGCAAAGACAAACAAGCCCTCGGTTCTACAAACACACATTGTAGATATCAGAGTGGTCTGAAGAACGTGAACTGGTGGCTTTTAAATACAGAGGGAAAAAAGGTGGGTTTCAATTTTGGGTTTGTAGGAATCAATTTAAATCATACATAGATTTGAAATTAGAAGTCCAATTAGAATATAAACTATTAGCACAGGGGCAACACCTGCTTAAGCTAGGGTATGGCTAGAGCAAAACACCTTTACACCAAACCCAGAATCTGCACATGAACTAAAGGTTAAAACAGAACAGGTTTTCAAGGTTTGACCAGACTTCTGCCTAGACCAAAACCCTAGTACTGCCAGTTTTACGATGGCCTATGATAGCACTACTGCCAGTAGAAGCTGTTGTCTCCTGCTGCTACCCCTTCACCTGTAATATTTGTGTTTGTGTGTTGCCAGCAAGGTTATTCTGGAAACACTGACAGAGTGACTGCGAAACACACTCTGAGCTTCTAACGCTACTTTAAACATTGAGACTGGGATCCCAGCTTATGCCATCTACTGATGGACCACAGAGTCAGTCAGCAGCTTTTCAACTGTGCTGAAATGTTTTGTCTCTGCAGCATTCATGACATGAGGCTGAAGAGCACAGAAGACACAACACAGACCAAACTTTTTTAATCTCGTTTGATTCAACTGCTAAAAACAAATGGCTTCTGTAACCAAAAAAGAACTAAAAAAAAAATCATAAGCAAGTGCATTTTAAGTTGCAGAAATTAAGCCACTAATCAGAGAATGTGGACAAAACCACCTACGCATTGAGCTACTAGGTATTTCTACTATAAAACCAAACAGAAGCGGGAAAAAAAGGGAATGCTGCACTGCTGTTTTAAGAGGCTTACCTTCTCGTTAGTTTTGAAGTTAGTTTACTAAACAGATTAGTGGAGCCCCTGGTTCGAGTCTGTGAGAGTGGTGTCGCCTCGTGGGACAGGCTGGGGGAGGCGGGCGGCCCGTTGTAGGTGGCGGTGCGTCGCTCTCGGAGCTGGCCATGGAACGTGCTCCGACTGGCCGTTCCTCTGGGGAAACGAATACGATCAGGTGTGGTTGCACTGCTAATGCTGTGAGTTGAAGCAACGGGAGTTCTTTGATCGGGAATAGTGCTAGAGCAGAAAACAAAAAAAACAACGCTAGAACGTCTTTACAGAAGCGCTACGGTTCAGCAGGAGACACAAAACACTACGTTCTACAGTAAAGCATAAGCAGACACTTTTATATAGGCCAGGGTTGGAAATACCAACATTATTACAGCACTGTATGGAATCAAAACTTGTAAGAAGTTAGGATTAAAAGGCTGCCGAAACAGAAACCCACATAGGCAGAAAAGTGCAACAGGAGTATCCTGGAAAAGACCAGATCAACCAGGCATACAATGTTTCACTGAGAAGACTGATAAAAGAATAGACCAGTAAAAGTTTCCTCCCAGGAAAGAGAAGCAATAGGTAACTTTAATGTCTCTCCCTCCACATTCTGTATATACATACATCTTTGAAAGTCTTGCTAATTTGAAAGTATCCTACACAAAATTCTCTACAAGCAAACCGCTCCAAGTAGCGAAGTCCTTCAGGATACACAGTTAAAGTCTCCCACAAACTTTGACAATAGGGAATGTCCAATATTCCTAACAATAGGAAAAAAATTAAGGTTCACTATTGCAGGATTATGTCACAGACAGCCTGACACACCACAAGACAAATGTAAACAAGACTAAAAAAATGAGGAAACACACATCTTGTGGGCAATATATACTAGAACAATCTAGGACTAAAATTCCACAGCACAAAGTTAAGAAGCAGTGGGTATAAGTTAGTTTCACAACGATTTCAGGTTCTTACATAGGCCTGAAGTTATCTGCGCCATTGTCTATTGGAGGCAACATCATCTTCGTGTGCACAGAGGCTGACATGGACATCGACTTCTGATGTCGCAGCCGAACACTGGAGAAGGATGTGGTACAAACTGAAGCAGGGCTAGCTGCGTAAGCGAACATTTCTGTCAGGCTGCGAGGGGGTTTGGGTTCAGGCAGAGGCAGAAAGAAGAGCATGATGGACCAACAACAAACTACTGCATAGAAAAAAAAAAGCAAACTTTTCCTTCTATTAACTGGTTTATCAAAGAACACGAACTCTAACAGCCCTCCTCCACGTAAACAGCAGTAACTACCCTACACTTCCCTTAAAAAGCATCTTTACTATAGCACTTGACATCTATGAAGTGACCATGCTCTTACCATTAGCGTTAGTTTGCAGTGAGACCCCCCTTGATGCACAGAACCTGAATAACTCAGAATTCTGTGCCAAAGCACTGACGTGACTTGTACTGGTCTTAACAGTAAACATTGCATTAAAACCCCCACCAAATGCACTTTGCAAAAGACTGATGTTAGCTCCATTTCTGCAGTGAAATCCTTTGTTTTTAGAATGTATCCGCGTCAAAAAGAAATTTGTGTAAGTTGGGCAAGCTATTAAATCTACATCTGATAACTGAGAGACTTCACAGGTACAACTGAAACCAAAAATATAATGATTTTTAACAACTCGAGAGACGCCAAATGGAAAAGGCTACTTGTAATCATCAACCTGTACATGCAGTAGGCAATGAATACACCTGCTGTTCCCTGAAGAAAGAGATATGACTGTTGCTTGGCCACAAACATTAAATTCTCCAAATTACCATTCAGGCTTTGAAGGAAGATACATACAGCACTGTCTTAGCAAAACGGCCAGTAAGCTGCCAGCTGTACAACATGATAAAATAGGGGCATGAAATATTATTCTTTCTGCAGGCCAAAATAATCTTTGCAGCCTTCACCTCGTCTAGCAATGGTAAGGATAGGAGAAAAGTGCGAGGCCACAAGATGTTTTGGCCCTTTCAGACCACACCACCATACGTTGTTCGTCTGAAGTTTGCTTTAAAAGTAAGGCAACTGTAATTCAGAAATATTGCTTGAAGTTAAGGAATCGGTAATTGTCAGTGACAGTTTCATGACACTGCATGTTCACTTCCAAGTTGCTTCCTGGTTACATGCACTGAAACTCGAGTCCCATTATCTAAATGTGGTATGTCAGACTTCGGAGAGGCAAATGCTAGTCCAGTTACAAGTGTCAGCTGACCCACTTCTCAGGCTTAGCTCCCAAAGCACCGGTACGAAACACCACACAGCGCGGACTTCTGAAGGGCTGACTACGATGGTTAGCAAAATATACTTGGTTTTGGTTTGTTTTTAACTTCTCAGGATCTAGAAAACTTCATGTGAGTCATCCACGCATCTTTTTGCAGTGCTAAATCCATCAGGATGTACTACTTAAAATGAAGCCTTCGACACAGCCCAGCATTTAAATTACCCCAGGGTATTAAGAAATTGTAAGAAAACGAACATTTGTCTCAAAACTAATACCCTGAAGTCAAGTAATCCCCAAATAATTGGTCACTAGCCTCTCAAGAACTCCTAGCTTCTTTCCTCTCTATTTGCTGCAAAAGATAGAAAAGAAAGATTCTGGTTTTACAACACATTAGACCCAAGTTTTATTTAGTCACCTGCCTCCAAAGATGTGACAACTAAGGTATCAATAAGGGACCAGAGCACATATTAAAACATTTTTTCCTCTGATGCTTTTCTAGAAATCAGCTTCCTTGGATTACTAGCCTGGGAACACAGGAACAGTGAGCTAACAATCGCCAATTAGTGCTAAGGCTTATTAAAAATCTGAAGCTGTTGTAAATCATTTGTGTTACAAATGATTTAAAGCAATTGCCTATCATTATGAAGAGCATTTCATGAGTCCCCAAGTGCGTTAATTAATGCTCAGGCTTTGGAGGAAAGCCAAAAGAATCATCTCCAGCAGAATGACTGTGTCAGCCACACAATGTGTTAAAGTAGAGATGTGAGACTTAAAAACTCTTTGCTTCTACCAGTCTGGCATGGGGTTTTCAAGACTACTTTCTCCAATATCAAATGTACTAGCTGACTATCGATTTTTCAAAGTTTCCATACTTTCAAAAATAGTGCCTTCTCAGAATTCAATGTGCAAGATAAAAATAGAAAAAGGAACATTTTAACACTTTCTCTATAGAAAAAAATAGAGATTTTAGGTGTGTGTATCTCACCTTTTAGGGTAAGACTCTCAAGTTTTGACTGGGTCACAGTCAGTATCTGACTGGCTACGGAAAATCTAAAATCCAATCTGTAACAAATCAGTTATAGGAATTACTCCTGCCTGCAACATTTGCCACCAATAGACATTTCAAAAGCACAGAAATAATTTTTAACGAACCCTTGGATTTGTACAAAGCCCAGGTTCTACTTCAGATCTTGCTTCACAGAAGAAAAAAAGAACAAGTTTCTAAAGTTAGTTTCTGCCAAGCTGAGAGTACAATAACATTGGAGATTCATTCTGAAGAGCCAGTCCCATCAATAGCCACGTTGATTTAGCCTGCATTAAAGGCCCTTGCATTTCATGTGACCAGTCAATGCTTTACCCAGTTACAGCAACAAAATATATTCAGACATAAATTGTGAATTCTGTGCCAAATCACAGTGATTCTGAAACTGTGCCAAAATGAACATGCAGTTTAGTACTAAAGCATTTCAGACAGTGACCAGTCTCCAATGTAATACAATTAGCAATGCATTACCGTTAGCTTTTCTCTTTTTAACCCTCTATGAAGAATAATGAATGTTGTAATCAAACATACATGATAAAAGCCATAAATTATTTTTTACCTGACAATGAATATATAAAAATACATATAGGTATAAATTCTCAGACATTTCAAATAACCCACATAAGGCTAATTTGTAGGAAAAGTAAATGATGTTTAAATATCATATTGACAATAAAAGGTAAATTACACAAGAATAACCAATTTGGATATAAAATACTACTGATATAATTGCCAAGTGCTACTCAATGTTAACTTTGAGATTAATGTCCATATATGACAAACCAGAAAGACATCAGTTTGCTGAGGAACTCGAAGTTAGGGGGAAAAAAAATTCAAAGCAGTTCCTTATGAGTATGAAGTTACTCGTTAATTAAGGAGCCATCTGAATCTCAAGCATTCCTAGTAAACAATACCTAGTAACTTTAAAAAAATGTAATAAAGAAATTGTGGACAAGATATTACAAAAGATATTAGTTTAAGGATGAACGAAAATTACATTAAACCAAGAAATCGGGTAATAAAAAATGATCAAAACTCTTTTGGACAGAAAGATTCGGTTTTCAAAGAGCATTTGGAAAGGAAAAAAGCTATTACCATATCAAACCAAAGAAAGGATAGTGAACTTTAAATCTAAGCAAACTTGGTAATATTAATGCAGAGTAACCAATGAAGGCTGAGACAGACACGCTGAGAGACAGTACCAAATAGCTGTGCTGCACTTCACAAGACAGTTGACTGCAGGCCCAGCTGGCCCAACTAGACTTTTGGCAGTCTTCAAACTTATACTTGACTTTTTCCTTAATCGCTTTCCGTTTGCAGAAAGCTAGGAGGAAGAGACAGGGTCAAAATCGTGTTCTTTATGTCCAGGCTCCAGGAATCAAACAGGGGACAGACAGACTTTCCGCTCAACATCATAACTCTGCCACTCTTCCTTATAAACTGCCAAAAGGGGGGGGAGGGGGATTTTGTGCAGAAAATGGCAGATCTTTCACCAGCTTCAACACAAGTTAGAAAAATACGTACTTTCCTCCCACTCTTTGCAAAATATCATAAAATTAGGAAGGGGTGGAGAAAATTGGGAAGAGTAGGAGAGGGGTACACATTCCTCTAAGCTTAAGCATTTCTATTAAATAACAGCTATCCAGACTCTCTCCTGGCAATGGTCAACTACTTAACTGTTACCAGCTTTTGACAACAGCAACATTCTGAGAAGGGCTGGAACTTAAAATACTTCTGCCAGCCAGGAAATTGGTGGTATTCTTCCCAACTGTCACCCTATACCCAATACCTACATTCACTATTGTGTTATTTCTGACAGCTCTTCTCAGTCTTCACAGGATGGCACTAGATGTGACTATGGTGCCAACACATGAAGTGGTTAACTCCCATTCCATTGCATGCTCTAATCAGGCTTTCATTCAGGACAGTAAGAAGAAACTTGTTATTTCTTTAATGTTTTCACTCAGAATACAGAGATAGCTGCTTCCTTCTTCAAGATGAATTCTGTAAACACTGGGAAGCAATCAGACTATCAGAGTACGAGTAAGGAATGCTATCAGTCCAAGACAAATTGCCTATCACTGTTTCATCTTTGCTCAGAAAAAAAAGTACCTTCTCCCTGAGACTTTATAGCAAAATCGGTATTCAAAATAATCTTAATGAAGCACAGTTTAGAGTGAAATGTAAAAAGAGAATGGTTCAAGAGAGAAGGACTTTGTGGTCCGTCACTAAACAAGCTTCTTCTGCAAGCCAATGTTGTTCGGCCACCGGAGTTCACAACAGATTTAAGATGAAGGCTCTTACAAATATTTCATGTATTTAACCAGAAAATAGAAATTTCCTCTTACATTCTAATTATAAAGAGTATACAAATTAAGTATAGAAAAAAACCCAAACCCCAGCATACTTACAGGTGCTCCATAACCAAAGATCTGTACTCACCTTTCCTTAAGAATTACATTAGAATATTACTGATTTCTAAATTAGGCATTACAATTTTTTTGGAAATGTGAAGACAAGGGACATACACCATAGGAAGACATTTCATATACCTGTTCTCCTTGCCATTTTGTATCACTGAATGCCTATCAGCAGTGGTTCTTTCACTACAAACATATGTGTTGCGCCGTGTCATTGCTCCAGGGGCAGTATTATTCTACAATTAAAAAACACAGGCTTGTTATTCCCCACAAGATTCTGGGGTTAAGTCGATATATAATCAAAGGTTGTTTTTACTTAATTCTAGTTCTATACAGTTATAAAACTGACAATGACTAAATAAATTAATATACAAACACCATCTACTATTTTTAAGGAATAATGCAATCAGAAAAATTAATAATTCAAAACAAGTTGCTCTTGTATTTCATATTGATGGCTCAAAATTAATACTCTTAAGGTTTTTAAGTACCAATGTTCTGAATTACAAATTCTCAGTATATACAGCATTTATCTACATCTGGAGAGCCTGTATCTTTATAGCCTATTTTGGAAATACTTTACCACTTGTAGCTTGCAGAATTTTCCATTAAGTTAAAATCATAACCCTTAAACAAGATAGGAAAAGCAAAGACTTAACAAACGAATGTGGTAAAATTCAGTGGGAAGGTAAACATGGACTTTTAATTATTCAGCTACTATAAAACACTAGACAAGTTTTAAAAACAGGGAAGAATAAGAGACAAGTTGCAGAGAATTTCAGTAAGACATTTTTAAAAATACACATTTAAATACAAGCATAATACATTGAGGACAAGAGAACCAGGGGAACTTAAACTACAGACCTTACTTTAGAGGGGAGAAAAGAAATAGAATTACTTTGCCTCTGTCTTTACAGAGAAAGAGGGTGGAGATATGCCCAAGTTGGCGGTCAATTTTCCAGGAACGACTGAGAAGCTACAGGCAATTCACAGATAACAGAATTATAAAGAGTTAGATGCAATTACTGTAGGTAGGAAAAGCATGGTGGTCCAGACAAACATGCACCCCCGGGTTGTAGAGGAAGTAAAAGCCGGCAAGCCTTGTATTTTTTTCTCCCCACCCCAAGAACAAAACACAGGAAACTGCATATGGTTGGAAAGTGGAAAAAACCCTTTAAAAGTTTTCTTTAAAGAAAAGGATCACGGGGCAAAGCAGGAAGCAAAATAGGCTATTAACTTTAAACATCACTGCTGGGGAAAGTCTTGGAGGAGGCCAGCTTAAGGGAACGACTGGTCAGCACCTGGATAAGCACGTGTTGAGTAAGGATGGCCACCAAGAGTCAGGCAGGGGACTTCATGCTCAACTAACCTTTTGGAGTTCTTTGAAGAATTATGCTATGACAGACAAGGGAAATTCAGCGGATTTTAAAAATAGCATTACGAAAAGGTTTCGCATAAACGGTCACAGGAGAGAGTCATGGGAAGAAGGATTGAAAAAAAAAAAAGGAAAAACTAGTTCAAGCACAAAAGAAGAGTAGCCAAACCTTTTTTGTTCCCGAACCTGAAACAAAACTGTTAAAGTGGAGTATTCTCAACAACCAGCAAAAGCTCCTCCAGTGCCTTAAAGGCAAAATATTGGCTATCCAAGGAGTCTCAAGCAACAGAATCTCTGAGCTGCAGACTTAACAATGAAGCCATCTTGTCTAAGAGACTGCTGACCTGTTTGTTATGCATCTTTTTATGTAAATGTACAAATTAAAATGCAACAGTGAAGTGTGCAGTCTCCTGGTAAAAAGTACAAAGAATATCAACAGTACTTTAGATTAGCAGAACTATTAATTAAATCATAAGATGGATGTAGCTATCTGAAGGGTTCTCAAGTATATCTTCACTGGATGTTCCTTAGGGAAAGGCATGTGCCAGGCATCATAAGTCCTCCTGGCCCTTTCCTTGTACTTTATTGCTTACATATACCTTGTCTTCATATATGTTTAACTATTTTTTTAAAAAAGCTTATTGATTCTTCTACTTCCCTCTGACATTTGTAGCTGTGCAAACTCCCCTTCCTTTACGAAACTTGGTAGCAATGAAAGCTGTGCACCAAAGGTGAAGTTTTGTTTATCTGCTCTTGGGAGGTCACGCTGTGCAAGACACTTAGTGGAGGCCTTGCAAACCAATGCTCCAGTGAAATATTGCACATCAGTGTTGGCAGATCAGTTTGTTTTACGTTCCTCAACATATCAGAGAATGGAGCACCTGGAATATCCAGTGGTTTTCTGGTGGGAGATACACACAATAAAGGGTGGCTTCCTTCTTTCCACCTGCTCCCTTTGGACATAAAGTATTTGTTTCCCTTGACACCACATAACATTAGGATGCACTGTGATGTTGCATATATGGAAAGATAAGAACAGTAATCTCTGTGCTGGACCAAACCTTCAAGACTATGCATTTTCAGGTCTGGGAGTGGACAAGGTTTGGTTTTCATATCTGAAACTGGAGGACTGTAAGGACAAACTTCTGTTCATTCTAAAATGCGAAGATGGAAGGATCAGTGTACATTTTTTTCCTGTTTGGCTCAGATTTCAGAGGTCAGGAGGAGAGATTTAAGCCTTTCAAGGTTTCAAATTTCAGTTTTAGCAAGAACAGTCTTGGTATCGGGGCCTTTACAGTTTTTAGTGCATGACCTTTCAAGATTCGGCAAGGAAGCTCTTCAGCTGTGACTTTTTTGTTCAGCTAATCTTCAGACTGCTAATCTCTGGACATGACTAAATGGCACAGGTGCACAGCACAAGAAACTGGTATCAACAGCACCCTGTTCCCTGATGGAATGACAACCCCTAGGGTCAGGGTTAGCTGCCTGAGTTCATCCTCGTGGCATTGTCTGCCTTCTTTGCAGGAGGTGCTGACACTGCAAAAGCACATGTTGAGACTTGTAAGCATATGCACAAGGTCCAATCACAGCACAAACGATGAGTTTGTGCTACAGAGTCCTCCTCTTTTCCTAGAGAGAGTCTTGCGTGCACTGCTCAGGCAGGCTGTTTTCCCATTAAGACACCAAGGCGAGGACTGATGAAAAACTTCCAAAAAACCAGCTTCTGACTTACTACAGTGAACCAGTCTATTTACTTAAGAGCACCAATATCATATTTGGTCCTAAATGATTTTCCAAATGTACCACCTACTCTCCTCTTCCAGTTTTCTTGAAGCTGTACTAAGGGTTCTGTGGCAGACTTATTACAACACTGAGGAAAAATCCAAAGCTGTGAGTAATAAACAAGGAATTATTTAAACAAGGACTTACTGGTTGCTGCTAATTATGCAAGCCCTGTAGAAGGTTTTTGTTTCTAATTTGATATTTGCCCAATGAGCTTGAAGATTTTTGGTGTGCACTTGTTCAGCTATTTAGTTTACGAGAGTTTAAACACTCTGTCAACTTCAGAAGTACAGCTTGGAGCCCTTTACTTCAACCCCAGACTTAACTATCACTTAGCTACAACCACAGTTCTTAACCTCAAGTGCGTGCTTATAAGCTTTATTATTTAACAAGAGCAGCATCCAACTGACTAAGGGTCTCCAGCAAGGACTGACTGTGCTGCTTTTGCTGTTCTCTTGAAGTAATAATTGTTTTTTATAAAATATTTTTCTGTCTTTTCAGTGTTTTTTTCACCATATTACAGGTTTTAGGACTTCAGTGCTCAGTGAGAATACAAACTCTCTTCACCTCAATCTTTTTTCAACTTCAGGACAATATGGTAACTCCAATAACTTTTTTTACTTCTAGATACATGCCAATACTGCAAGAACTAAAACTTCCTAGTCAGTTGCAGGGACTGTGTAAAAAGTCAGTGCTTCCCTTCACCCTGAATAGCAGAAAACCAAGGACTCATCTTCAGTAGGGAAAAAAAAAAAAGAGTTTGCACTGTCTGACATGAAGAGTTATAAACACGGACCATTTTAAACACTAATTATTGAGTGACATCACAGGTCTCATTCTACCTTCACCACCTTGTATCACTGCTTGTAAAAGATCAGTTGGATCAGCTGCACACCAAGTCAGAGAAGTATCCTATGGTTATGAGCTCAAATATTATTTCAGGTAGAGTAGTTAAGAAATTTGGAATAAGACTACTGGAATAAATCTCCAGGATTTGGGAGCATCAAAGGATAGCAGATGAAAAGATACTGAATGTAAAATATGTTGTAACCATGACACAAAGCTTTTGAAAAAGGCAGCACATAACACAAAGTGGTAGGACAAGAGTGATTTGATTATCCTACAGTTTTGAGATCCAGTAGCTAAGAACTGTCATGTCAGAAAAAACCAAATCTGAATGGTTTCTGGACTGATCAAGAATGAAGAAAAAGTGCAGGGCACCACAAAAATCAGAAAAGGGTCCCCCAGAATCCCAAGTTCTTTTTCACATTTATGAACAACAGCTGCTACATTAGATGTGTTTTTCCAAAGAATCTCCTGGGCTGAAAGTCTTGAGCCAAGTCACTGTTAGCCACTGAGCCAACTGAAACACAGAGCCAATGAAGTGAAACAAGTCTTATTTTACTTCTTTTGCTTCAGACTTCAAAAAGCTGTGAGTTCAGGAGGTTCTGCTCTCATCTGTTCTAAGCATTGGTGCTGAGTATTATGACCAAATATGACAGCTTTGTGTTAAAAAAAAAGAATTCACTCCACCAGAAGCTGAATAAAGGACTGGAAATCTTTTCTTTTGAGAAGAAGGAAGTTTTTCAATATAAAATCCTAAATTTTTAGAAATTAAATGTTACAAGACTCAAGTTTTATTATGTGAAAACAGATTTCCAACCTTGCCTCAGATGGAGGGACCAGAGAGTACACAAGCTAAAGGCAAGCTGAACAAAGGATCTGCTTTCTTTTGGCACCCTGCCTGCTGTTTGACCATGTACATTCACTAGTTTTGCCTCTTAGTGTCTTTCTTGTTGTGGTTTAGAGGCAGGCAGGGGAAGCCCACAAGGACAAAACCCAAGCACGCTGCTTTTGAATACAGGCTGAAATGCACCTTTGAACAGTTTTTAGAACTACATTTCCTTGATAATCTTAATATACATAACTCTGACTTGCTTGGAGACAAAGATTAGTGCCTCCTTATACACCTGAAACTATAAAACAGGGTAACAAAATCTTCTCTGTGTAGAAGATTTCACTCTTCTGTAGAGAGGCCACAGAAGAGTAGCTGGTGATATCAGGAGTAATGTAACTATTTTTCAATACCCAAATTTGTCTGTCACTAAGAGCTACTAGTGCTAATTATGAATATTGACTACTTCAAGACTACTATGAGATAACTTGAGTAGCTGACTAACTGCAGGGGGAAAAAATGCAACAGTATGAGATACCTACGTTTACTTTTGGTGAATGGAAACTAAGAACAGCATCGCTGATAAATCACAGGGTTTTTTATCCATCAAAAAAATGCATGGTTTTGATAAATAAACATTTCTACTTACACTAGGAACAGCCGAACTTTTCTTACGTTCAGGAATATCAGCTTTATTGGGATTGCTGGCATTTCCAAGCATTGGACTAGCTGGTGCAATTCCTCTTCCTGCAACAGCACTACTGCTGGATTTTCTCGCCTGAATTCCTTCCTCTTTGAGGTCACTGTCTGTAGTACTAGTCTGGCTTCTTTTGGGATATGCCACTACTGAGGGGATGGATGGTCCAGCTTAAAAAACAAACAAAAGAAACAGGAAAAGGATTTTTCTCCTCAGAAGTCCAATACTTTTCACCGCAATGGAAATGTATTCACACATAAGGATCAACATAGTTAACACTGGGAGTTGCAAGAAGGTAATTATTTAAGTTACTGAATGTAGTTCAGGAGAGAGTAAAATATAGTAAAAAATAAAAACCTTTCCAAGTGAAGGTACTACTTGATTTCCATGTAAGAATCATAATTCTTTCATGAAATTCATAGTTCTTTCATGAAGTTTCATGGTTTGGCTAGGAAAAACTCTTTAGAGTCATCTTAAAGACACTTAACAAGTGTCTTATTCAAGAATTGTTCAAACCAGACCATCCTTCATTAGCACAAAGCTGGTACATGCTGTTCAAGCCAATTTCTGATAAAACAGGGCTCCTCAGACAGGTACCTGGTGACATCACCAAGGGCCAGCACTAATGGCTGTTGAACTGTGCTCCTGGAATGTCCCAGAAGTGGCAGCAGTTCCCCATCAGCCGCCTTGGGCGTGCCAGGAACAGAAAACTGCTGCAGCACACCTGAGAATGGAATGATGCAGACCCTTCAATAGTCCCAAGCTCCCTCTTGCTTTAATAGATTCCTGGACACTGGAAAAAGCCTGTGGGCCTGTCAGGATTGTGTTTTCTGATGCCTCAATTACACCTCTGAAGAGAGTACATCAAGTTACATCAACTTTGTAGTTAGCGTTTTAGTAAGAGTTAACCAAAAGGTGTATGTATATACACAGACATAAAAAACCCTACATATAAATACGTATTTACATTTATGTAATATATAACTAAAACTTGTTTTAAAAGCATCAAAACCCACGGTAACTGTCATCCCAGAAGACTCCCCAAGGCAAGCAACCTCTGAATGCAGTCAAGGTTATTTCAAAATAGACCTAAACTGAGATTCCTTTTATGAGTGAAGTGTCTGAGCAGGAAGATGTTTAAGACATTTAGAAAACCCTATTCTACTATATCGCACTTTCATTAAGCAGAAGAATTGTAAGTTTGTCTGAGTCATTGTTCTTAACAAATTTAATTCCTGCAGGACAATCAAGTGACACTACCCTCAGGAAACAGGAAACAAGAAATATTGGCAAACTGACATTTCTTCAAGTTTTAGACACAAGCTGACCTACTAGTGTCAAAAGAAAACAAAAGCTGAACAGACATACAAGAGCATGGGGGAGGAGTGCTGTGCTTTTCATGAAAAAGGGGGTTGCAACATTCCCTTCAATTTGTGTAACAAGACTTTCCCAGCACGGTCAGGAATGTAAGGGACAACACAAGGCAGAAAAAAGGAAAATTTTGTCTATTCAGCATTCCTCTAGAAGCTGCTTCTGAAGGCTATATAACAAAACCAGTTATTTAGTAAAACATTTAACCACCATGCTGTGAACTACACTGTTGTCATCCTCCTTACACTTGGGGGCGGGGGTGGAGACAAATCCAGAAACCCAGCAGAACTGGAAGTCACTATAATCTGCTACACTGAAAATGAGAAATGCTCACCGTGATCACTGTACCGCCGCTGCTTCTGGCTAGAAGATATGCTTCTCTGAACTTTGTGATGAGGAGATTGTCCAGTGCTATTATTAAGATCACTACTTGGCCTAACTTTGGCAAGTGAAAGATTGCTGCTGGAGCTTGAATCACTTGCATCCAACTGCAATAAAAATGAGAATATTGAAACAAGGAGTTGAAACAAAACAGATTAAAACATTTATCACGTTAGGGGAGCAGGAACAGAGAAGATGGCCCTGCTACATGGGAAATTTAGAGGGGCATGGGTAGTTACTTAGAGCCCCACCTTCTCTTAGGTTGTTATGCAACTGTCTTAGGTAAAACTCAGAGAAATTTGCAGCTCCTCAAAGGATACCAGATAAAGAAAATCCATCTGTATTTTCAGTACTCTTTCCTCAGAGTTCTCCAAGATTTTAACACAAAAAGAGGATACACACCAACTCCTCTAACAGAGGAATCGAGAGCAACTTACTGGTGCTAAACCCTCTCAGCATCATATGGAAAGGTAAGCTACAGTGCAAGAACTTTTTCAGGTTGATCACCCTGCTCCTTGGCTCTCTTAAAACAGTTAGAGCCAGCAGGTTCACACTTAAGCTCCTAGACTAGACAGGACAGTAACTGCAAAAAAATCCTTCGGAGGAGTAACTGCTGAGTGAACAGGGGAGTTTTGGGGAGCCTAAAGGCCAGAGTTTACTGACTCACGAGCAGGGTGAGAACAAACACAGCATCATTTGGTCTGCTGATGATTAGAATAACGTGACTTTATGTGTAATGGACTTTTATGCAGGAATGCAATGCCAATACTTACTGACTTAATTTTTGTTTCTAACTTTGCTAAGGACACTTTCCGAATCGTTTCTTCACAATTTTAAGACTGGCACTTACCTCTGAGGACTTCCTTCCTAGCAGTAAGTATGTAGCTGTTATTTCATCATACTTCATTTTACTAAGGGATTCTTGAATTTCTTCTTGAGAATATCCCATTCCTACCATAATATCTGAAAACAAACACACATTCTCTGAGTAACAGAGACTCTGATGTTCAGGCTGGTTGAGTGTTCAAGAGAAAGCATGGAACATTTACAGAATTAGAACAAAATTATTCAGTTTGAGAAAATAAACCTGATGAAATCATAGTATTAAAAGACTAATTACTTTTTCCAAATGACAAACAAATAGAGTGATGGAGGAGAGAAAAAACCCCCTCCTGCATCAGGCAAACAATATCCTACTGTGGAAAGTACTTGATTACCTATTCTTTTCTGGTCCGAGATGTCTAGTTCTGGTTCAACAAAAGGTTTAAGTTCATCCTCCTCATGCCCTGCATTGATCCACCTGTCCTTCATGATTTGCTACAAAAGAAAAGGTTTTGTTAGTATTATACACTTACCAGCAAAGAAAATAAGCTGTGGGAAGAACCACCCCCCATCCGCCAAACACTAAAGTCTTTTCTAGTTTTTCTTTTCCAGAACATTCCGAGCATCTCAGCTGTGCTTTGCTCCAGTGAGGAGAATCAACTACACACATCAAGCCAAGCTGCTTCCCCATTAGATATATTTTAGCCCACAGCTGAAAGCCAAAAGCCTGTAGCACGGACCAGCAGCAGTGTGACAACTCTGACAAGTCTAATAGGTCCATGGAAGGCCAAAACAATGTTGCTTTTCTCCTCCATAATGGTACAAAAGGCAGGGGAAAGGCAACCACAGCAGCCAACACCTCCAGTTCGCATTTGAAAATGTGGAAAACCAAGGAAAATGTCCTGGTGGATCATCCATTAGTGCAGGAATCCACAAGGTAATCATCAGGAAATATATAACATAGGAAATGTAGTGACATGTTCATTTTGAAAGTAACTGTGGAGTCAGGTGTGTTATAAACCCAGTAAACAACACCTTTAAAAGGAGTCATGTGCCTTAGCCAACCATCACACCTCCTGCACCCACTCCAAATACACTATTCAGACAGCGGGGCAAATAAGTTACAGCTCAAAAATGCAGTTTAAAAAATACGATGTCCAGCTTTCTGATGCACCTTATTTGTGCCATTACCTCTAGAGTGCCTCTTTTTGTTGGGTTTAGCACCAGGAAACGTTTGAGGAGGTTTTCACAGTCTGTGGACATGTAGAAAGGAATCCTGTATTTCCCCCTTAGCACTCTTTCTCTAAGTTCCTTGGTAACAGAAGAACAGACAGTAAGTTGTAAGCAACAAATCACTTAAAATATTAGATAAACACGCCCAGCATATTCTACCAAAAAAAGCACCTTTAAGTTCTGTCCATCAAAGGGAAGAGATCCACTCACGAGGGTATAAAGAATAACACCTAAACTCCAAACATCTACTTCAGGTCCATCGTATTTCTTCCCTTGAAAGAGCTCTGGAGCAGCATATGGTGGGCTGCCACAAAAGGTGTCCAGTTTATTTCCGACTGTAAACTCGTTGCTAAAACCAAAGTCAGCTATTTTTATGTTCATATCTGCATCTAGCAATAGATTTTCAGCCTGGAAGACAAAGAATAATTTGTAAGATGAATAAAATACTCGATTCAGAATGCTATTGTTTGTTGTTATTCTTAAAAGGCAAGAAGCTTAAATATCCATTAACATTCCCTTCCTTGCAAGGTGTTTAGGTATGCTTTAGTCTATCACTTGCATATCCCCTGTTTTAAAAACCTCTCTACAGCGGCTTCAGACTATGGGATATGTTATGCTACCTGAGAACTTATTACCATCTATTTGTTTTCTCCACAGAAATGTTATCTTACATTTTGATTTATTCAGATGAAAGCAAAATGTAGTCTCACCATCCATACTTTATGGCATGTGACATTCCTGTAATAGTTTGGTAATAAACATAACTTTTAAATTTTTTCAAGTGTTCTTTTTTTTTTTTTTGGTGTTGGTTTTTGCTTTTTTTTTTAAGTTACAAAGTTTGTAACAAGTTGAACAAATTATGTAGGAGCACTATTAGTATAAAAAGGCACAGTTTAAAGAAGACATATGCCATTTTTTGTCAAGCTACAAAGAAACCATACTTCAGTTTTATCATCACGACTGGTAATTCATTCTGTTTGAGACTAAAACTTGCCATATCTCTATCAAACTATCTTTTTAAAAGAAAAAAAAAAAGATTTCTCAGCTAACACTGACCTGCATCAGATCTGAATGTGACTACAGCGTGAGAGGTTATCTTTCAGCAGCCATTAAATTTCTGTATTTAAAAGCCTTATAAATCCTCTTCATTTGAAATGGTTCTAAACTGTAAATAGTTCTCAAAACTTGCTATAACACATGCAAACAAATAAATAAATAAATAAATCAGAAAGCTTAGCAGACACTACATTTTATTGGCACAATAAAGATCACACCCACAGGTACAGAAGTTGACACACATACACTGCACACACTTTTTCCTACTCACCTTGAGATCTCTATGAACAATATGCTTTTGATGGCAATACTGCACTGCAGATACTATCTGGATAGAAAACAAGCCAAATTATGTAAGTGTCATCTCAAAGAAACAGGACATATAATCGAAGATTTCACTATTAATTACTGAAGTTGACGCGTACTTATCCACTCAGAGCTACGTAACCAACTACTACAGTGGCCAGCATATTTGGGGAAAAGCTGCTAAATAACTTGGGTGTTTGTTATTTGATCTATTTGTTTTCTCCTATACTTGAACGAGGATTTTGTTTTTCCTGTGTGGCTAATTATAGACCAGTAGAAGCAATGACTTTCAGAAAGGTTACTGAAGTATTTCCATTCCAATACTGTATACAGCTATAAAAGCTTTCCCCCTAGACTGATGTTTTCCAGGCCTTCTCCAAAGGTGATTTTTCATGCCACACCACAGAGAGAAAAGGGTAGGAAATGGGCTTCAGCTACTGACAAAACTACTGGGAAACAGCCTGTTTGTCAAAACTTACACAGTGAGAAGCAACGACACATCTGACAGAGATCTGCTGTCTAAGTGCATATGGTTTATTGTATTTTGTATTGCATAGAAGAATAGCAAACTCAATGGAAAAAACTCTGTCTCTCAAGTGCAATGGGATAATTTCTTCCATCATAATTTCCAAATATCATTAAGTTTTTCCTGCTTTATAGCAAACTATATAAGCTGTTTACACAGTGCAGTGTCATAGTACATTGCTTCTTAAGTCATAAGCATTGCTGCAGAACTCTGCAGGTATGAAAAACTTGGGTAAAGTATTATTCTTAAATTCTCACAAATGTAGTGAAATGCATTTTATTTGCTGTGTATACATGGTCAGAATCAAGGCAGATATTATGACTTATTTTAAGAAGTGGAACTGCACACAAAAATAATAACTGTGTTCACATAAATGTATCTTCAGCCTCCATTCAAGATTAAGATTTCCAACACAGAAAGATGACATAGCATTACTGTTACAAAAAATAACTCATGATCAGATCACTCAGCTTAGTGTAAGGATCCTCCTGTTCTGCTAAGGAACAAAGGTTATCTCCCTCAGTATTCAGAGCAGATGAAAATAAGGTTCTTGGCAGGCCAAAGAACTGACGTACCAGTAAATTTTGTATTTGAAACATAAGTACCAATAGGATCTTTGTGCCCTGTATTACTGAATCACACGTGTGCAAAATGCCACCCTAGAAACCAAGCAGTCTCTGAAAAGCTGAGGTACTCTTTCCATTCCCTACATTTTCATTCTGGTTTTGCTTGTTTCTGTATGTACTGGTTCCCTCTTTCAGACTCCAAGTTCAGCTTTTTACAGATACTGAAACTGCCAAAGTGCTCCCATGTCACCACTTGTACCATCCTTTTGGTTTCCTTTCCTTTTCTCTCTGCTACCATTACCTTAGTGCCAGTCACAAGCTCACTCTGCAGAGGCTCCCAGGGCTGACAGTATGACAAACACCTCAAGCTTTATTCAGGACTGCAGAGACACAGCACTATATCACTCACTGCTCAACTGCTTTTATTGTGCCTGTCTAAGAGCGGAAGGTTGAGCGGATGATCAATCAGCAGTCCCCTTTGGAGATGCTTTTGAACTACTCTGCATTGCAACAGGATGGCACAGAGACTGCAGGAGTGACCCCAATCCACATGGAAGGGAAATAATGCAATGTGTATGACATTAATAATTGAAGAACAGCAGTCATAATGAATGAAAAATAGCACAAAGCATGGCTGCACAGGCTGACTCCCTTTTCTTCTACCTTCCATCACTGTTTCCATTGACACTCCCTCACTCCCAACCCAGTTGAGTGTGAGGAATTTTCTGACACTTGGCAGGTGAGAAGAGGGGAAGAAACACCTGAGCTTTTTGCTAGAGGTAACAACTGGATCACTGAAATACATTTCTTAGGAGGCATTTCAAAATTCTGTATAAACACAGGTTTTGAAGAACAAGTTAAAACAAGTTATCTCTAGGCAGAGAAACCATCTTTTTTAAGGATTAAATGACAAAAGGATAGATAAATGACCTCTCAACGTCCCTTCTACACTGCCAGGTGTATTCTGGTTCTTTATTGGAACATACAAGTAAGATGTATTTTGTGGATATTTTATTTTCCAAACTCTGTCCTAACATCTACCAGCATTAAGAATTGTAAACTACTTCTGCAGGAAAACAGTAGGAAGACTGAAGAAGGCCAGATCTAATTGGTTGCAGAAAAAAAAGGAAATTAACACATATAAATTTAAGGAGACCCCCTGCCCTGCATCAGATTTTTTTATGGAAAAAGGATGAGATTGAACCAGAACTGCTTGAAAGCCTGTAAAGGGGAAGAACAAGGTAACATGAAGAATGCAAAATATTCTGGATTTGAATTTCTCACACATGGCTACACAGAAGGAGTTTGAAATGGAGAACTATACAGCATAGCTGTATTTTTAGAGTTGTAACTTTTCATGTGTTCCTTGTCAAGTGCAACTGGAATAATCTGATTACTGTCTTTTACATTATTTTTTTTCCAGCTAAAATCCTTACTATATTTAAACAAAATTACTAAAAATTGTATTTTTTTTTAACAAGCAAAGAAGGGAGATTTACCAAATTCTGCTCTTTGCCTGCTAGAGAGGAAGTGTCTTTTCAGACAAAACACAAATGTTTGATCCAGAAATCACATCTATTGAAAGAAGAAACATGATCTGAAAACAAGATATAATACAACCTATTGTAAGAACTAAGCTCCAAACCAGGGCACAACTGTTTCTTCAGTTTCAAAAGAGCCACCGTCTGTTAAACCAGTTAACAAATTTTAAAAAAATCAGTGCCTATTATGTCATAAGTCTCTATCTAACAGAACAGCTGCACTGCATCAGATAAAAGGTCTGCAGAGTGCATTCTTACTCCAACAATGGCTAAGAGCGATACGAAGCTATTCCAGGACTACAGTAAGGTGAAATGAATAGTTGTATGACCCGTGAACCCAGCAAGATCTGGTTTCCTTTGACACTGTCCCTCAGCCTGAGTTTCAGCATCTAATAAATGCCAAGCTCTGATCAAAGCTACCTGACTTTCATCCTACGCGAATGCTCTTCCCTCTAGCAAAGCACAATCAGCTTGTGCTACAATTTCTCTCCTCAGCTCATTTCTAGGGTTCTCTCTTTTTTTTCCCAAGGAACGGAGGCTTTTGAAGCTCTCAAGAACCTCCCATCTTTGAGATCAAGGTCCTCTAAAACTGGTTGAGCTCAGCAGCCAGGGAGTCAGCTGCTGAGGGACAACAGAGCACAGCTGCCTGTGCCAGGAGACTTACAAGAAAAAACTGGAAACATACTTCTGCGTATTTCAGTGCATACAAGTGAAGCCATCTATTTATCTTTATAAACAGCATTTATTCTATTGAAGGAAAAAAAACCCCAACAAAGACACAAAAAAATAAAAAAACCCAAGCTGAGTATCTGAAGTACAAAAATAAAAAAAAAATCAACTCTTGATGGGACAAATACCCAGCTTAGTAGGTAACTCCCTTTAAAATTCTTTCCCTTCACATTTCTTTTTGAAAAATGAAGCTACACATATCCTGTACTACCCACGTTATCCCATAAAATTAAGCACTAAGTATACCTGTAAAACATGTTTGACCTGTTTCTGTAAGTTTTCATTTAAAGGGGAGTCAAATTGTTAGAAAAAAACCAGGTATTTGGTGAACAAACATGCAATTTCTATGTAATTACTGCAAGATCTTTTTCCACAAAGCTCCTGATAAAAGAAACTGAGGAGCAGGAGCAGAGAACTGTATCAATACATATTTTCAATATTCACATCTGAGAGAGAACAGTCAATCCTCTCAAGTTACTCTGAAGCTCTTCAAGTCACCTTACAAAGAGAAAGGCAACAGTCTGGGATTTAGAAGAGATGGCTGAAGTGGGAACGACTGCTCCACGTCCCGTAACATCTACTCCAACACAGCACAGGAACACATACCAGAAACCCTCCAGCTCAAAGGAAGTGTTTTTGTTTGTTTGGTGGTGGTGATTTTGGTGTGGCTTTTTTCCCCAGAAGATTAAAAAGGGTACATATAAGATGTAAGGAGAGGAGAGAAAACAAAGGAACAAAGATTTCATAGAAATGCTGCTGTTGCCTCCTTATGCTGGGTTAATACATTTGGGTTTTTTTACTTTCATTGCTACTTTTAAGCTTATTGCTTATATTGCTTTCACACAGTCCTTACTATATGAGACAGAGGGAGCAAAACAGTTGTGGCACGGTTTCCTAGTTCCCAATTTGTTCTTTTCGGTTACACTAACCACGCTAGAGAAGTGCAGAAGTTTTCTTTACAAAGCATTTTGTGAAAGTCATTAATTAATTTTCTGGAAGTCTCATATCAAAGTTCTTCTACGTATGGCTATACTCAAGAAGTGAAGCCATCAGAGCCTCCCCTTCCAACAAGGAAACTGGCTGACACTTCACTGCCACAATTCACCAGTTTAAAACCCCTACAGATCATTCAATAACACTTTTGTCTCTACTTGTTATTTTAAAGTACATTATTACCTAGACAATCCAAGTGACCAAAGGAATGGAAATAACAGACATTTACAAATTCTGCATATGAGCAGAAAACAAGTGCACTAGACCAGTCAGATCTGCAAATGAAACTCTAGATGCTACAAGAGCAAACATTTGGATTTTGAGAAGTTATGCAAAAATATCTGGTTATGTTCAGTACCGTGTTCCTGTGGAATGGAAATGCTTTTCACAGATCAATGAAATTCCAACATTTTGGCAGGGCTAGCTTGTCCATCATAAAGAAAGCCTAACTAACAAAGCCTAGAAAATTACTTCTCTATGACTTTTCAGAACAACTACTCAACAGCATCTTCTCATGTGAGCAGATGGATGTGACCAGACCTCTGTTACTCGCACCGTCTGTGTTTTGAAACCGGCCTGTTTGTAGCCTGTTACATTTGAATAACTTCCAAAATGCTACAAACCTGCTGAGCTAAGGACATACAAAATCAACCCAGAGGAAATGCATTTTGGAATGGAATACACTTCCAGATCAAGCAGTCTCCTTGTTCTGGCACTCCTGGACACCTTGGCACTCAGCACTAAGGAAACCAGCACCGTGGAACGGACTACTAACTCCAAAGTACTACTGACACCTAAATTTTTTCTCACTCAGAGCTACAAGTCCACAGCATGCTGAACACTGCTATAAGTCAAATGCAAAGGACAGCTGTTTTACTCATTTCAGCAAAAACAGGGGCAGGGGGGAAAGCTGACATATAGGAATGTTATACATACCTGTCTAAATTTAGCTCTAGCCTCCTTTTCCTTCATTCTTCCATGTGCAACCAGATAGTCAAACACTTCCCCTACAATTCAATAATGAGATACATTAATGCCAATTTCAGAATGTAGAAATTCCTCTCCAGCAGTTGCCCACAGCAGCTTCACTGGGAGGATTGTACTTCAAGTTCATGATTACAGGATAGCTTAAGAGAACAAGGCACAACTGCTGTGCAATTTACTACACCATCATCTCTTTTACAAGAAAGTAATGAGTGACTGGATATAGACAAAGGAAACCATTTCCTTCCAATTACTTAGGACAGAAACTGAGCAGCATACTTCTGTTTTGTAAACAAAGATGACATGTACCCCTTCACAGACTTTCTCACAAGGGTTTCTTTTGACCCACGGAAAAAAAAAAGCTTCAAATATTAGAACATCTGATGATATTTGTAAATACCACCATACCAACACCAGAATTTTAATTTGTGCTCACAAACAAAATTGTTCTAAACAAAATCAGAAATCTCAGCTTTAACCTAGGCTTGGAAGAGATACCCACAAGGAAGGTCACAATAATGAGCATGGCAGGATATATTGACATAATCCATCACACAACCATCATACCTGTAAAATACACCAAGAAGGACTACTCCTGAAAAATCCCACTGTTGTATGGCTGTGGATGACTAAAGTTTGTTAAAGATCTTCTGTGTTCCGGTTTTTCACTCCGTTAATCCATGCAGTCATTTTACATCAATATAGACTACAATGTTTGAGCTTTAGGTGCAGGCCAACTGGCCCACAAAACACTGAGTGTTTTTGAAAGCGTGGGAGATTTTCATTACTAAAAGGCAACAGTCTTGTACATAAAAACTACAAACACAGACTAACAGGCAGTTTGAAAAATTCCTTGCTAACATGCAGAAGTCATAAGAATTTAAGAAGTGGATCAAATATTTAAATATTCTCTACTAAGGAAGAAAATAATTTTTTGTAGACAGCCGCCTCACACGGGAAGAGCTGAGTAACTTCACATTTATTTTTTACAAGAAGCAACTGCACCAAATTGCAATGAAAAAAATCAGTCATGGAGCAAGAAAAGCAACAACTGAGCCATCTGAGGGAATGTCAGGATTTCCTACAAAATAGCCTTACTTTCCTCTGTGGTGCATTATTTAATACTCAACTCAGATAACTCTCAGTTGTATTTCACAGCTGTTTCTTAAAAAACCTTGAAGCAGCAAACCTGAACAGTTCTTCATAATTCAGGGAAAAACACACCAGAGAAAGAATTATCCCCAATTTATGTGAAGTGTTGCAGCTGTAGCAATAGTGGCTTTAATCCTGCAAGCAGAGTTCATGTGCACTATGATGACCTGTACCTTGAAAAAGAAAAAATACAGGAAACTGAAGCCTGCCATTGAGATTGCCAGCTATTCCTGTCTTGCACAGACCGGCACATCAAAACGTACTGCTCTTGGCCTTTTAGACCAGCACAGTATGTATCTCTCCCTTACCACCCTAAGAAAGATCTTCACTGCTTTAGAGAACCACTGGCCTTTCTAGCTCCTAGAAGATAATCACTAGATGGCAACAGGACTTCACTTTTAAGTCTAGAACCATCAAACAGCACAGAGATGCTTCCCCAAACACCTGTACTAGCCAATATTTTAATGGTATTATATCCACTCTGCTCCTGTTTAAGCTAATCTTGGCTGAGCACTTAGGGAAGTTCCAGAAGAAAACATAGGCAGGCAGAGAATCTGCCTTTATTTGTAGTAATTCATTAAACTTCATGCAATCCAATGTCAGAGTCTGTATTCAATGCTGATTTTCCCTGAAAAAAAGTCTCTATCTCTCTCCTGAAACTAAAGAAAAGCCTCAACTACTTAAGATTCCCAGATGCTGATGCTAAAGGGTTACTGACAAACGGAGTGCTATGAGGTTTTACCCAGCAAGGAGCTGAAATACCTTAATTTTACCTTTGCTGAAAATATCTGACTCTGCATGATGTGCATTTTTCCATCCCCTCTACAAACAGAAAAAATGTTTAAGTTCCTCCTAAAATGGTACAAGGCTAAGCCTACCAATTCTTGACAGTAGAAGGTCTGTGATTAAGATATGTAAGATGTCATCAACATCTAAAAACAGAAGTTGCAGTACTCATGCTTTGAAAGCAACACTTAAAGAAACACAGAAATGTTTCATCTGAACATGTTTTTACCAATTATTTTACATAAAATAGGACACCAGAGGTAGGGAACTGAATATAATAACTGACAACGTCAATATTTGTTATGGACAGGAACAACTGATGTCTGAAAAAAAGACTCCCATTAAATTTGAGTTGTGAAAAAAAAGAAATTGTCACTAAGTCATAGTAAGTTTAGAAGCTGGTTTCATAAGTTATATTTATATTGAACAAAGAAGTCTCAAAGAATATTAAATATTTTCCTTAATGTCTTACACTACTTTGATAAAGATTTGCTAAAAAAGCAAGCAAAACTTTAAAGAAAACAAGTACTTCTCCTAACTTGGCAATTTGTTTACATGTGTCACCACAGCAGAGAGGTACTTACCCCCACTTGCATATTCCATTATTAAATAGAGAGTTTTTTCAGTTTCAATGACTTCAAACAGCTTCACTAGAAAAGAAAGACATTTATTTATCAGTTAACTAGCTGCACAAATATTATGTTAGCCCTACAGAGAATTCTGTCAGAGAAAAATACCACAAACTATTTGCTTGCCACTTGACAGTATCAAACACTTTACTGTAAAGAAGCTATTTCTGTCACGGGTTCCTAGACAGAAAGCACTGTAACATATTTGGTCAGCTCATACAGAACAACGTATTCTCAAGAAACAATACTTTGCTTCTGCTACATGGGAAAGCAACTAAAGTAAGCAGAACTTCCACATATTTGAGCATCAACAATAGCCACTTCTATGCACTGAACTGGCATACATGGTGACAAATCAGTTATCAGTCGGTTTGCTGACAGTCCTGTAACAGCACGACATCATTTAAATGTAGAATCTTGAACAAAATCTCGACCACCTCTTGATTTTGGTGTATTTATTTCTAATGAGAGCCTGAATTCAGTAGAAGTCGTTATTGTACTCAAAAGGAGCAGAACTATCAGTTAGCTATGCAACAGTTTTGTGCAAAGGGACCAAAACGTTTGTTGGGGTTTTTTATGTAAACACACAGCTCTGAAACACTATTTATTACTGCTATTTTACAGAATACTGACACCCTAATGCAAAATAATATTTTAAACTCGTATCACAACCATTTTAACAATGAAAAAGCTAAAATCCAGTTGGAAATTATGTGAAAGAAACGAGGTACCTATATTTGGATGATTTAAGATCTTCATTATTCTTACTTCTCTAAAGAGCTGAAATAGACATAAAACATGAAGTAAGTTACTGAAATTGTAACAAACAGCCATATTTCCTGAAGACTGATGATTTTGATATAGTTATTTAAACACAAGGGGCAAACATTATTAGCATTTCAATGAGGTCCATGAAAGAAGCTCTTCATGGAGGGAAGAGTTATGTGTACGCTTCTTTAACACCCCTCCCAAAAAAATCAACCCTCAAAAACTTGAAAATACCCACAGAGGACTCCAGATAGCTCAGGAAAGAAGTGACCTTCGCTGTGGTTTGCAGACTTTTGGGGTCACAAGACCTCTGTGAGCCCATACAGTTCCTTGCTGACCTGCACATCTCCGAGATCCTTCACTCCCTTCACAGAAAGGAGAGTTTCCAAAGTTCTGTGAACCCCCACCTGAACATCTTTACAAGACCACTGCAGTACATTACCAGCATGAATTCAGCATTCGTCAGTACTTTGTTAAAGCCAAGGAATTGCTGTGCTACAACAGCAGCTCACCGGTGGAACACCAGCTGCTTGGAAGCGTGTTATCTGAGTACACCAGCAAGGAGCAAGTTTTAAGGAGAGATGGGAAGACAAGGCCACCCCTCGGCCCTTCAGAAGCATTCCTGTAAGGCGACTGAGGGACAGCAGCATCTAGTCCTGGGTCTGCCAGCACAGCTCCTCTGACTCACTGCCAGACATCCAGTCTCCAAGCCCGCCTGGCCAGCGCAACGCGATGAATGTACTTGCCAAAATTAATAGGGCAGAACACAAACGGTGTTTTCCTGACCCCATCGTGCTGCTTCCCTTTATGCAAGCACTGGTGTTAACCCAGACTGACCCACAAGCTCCAGGAATTAATTTAACAGAAAAATCTCACAAGGCACACAACTCCCCCACATAAAAGCACTCTCTAGCCCACCCCAGCACATCTATTTTGGCAGGATGGGTGGTGAGGGACAGCTGCCCATTTCAAGCTGCAGCACGACATTAAATCCACTGTCCTGAATCCAGAGACAGCACAGTGATTGTAAGGATCTTGTCATGTCCCATGCCCTGTGTCTGTCCCCCCCCCCAATGCCAATGGCCACGTGAAGAGGGTTTTGCTTGAGTAACTAATTATTTTGGAAGATTTCAACTTTGCCTGTCACAGAGTAAACTCTGTCCTCCTGCAACTGAACGATAATACGGAAACGACATTTCAAACTACAAATGAAGGCAAAGTCTATTGCTGATCAGTTGTGAGTTACTTGCAGCTCTCAAAACTCTTCTGCAAAAGACAATTTTAAGATACACATAAACTCGCAGCTGTAATACTAAAAATGCCACAGGTGTTGTTACTGCAATGTAAAGCACGGCTTTTAACTAAGCTGGTTAATAGCAGATGAATTAAAAATAGTTCCGAGATAAAATATTATCACAAAAAACTTGAAGCACAAATACCACTGTATTCAGAAAACCAAAGAATTCTCTTTTTATGCAGCACCCTATATGGCCATCGAGTGTGTAGCTGTTCTCCCTCTGCAGCTCCCTCCGTGCCAGCCCAAGGCTCCAGAGGGGTTGATGTTCTTAAGCATCAATTATTTTCTAACAGCATACTTCAAAAAGCAGGAGTAATCAAGAGGTTTTATGAGAAATCCAACACAAATTTCTACAGGAATACCAGCAACCTAACAGATCACTTTGAACCTAATGTAAAGAGACTGAAGCAGAACATAACTCCACAGCTCCAAGGGAATGCAGACATCGGAAAAAACCCAGGAGTTTTGTAAATAAAGGATAGCAGCATTGTCATTAACAGTAAGAAAGAAAAAGTGCCGCTGCAAGATATGCCTCGGGTCAGATTTCAGATAAAGTGAAGACATCTAATATGTCTACATGGATTATGAGCAACTCAAATCTGTAGGTCTATTTACTCAATAAAAGAAAAAGAAAAAAAAAGTTGAAACATTGGAAACAAACAAAAACCAACCAAAGAGTGAACAAAACAAAATCCTTGTGCCTTTGTGACTCTTCGTAAAAGAAAATGCAAGAGGTGGGTTTTAAATAAATCGAGCTGCTTAAATGCAACTGGGGTTGACTGATCAAGTACATTATTGGCCATACAAAATAGTTTCAAAACCTA
The DNA here is from genome assembly GCA_035584735.1 of Pseudotriccus pelzelni. Taxonomy (NCBI): domain Eukaryota; kingdom Metazoa; phylum Chordata; class Aves; order Passeriformes; family Tyrannidae; genus Pseudotriccus; species Pseudotriccus pelzelni. The sequence continues at coordinate 53,916,531 of JAWMRA010000161.1, read as the reverse complement.
CGCATGCAAGTTTTCCTTATCCTCCAGAGAGGTAAAATTGCCTTCTTTTCTTTTTTTAAACTGTGTTATTTCTGGGACTTTTTCATATGTAATCAGAGAAGGTAGACTACACCATCTTTCTACTGATCACCAGAAATTTAAAAGCAGTTTGATCTAGAGCTATTTTTTTCTTGTTTTTCCACACAGTTCAGCTGAACTGGTATATAATGTATTCTGAATTCTGCATTAACACTTTTAATCACAGCTTATATAACTGAAAGCCTCTAATCAGGTTTTGCAGTTTTGAAGACACTTTGCTTAACTCATTCTAAACTGATATCTGATACCTTCCACCCCCAATATTCAAGATAAAGCCTATGGGTCAGACTCAATGAAAACATTGGTCCACAAGAAACTACTCTGCATTACTAACCAAAATGCAGCATGTTAAAAACCACGTTCTACATTATGAGCCATTTGTTGAAGTGGGTGACTAAAAGTAACCACTTTTAATAAAATACTATTTTTGTCTCAGAGGAAATTAAAAATAAAAATACTTGAGAATAGGATACAACCACTACCAAATTCTTTTATTATAATTTCAGTTAGATAAATGCACTTCAGATTGTGCACTGTTTGTCAGTTTAACTGTCATATGTAGCATTTTGACACAGCAACTTCCACAGGGACAGCTACAAATGCCTGACATTGTATTATATATTATAGTCTACTTCTGATAGAGGAATATGATGTAAATCATGATACAACTTTCACATGGTATGCTGAATAGAGGTTTCACAGATTTCATTCCCCCCCAAATACTATATGAATCAGCTTATAGCAAATGAAGTAGTAACTATCACCACACAGTAAGATTCACTGCAGAAGCCAGGTATGATAGCATGTCACACCTCCGAGGTTCCCTGCCAGAGAAGCACAGAACAAGGTATAACATCAAAAGATGTAACACGAAGGTTCTCAATACAGAAAATTATTTTCTTAGTTTTAGGAGCTTACTTGTCCTAATGAGACTATAAAGGCAGACAAAAACCAGAAACCAGTTCTCATAAGTTTAATTTCTAATACCGAGATTAAAAACTACTCCCAGCTTGTTGAATAGCTCATTTTCCGTCAACAGGAGCTCTACAAATGTTTCCAGGCAAAGACAAACATCCTTGTCTGCCAAACAAATGGCTTTCAGCTTTGTTGTGGTCCGGTCCTTTGACTGTAAGCCATGTCAGATACAGGGAAAGAATCGCATTTAATTAACGCTGCTGCCAACACACTGAATAAAAAAAGCCCAACAAGCCAGCAATGGAAGCTGATTCTCTTAGGCCAACTTTCTTTGACAAACAGTAAAGGTTCAGAAGTGTTCCTGCAACAGCTACTGCAAGACTTTCAGTAGCAAAATATTTTTAAAATATGAAAAAAGTTTGCTAAAAAGCAAATCAGTACAGCCATCAGCTGCAGAACACCAAACTCCCCTGCCTGCCTTCTTCCGAAAGGAGAGGCTTTTCCCAAGGTGCTGTTCCAAGCCAGCCTAAGTTTGATCTGTGTATTAGCCTTCCCCTGGTAACTGCTTCACTGAAATATGTCCTACATATAATGAAGAGCCTCAAGCAAAAAGCCTTTATACAACCCAAAATTACAACATTTACAAAATCAGTTTGCCCCAAACTAACTGTAACTTGAAAACAGACAAGGATACTCGTCATAAGCAGAAAAGCCTGAGCATTTTAAATTCTCATCCTTTTCTTGCAGTTTTTAAAACACTGATTGACCCATAATTAGAAAGGCCATGGTCCACATTAAAATTGATGTATAAGAACTCTAAAATGCTTCGACAAAAAATATGGCCCAAACAAGTGGCAAAACATCTGCACATAATTAACAAAAATATTTGGCTCAGGAGACAAGTTCTGAAAAAGGAACACGGGAAGTGATTTAGTGCTACTACATGGGCTTGGTCAAAAAAAACCCTTGCATATAATGGTATTGCTAATTCAAAAATAAAAAAAAACAATTTTTTTTGGTAGGAGGAAGTGAACTACTGTAGCATCAGCATTTGTTTCCAGTGAGACCGATATTCACTGGAACTGGGTACACAAATCCATTTGTGGAGAACAGTGGCTATGACTAACACCACCAGCATGGGAAAAAAGCTCTAAGAATTCCCTTTTCTTTCAAAGTAGGGAAGTACCAGTTACAGTTTCCTCTTCACTAAGCAAGAGTAGCAAGCAGCAATTAGGTCCTAAAACAACAGTAAAGAGTAGCTGCATGTGGCTGCCACAGACTTCCTCAGCAGCAGACAGAAACCCGACCCTTCTGAAGAGCTGCTACTCGGTATCGAGCTGTCAGGGCTGCAGTGAGGGCATACCACGAATTACTGCTCCGGAAAGCAAAGCAAGTCCTTAACAAGGTTAACTTCTTCCTGGCAGCTGAAGTATCGATGTGGAAGATGTAGCACAAAGAAATCAGAACTGGCAGCTTTAATCACCATTTGTCTCCCCACCTAAGGATGACTCGGGTATGCAGCTACACCGCAGCTGAGACACTGCACACCACACCCTCTCCTCGGCACGGCCCTTCCCTCCCCACCATACCTCAAATATTTTATCGCTCCCTCCAGAAGTGCAAGGTCAGAAGCACTTCCATCTCAGCCTCCCCTGCATCTACGGGTCGTGTGCGCAGTTGGCACCCAGGCTACGGCGCTGAACTGAGAACTCTGACATATCTTACCAAGTTTTTTCTGTGCTCGCATAACAAATGGACTTGGAGAGAATATGTTACCAGTCGCTCCACAAATCTGATCGGATTTCTACCCCGTTATTTCGTACTATTCTTCCAGACTCACAGCTAAAGAAACCCAGTGGTTGACAAGATCAAATTACAAATCACATTTTATAATCACATTTTATAAGTTGTAAGTAAAAATTAAATTACAATAGAGATAGAGACATGAGTGGACAGAGCTGGCGGAAACCCAAGAATCAAAGGACCATCGTGCACACTTCCAGCCTGGAGCTTTACCAACTGAAAACCTCTGATTTGTAAAATGGTTTGCATTGTACCCTGATATGAGATCAAACTCGCATTACAACCCAATCTCAAATAACATCATTTGAACAATTATGATCTTACATTTTTGCCTGTAAACAAGGCCTCTCTACTTATCTCTGACTGCTCTTCCCACGTGCTGATGCTTCCCCTTGGTATCACGCAGCTTTTGTTTATCTTTCAAGTGCTTCAAGCATTTAACAACTTTTTCAGGTATTCCAAGTTGTACAGATCTGACACACAAATCAACTTTATCTAATCCATCATATTACCTAATTTGCATTTTATTTCTGCCCTGCTTACCCAGAAACCACCAACAACCTCAGGGATTAAGCTGAGAAAAATTCTAAGAAAACTGGAACCGCATTATTCACTTTCACCCAGTCTACAGAGTCAGTAGGAAGTTGCTACCTGCTCAGAACATGGACCCTTTCTTCTATAGGTTATTGTTTGCCTCTCAAACAAAACATATAAGAACTTGTGTGTTTTTCCAATTTACTTCTGCACCATTAATCTTGATAAAAACATCTAGTCACCTGATCTTTTTAGTATTTGCATAAAATACAAGTGGGTATATTCTCCAATTTACTCTAGTTACACTACTTCAATCGTGGGTATTCTCTTGTTCAAACAGAAATATTGCAAGGAGCTTTTTTTAATCCAAGTACTCAAAAGTAAACAAAAAGCCTTTGACTGCAGCACTTAAAAGGACAAAGTTAGAGAAGTCCCACATAAAAGTAGCATTTAAATGTACTTCCTGCACACACTCCAAAACAGACTGGCTTGCCTGATGAAAGAGCAGGGTTTATCGCTCTGTACTAAAACAGATAAGGCAATACAACTGTAACAGCACATTAAACATTTGAAGCTAGAGGGAAGAAATCAGTCATGCCCCAATTTGTTTCATAAAACTGCATCACCTCTCCTGCTGCAAATTATGTGAAAGGCACACACTGAAGCCTGGCCTTCAGTTCACAGGCAGTATTTTCAAGGCCAGCTTAAGGGGACAGAATATAAGCTTTGCCTTTCTAAGTTTAACAAAGTGACCGGCATGAAGGAGACATGGGGGCATGACACCAAACCACAAACGTCCTCTCTACAGAGTCAGCTAAGCTTGGGAGACAAAGGAAGTGGCTAATACCCCCGTTTTCTCAGTTTACAGCTCTGTAAGAGTTCAGCTTGAACAACTGCAGGGCTGTCAAAAATATCTGTTACAAAACCAGTTATTAAATACAGTAATCAGATGTGTGCAAGGTATGCAATGCTTCAGATTCTCCAGCACAGGCATTCAGGGTTAATGGAAGGAGGTGGTGAGGAGAAACAAATTATAATACAGTTGAAAGATAAAATGTAAAAACATACCTTTTGTAGACTAGTTGGGTTCAGCTGTGTTTTGTCAATTATTTTTATGGCAACCTAAAGGAAGAGTCTGTGATCAGTATTTTCCATAGGAACAACAACACATTATTACAACACGCTCAAATCCAGTAACAGAAATGTAAAACATGAAAATTACATAGAAACTCTTAAGTTCCTTCAGCAAATTATGTATTCGTATTTAAACTAAAAACAGGAGAGAGGAAAAACCCTGGTATTTTAAGCATATTAAGAATGAAAAGCTCACTAGGTCTTTCACTTGACATTAAGTCCATCACACTTATGACAGTAGAAGCTCCAACACCAGACACTGCCCCTATAGAGAGCAATGTGCCTACAGATAATATTTACACAGTATAATTACACAACAGATTACACAGTAGTGACTGGGCACTGGCAGTTTCTAAAAACAAGAGATTTCAGAGCACATTTAAAGCAATTCCACACAAATTTGGCAGCAACTAAGCTCATCTTCGGAAATTCATTAAATATTTGTGTCAATTTGCTTCCTGATGGATACGAAAAAAAGTATCACTTGTGCATCAACAAAAAACCCACTGGCTGTAGTACAACAATTTGGGCAAGTTCATTCCGTTACTGGTTCTCATCTTTTTCAGAAAATACTGCATAGAGATATTAAAGAACAAAATAAAAATGTCACAAAATAAGCAAAAGAGAAATTCGGTACCATGGTAACCAGTCAGAACCTGAAAATCTGAAGCAATGAACAGGCAACAGAAACTTCAGTGCAATGCAATTTGGATACTGGATGAGTTAGAACAGGAAATGGGAATCTTTCTAGAATTACATGCCAATTGGTATTTTTCCTTTCTAAATTAAAGACTATGCATACCAGAAGAAGCTCCACAGAAGCCAAGGAGATGGTGCCTCTCAAAGAAGCAAGATGCTGCAACTCAGCTGATTATAATACCTCACTGCTGCAAAGCAAGGGCTTCCAACTCCCCTTCAATTTTTGGCTCAAACAGTACATGCTGCTCCTTCCCAAGCCACAGCTCCCATTTCCCTGAATTGCTTCATGCTATCTTTGTCACCTCATTAACTTGGGATCGGCACCATATGGAATAAGGAATATCTTACATCAAAGCAAATCCATATCCCTACAGTCAAGTGCAAAAACACAGGGATGGATCATGAAGATGGAGAGGGTAAGAGGGGAACAGTGTTCAATGCCTGGGTGCATCATGGACTTATATAATGTATATGATGTTTTCTGAAACTGATATTCAAGACTTATTTTGGGCCCTTCTAGATATAAGATATTTCAAGACATAATCACATAGCCATCTAAGAATGCTTTTACTTTGGGGAGTATTTTCTTCTAAGGCAGACTACCGATATTAAAGATCACTATTTCCTGAGGCAAAATTCCATTGCGAAACCTTGAGAAATCACTTCAAAAAATACAAACAAAAGAGAAACACATTAAGCAATAGGTATTTTTATATTAGCAGTTGTGTACAAAACCATGAAAGATTGTTATCTCTACTTTTATGCCTGTTGTTAACTTTCTGACAATAGTTCAAAGTTATTTGCTTCCTGCAGTCTCTTATAAATCCATGCTGGATGTAGAATGACCACTGCCTTTGTCAACAGCAGATAATATTATCTGAAAGTGGCCTGGTGTCCCAAGACTACCCATGTCACAGAAGCTGGCTGTTCACTTGGTAAGTGCATTCCACTCAGAAAAAGTTGCATTTGTGTTCTGGGCTGTACTATTCTGGTCAATCTTAAAAGATGTAAACTCATTTCAACCCACAAAGTCTTAACGCAGTGGGTTTCTTCAAAACCAGCTCACCTCCCTCACTGTGCACTGGTGCCAGATGATCAGAGAGATCTCTGACACTGTCAAATAAATTCATCCCTGGAGATACAGGGAAGGTACACACCTCAGTTTTCCAAAAGACAGACTCTCAGGCCTGTTCCCTGCACTAATTATAGCCTTAAAGGCAGGGTGAATTTAGAGAATTCCTATCCACGTGAACACTAAGAGTACAATGTGTTAACACGGTCTCTAAGAGCATGAACCCGTCATCAGAACAGGGAGCAACTTCAGGTGCCTTGACAAGATCTCCAAACCACAGGCAAAGGGAACCTGCCCTCAAGAATAGCTCTGATGAGCCAGAGAAAGAAAATCCTCCATTTTACTAAGAACAGTTAATAAAACATCAAATTGCCTTCCCAAGCAGAAACTTTTCTCTCTTTACATGACATGAATCTGGAACAGTTTCAAATACTGTGTCCTATGGCCAATGCTGGAGGAATGCAAGTCCACCTACACTGTTACACTGCTGCATTAGCCATGATATTCTGTGTGAAATGGTTAGTAGAATTAAAATTAACTTTGCTTTCACCATTC
>JAWMRA010000161.1:53871062-53909594 GCA_035584735.1 Pseudotriccus pelzelni | reverse complement strand
AGATGACAATAGACTCCTCGGAGCCAGACTTGGATCCTGAAAGAATTCTGCCTCACTGGGAAACTTCAACTCCCTGGCTATTATTTGAACATATGCCTTTAAGGAACAGAAGGATCCATAATAATTTTGGCTACTCAGTAACAGCAAAAGGTAGTTTTATCTTTTAGATCAATTTTGGCAAGTATGGGAAACTTGTCAGAGGAAACACCCTTTGATAAAACTACAACAGAAAATACATGGATTACAGTCCAAGAGTGAACGAAAGCAGATTGACAAAGAAGATTCATGGTTTGGAAAGGGCAGACAGACTACAAATAACACTCTCCTAGGCAGAGGATCTCAAAGGAGGGTGTTTCCAAACACCAGTTCTAATGCAGTGAAGCTCTGTAGTGAGCTGAAGGCCACACACTCCTTGCAGGACAATTCAATCCCCTCAAGCTAGGCTGATGTTCTGATCATCCCCTGAAGGGCTCAACATTTCTCCTTTTCTGTAACTTGAGGCTGGGCTCTCATCATGCATCCTGCAGACACACGGAAGATGACGACGAAAACAGTCCTGGAGCCTACTCCAATTGGAAACATGAAATCTGTACCTCAAACAGGAAAACTCACAGGGAAGGACTCCAGACGCAAGAAGATGAGCAACTACCCTAGAAGAATGCTTGAACAAATGTATCCTCCTCCCAGGAAGTGACAGAAAAGTGCTGATCTGCTTCAAGATTTGGAAGTTAATCAGTGCAGAGATATAAAGAAGGAATTGCCATAAAGTGAAACTGACCTGGACACTTAAAAGAACATTAAGAACAGAGCCACACAGATAACACAGAGAAGATAAGTGGGGTTCAAATACAGCAAGCAGACAGCAGAGAGGAAAAAATCATTAAAGTGTGGCTCCCAAAACTAATCACTCAGCTTAGGTTTTGGTACGTAAGATGACAAAAAGAATAGGAACAAAGGACAGGCAGCAGGAATGAGTGTGTAAAGCAGGAAATCACAAATTCAGGAAGATGAGTGCCGTCTGGCTAAGGCCACACTGAGAACACTGCCCCGGAATTCTTAAGAGTAGCAGGTTTAAGGAAGAAAAAAAGAAAAAAAAAAAGCATTCTTGCAGCACATATTTCTACCATCTACCAAGGAAATGGCAGAGCAGGGTTTAGAAATTATCAGACTTAACTGTTTTTTCTCCAATTTCCTGTAAAATTCTTGAGCTCAAAGTTACCAGGAAAAAAACAGGGAAACAGACAGAAGGGTTAAATGCAACGTATTTTCCTACAGTTAATTGTGCCCTATGGAAAAACACAAGATATGACTACTTGGACTATTGTAAAGCCTCATCTAGGAGCATGCATGGAAATTTTTGAACTAGATAAGCTGAAAAGGGCACAGAGCTTTTTTTTTTTTTCCTAAAAAAGATGGCTAAAGAGATACCAGGTTGGAAATAAATGAGTAAGAGTTTTTCAAGGACAAGACTTGGGACCAATCTTGTTTAATATCTGTATCAGTGGCCTTGGCACAAGATGTCAAACTATAATGATTAAGTCTGTTGAAGGAGTTAGAGGCACCATCAAATACAATGGAAAACTGATTTAAACAACCTTGGAGATGAGTTAGCAATAAAGTGAGATTCAACAAAGTACAAGGTGGTGTTGATCACAAGCAAAACTCATCAATTCAGCAGCCGTATAGAAAGTTACTACAATCTAAAGATTGATCAGATAAATACTTCTGTAAGGGCAAGGGTGAAGTAATGACATGGGGAAGTTGCTATCCAGAACATTGTGAACAATTCTGGTCACAGACATCTAAAAGATGTATTTATTATCAACACTGTGCAGTTCATCTAGCAAGAAGAGAAACTTCCACTCATTTCCTTCTTAAGGAAAAAAAAAGTTTAAAATACCTTGAAGATATTCCTATAAAATATATAATTGTTCCCTTCTAAGGAATGACACTCAAGCTAGGTAACCAGGACCAGTGGCCACATCCTGGAAAGTATTTATGCTCCGAATTGACTGAATGACATCAATTCCATGAGAGTTAAAGAAACCTAGCACTTGAATCTTTCCAAATTCAGTCAAAGATTTTACACTGTCCTTTTTACATGTTGAAATTTCACATAAAAATAATGAACCAGAGTTCATTCAGCACAGTTATGTGCGTGTAATGGAAAATGTACTTCAGTTTTTGCAAAGTGTGTCACATGCCATCTTATGTTCTATAGCAATAATAATAGCAAAGAAATACTAACCAAGTACTTGCATGCCCCATTTTAAGTATCAGTAGAAAGAGAAGGGAACTTAAAAGGAAAGCAATTAACCAAAAGCTTTCTCTACAAATGAGCACTGACTTTAACATCAGAAGACAATTGGAACTGTCAGCTTACAAAAAAAAATTTAAAAATCCCTCTCAACAGCTCTTGCAAAACCATGTCCCTCTGTTCTTCCTAGTGCTACTGAACTCTGTATTAGCTCAGAAAAGAGGAATTCCCTTAAAGCACTGCAGTCAGCCATATAGCTTTCTGGAAAAGTCCTTTCTGGTATCAGTAAACATTTACTTCACTAGACAGCTTTCGCAAGAAAAGGTCAGCGAGGTGTTTCTCCCTCTTTCAGTACTTAAGAGTTGCTATAAATAAAACAGCACCAAGAAACACCTTCTTGTGACAAGCAAACAGGACTATAGCTGAACAAATCAGAACCACCATTAAGCCCAAGTGGTTAATTACACTGCAATGGCATGCAGAAACTAATTATGGAGCTGAGTTAGACACTATGAGGAGATACCAGAGAAAGCTTGTCTATACCACACACTCTGAGTGAGACACATAAACTGTCTCTGAACAAACTGGAGCATCTTCCCAAAGCTGCCCAGCACTACAGACACCAGCAGAACTCCTGGGAGACACACTGCTTTGGCAAGAAAATACTGCATTTGGGCTACTTGCACCGTAATCAAGATATTTAGTTGTCCAACATAGCCCTGCACTGTGCAGCATAGAGACATCAAGAGACAGTCTTTCCAGCAAGCTTTTGCAGTTGCCGTATATTGATCTCTTTTTTGAAAATTGAGGATTTAGCCAAGAACACTAGCAGCAAACTTTAACACAATCCAGCTGGACAGGGACTCGTGAAAGATACAAATTTAAGAGACCACTTTCAAGAGAAATGGTTTTGTAATCATTACTAAAAATTACAGTTCTCAGTTTCCACTTTTTTCTACATCAACAGCAATATCTCTAGCAAAATGTGTGCTATGTTCACAGATTTAATATGATTTTAATCCTAAGAGAACCTGCACACCTACAGCTCTTTACACCCGTTACGCTTTACCTCTCTGCCAGTTAGGATGTGCCTTGCCAGTTTCACTTTTGCAAAGTTCCCCTTTCCAATGGTTTTAAGGAGTCTGTAATTTCCAATGTGCGGCTGCTCATCCGCGCAGGAGGCTATGGAGTTCCTGCAGCGAGCTCCAGAGCGCCCAGTTCGGGAGGAAACTTCCTGCCGTCCGTCTCCATGGGAGGTGTGCTGCAACAGAAACACAGGCAGGTAATGAGGCTGAGAGAAACAGACCAAACACACCAATGATGAGATGCACAGCATTCAAAAGCATTAGCAACGCCTTTTGGAGAAACCCTCAAATGATCCAGCTCAAACTTTGGATTCGCGGTGAACTTTGCTCTGATGGGGGCAATAAAGAGGTTCCTGGTTGGTAACACAATATCCATTTCATCAACTAGTAAAAACCAAGTGGAGCATCACCCGAACTGCAGCAGCAGTTGAGCACTTTTAGGAACTTACATGGACTGCCCAATCAGTTATGAAACATGGAGGTGTTTGATATTATTTCCCATTTGCACTACTGCCCTAACTAGTGCAGGAAAGCCTTTGGAGAGGAAATACAAAAAAAAGCTTTACCAAGAAGAGCACAAAATGTTAACCCTTATTGGATAACTTAATACTACTGAAAATATAATAAAAGGGGTTTTTATCCCGTCTTGTATTATACTTGTGTTCCTGCAAAACCACGACTGAAAATACCCAGTACAGCCTGTAGAACGAGGAAAGAAATCTTACCTAATGTACAAAAATCTCAGACACTGACAGGCTAAGAACCAGTTACAGAGATCTGAGACACTCTCTGCAATCTGTTAAGTTCCTTTCACTCAGTTTCCCAGAACAGCTATTAATTGCAAAAATAAATGGGTATATATCATACCTGTAATAATCTTTTTTCATTAAATCACATGGTTAATTATTAAAGTATTTTTTCATTTCCTCACAGCCTGTTTATGAAAGAGCAGGTCCTCTTATGTTCTTAAATCACAGTTGAGGCCTATACAGCAACTTCACTAATTAAAGTATTAGAAATGCCCAGCATCCTGCAAAGGTGGAGCAAATATCTGGCTCCACCACAGATGACACAGTAAATTTACAGTCAACCCAGAAACCCCAGATCTTGCTCTTCTACTACTCCTCCTCTTGCTGAAACCCAGTGGGGACAACCAAGGAACTGGCATACAGAAACATTTCGTCTGAAAATCATTGTAGCATGAAGATGAGATCATACCTCAAGAGCTAACAACCACGGTACAGGCACAAATGAACAAATCCATGCTTGCATGACACTTGGCAAGTTCACACTCTATTTAATAACCTGATGTAACCCTGTGACCATATACTCTGGCATCTTAAGTTCCTTGGTTTGTTAACTTGAGTGCAACAGCTGTGATCAAATTACTTTTAAAAACACATTCATTTCATCTAAGAACTACTACTGATAGAAGTCTACGGCAACTCTTGGAAGACTGTCTAAAATAGTTGCTGTTTTTTAAAACACACACACTGTGGTGCATATAATGTTTTATTATCAATCTGGCTTTAGCTTCTCCTTACTACCCTGGCTACTGCATTGCCACCAGATTTGTATTTCCCATATAGGTACTTATTTTCTACGACCACAATACCCTTTCACTTTAATAAGTGATAGGTATATTGAGCTCCTTAAACATATTGCTGTAAGAACGATTAAAGACAAGGAAACATTTCCTGTACTTGCGTTCAGAACTCTCTACTATTTTTCAAACATCTTTTTGTGGGGCTTACACTAGAGATGGACATGTCATACCAACAGTAGGTGCAATAGGACTAAACACAGAAACTGCACCTTCTGTTCAATATCCCACTGATTTTACATGGGTAGAACTAACTCTCTTGGCAGAAAACCATCCGTAACTGAGAACCCAACACTGACCCAAACTCTTTCGGAGTTATTGCTTCCCATTCCCTTACTACAACATGACTTTCATTCCTGGATCCTTACATGCATGATTGCACATTTGGCTGAAGTGAAACACAGTGTTTCCTTTCATGCAGGATATTAAATGTTCCTGATGATTTGCCCATCCTGCCCTATTTCATATTCTAGCAAACTGTATCCTAGTTTTCAGGAGCAAGAGTAAACATTCCTTCCCAACCGCTAATAACTAGCACAAGAACAAGAAGTGCACCTGTAACAATATCCAGTAAAAATTCAAGTCTTGACAACAATTCAATGTTCTCAATAATATTTTGAGATCTACAACAATTGGGTTTTTATCAATCAGTAATTCTCAAGGACAGAAAGACCAAGAGCAGTCACCAGCTGAAGAAACTACTAAGGCCAGTGAAATCCTGTATCAACAATTTCAGTATTTTGCATGTCCTTAATGTCAGGCTGGTGTTGGTTGTTCAGGCCATCTTAGTAACTCCAGTGTGTACTGGCAATGCCGTGTCAATCCCCTACACTTCCCTAAACTTTGACTTCTAACAAACCTTGTAAAACACATTGCAGAGAACTTCTCTGTCAGCTCCTTTCGTACCTTCTAGTATCAAATTATTCAGACCAGCTAGAAAAAAGCAGCAACTGCTGATGCTAGATGCCAACATCCTCCTGCACTGCTACCTGCCGTGCTCATGGACCGCGATGTTCCGTACAGGGCCACGAGGCTGTTTCTTGGATACATTAGAGGAAGGCTCTAATAATGCTTCAGTTCAAGTACAGCATCCCAGGAATACAACTGTACTACTTACTCTGCACTACGCTGAGTTGATAACTCCTTGGGAAAAGAAGTGTATCAGAACTATTCAGATTAAAGCCCTTCCACACCCGGGCACTTGCACAGGTGCAGGAGCTGGCTTCAGGAGGAGCCAGCCTGCCTCCCAGCAGGGCTTCTTAGCTTAGGCTCTCCAGCAGACAGATTCAACAAATAGGTCGCTTTTGAACCACACAACTCACTCCGAAAACAGAGTACCGGCATCTGCACTGTCTTGTGCTTGGACTGATACACTGTGTTAGTCCCGAGCTAGCCCGTGAGGCAGTTGAGATGTGGGCATCAGGTACCACGTATTCCTAACCCAGGGAACCTACGTGCAAGTTATTCAGAACTGATCTTACTCGTATCCTACTTAATATAAACAATATCAGGCAAAAGAAAAATTGTTATACTAACAAACTCTATTCCACATAGTAAACCACCCAGTTAATACATCGAGAGCTTCACTGTCCTCTGTTGAAAAATGACTTCTTGTGACCTATCATTTTTCTTCTCCATGCTTCCTAGCTTTGCACATTAAAGGGTGGAATTGACAGCTGTGAACTCATTTGGATTAGCTCTGATAAAATGAACACAATCTCCTTGTATGGAGGTTTGCATTTCCACCCTAACCCAGATTAATTCTTTTCAAGAATATGACCTTTTTGAGCTGTGGTTTTTGAGTATCAAGCTGTGTGTTCCCAAGCAGTTCAGTTCTCTCCAACTGACTTGCTCATGACTGTGTTTCATTCTGTAGAAATCCAGCCATTTGCAACCATATCTAATTTGGACTTTATTTCACTTCACATACATAAATCTATCAGCAAGTCGTTCTTCTGTCAGATATATTATTATATTGAACAGAACTCCAACCTTTCTAAAAATCATAGAAAACAGATTCTCCATTTCAACATGGATTTTCTTTTGCATATGGAAATGAAGGAAGAAGAACATAAACTCAAAATTGAGTGAAAATGTTTCTCCCAACCAAATAATTTTCAAGAAGCTGTGACAGGTAGATGGGAAGCTAAATGGTGTAGGCACAAAGCAAAATACAGGTGGATCCAGGAAAACTTCAAATCATACATTGGCTTGTATAGCATCTGGCTGTACTCGGTACTTCCCCGGGCAGTCTCCTCAGCAAACAGATTGACAGCGGCACTCACAGCCTGGAGAAACAGGAATAACATCCTCTGCTCTCCAAGTTGAGATGCAGGTCATTTGTCTTTTCCGAGGCAGACCCTCAACTCTGCTGATTTTGCCTCCCTCACCACACTGACTCCCAAAAACTGTTCAATTTGACACTTCTTTTACAGGTTCACATGTATATGGCTTCAAGAAGATGTGGGGTTTGTCTTAAAAACATTCAAAACGAGCATGTGGTTATTTGTAATAAGTTTCCATACATTGTGGTAGGTGAGCTGTATCTCCTGGGGGTGCGTTCTGCATAAGAAAAACGCTCACTGATGACACTCACCACGGCTGAGTGATTCCCAAAATATCTGTCTTTACACAACGCAAGACCATTATGCTGTAGATGGGGGACTGAATCAAGGAGGCTGGGTGCTTTGTTTGACTTCAGGTTAGCTAGTCACCGCCTCTTTTAAAAGGTCCCCTGAAACCCACGCACGAAAAGAACACACTTTCTTCCACACCTTAGTGTGCATCAGGTTTCATTTCAAGGTCTTTCAAAGGGTTTGTTTGGGTTTTTTTTGCACTATCCATTTTCAAGCCAACAAGACAACCTTTCTCATAAACACAAAACATTCTCCTCCCCCCCTCCCAGCTCCACCCTGTTATTACTCAACCCAGAAGGAAACGGGAGTAAAACATCTCCCTTTGTGGGTGTCCTTACTGCGAGGGAGGGATTGGACCTAAGACCAACTACATTTGGAACACAACACAAAACCCACCTTGTCGCAAAAGCCTTCCCCCAATGATGAGCCGACATCCTTTCATAGCCAGAAAATGATTAGCATGAAGAGAAAGAAAAAGAAAAGGAAAAAAAGTAAAAAAGCAAATGAAGTATGAAGGTGTTGACAACTGAAATCTTTTTGGTAGGTGTTAGTTTTATCCTGTATCTTTATGTTTTCAGGTATCTTGACATTCAGAGCATTAGAACCACACAGGGCAGAGGATGACTAGTATCAAAGTTCTTGAACTGCTTAAGAAGATGCCAACAGTTGAGAAAAACCTGAAAGAGACAGAATCTGATATCCATTTGAAGAGCTGAAAAACAGTAAGAAATCAGAATATCCAAGACCTGCAAAAATCCATGTTTATTTACAGAAAGTAGGGAACGCTTTCTAAAATAGGAAGGACAAATGGCATCAACTTTTTTTTTTTTTACAAGCATTTTTAATACAACAGTGAAAACTACCTTCTCATCAGACAAAATGAACTAATAAAATTTAATCTTATAAAAATCTCTAGGAATGTTTATTACCTTAGCTGTTACCTCACCTCTGTATGAAATACTACAAAGTGATATTATAAAATTTCTTGGAAAGCTGTCAGACTAGTAACAACCATGACAGCCTCACTCAGTTCAGCATTTTTCATTATAATAAGACAAAAACTGTACTTAAAACCTATACCTTACAATGTTAATAATATAAACATTCCAGGACATGATGAACATTTGAGACGCTAAATTGCTTCATTACCTTAACCTGGGTACACAGTATATAAATACATGGTAATTTCTGGCTGTGCACTCCCCAACTGCACTCTTATTTACAGAAAACCTTATCAGGAAAGCATACCATAGTTTTTTAAAAATTAAAAAATATTTTAAGTTAAACATGCAAAGACAAAATTTCACTACAGCCCTTCCTAACAACGTGTTGAATTTTACTTCCCATTTATCATTAAAGTCTTTAAGAACACACAGACTGCTGAGTACTACTTATTGTAGGAGAAAAAAGGTAGCCCTAAGGATATTCACAGAGGTAGCATCTTATTGAGCAGAGATACCCCTGAAACAGAACAGCAGGGCATCCTGCGACTGCTGACAAAGGAATTCTACTGGAAAGTCAAAACAGAGACTTACATTTCTGGCAACCACCAAGAGGTGTCACAGCAAACACTCAAACACAGTTGTTTATATACCAGTTACTGCTCTGGGAATCCCTAAGTCAACCTATACTATAAAATACTGCATTATTTTCCTAGATGATAAAACAGGAACACATAAGGGGAAGATGGCCTGTACTTGCCCTGATTTTACTTCCCTCCTACCACTGACCAGGGCACAAATCAGGACATGGACCAAGGTGGATTTTGTCAGACCTAGTATGCATATGCTAATGTCTGCATAAACAATTATTTGGTTCCAGCACATATAATTAAAAGGCAGTTTTTAGACTAGCTTGCTACATAATCAATCTCAAGGGTAAACAATCATGGCTTCCATCTCAAAATTTTAAATGCTCTCCCACAAACTAAAATGCTACCCAATGTAGCACTAAAGTTATCAATCCATGAGGGCAGACTTAATCACTGAAGGGGGCTACAGCCCTACCATTATGGATGCTGTGATCGAGTGGAATAACGGATAGGGTCAGAATTCAGCAAGGGAGACAACAGAAATATAATATAGACGTTAACGGAGAGAAAACAATCATTTGGATGTTCCATTGACAAAAGGGGAAGGTTTTATTGTGCCTGTCATAGTATTAATTCATGTAAGTGGTACGACACTTCATGAAAATGAGTGGCTAGTTTAATTAGGTTGTATCCGTCAAACAACCAGTTTAAAGGGACAACCTGAGGAGTAAATAGTCTTCAGCACACATAAGCTATACCTCTTTGACACACACTCCTAATTCTTCCAAACCTCAGTGGGAAAGGTGAAATAAAGTAAAAAACCTGGACACAACAGCTGCAGCTCAAACCGAGCAGCCTGATGAAGATGGACAGTCCGGACACAGCACACTTTCACCTGGCAGAGGGAGCATTGCTACCCAAAGCAACACTTGCACACTCACAATTCCAGCCACTGACCAGTGGCGGAACTGCAGTGGGAATTCCTTGTGACAAGTGCACCACTGCCCTGAAGATCAGTCAGACAGTGCCAGCAGCCAAGCTTCAAGCCTTCAGTGAAGAAAGGATGCTCCCCTTTGCAGACACAGAGGGTCCTTTCCATGTAAAACCACTACAGACTCCGTGACGTGTTTGACATCATTTGGTTCATACTCTATACAGCACAGGAAAGAGTGAATCTGTAAGTCCATGATTAGCACTGAACAACACAACAGTGAAGAAATCCTGCTTATATAATCAAAAAGATAAGTCTGGTGTTGGTTAGAAAAGCTCTTTAAAAGCTCTTTTGTTGCTTCACATTATCAAGATCTGACATTCATCATATCTTTCCAGCCAAAAGTTTCTTTACTGCTGATTAAAATGGATATTTATTGACATCAGCCTGAGGAATAATAGCTGAAGAGCCAACCATATTCTGTTCTTCATCAACAATACTGCCAACTAAGTTGTTTCCAGAATCATCACTGTCAGTAATTACATCCTAAACAAAAAAAAAAAAAAAAAGGCATCAAACCCTCACAGTTGGTTTTCAAAGACTACATTGAGCTTGCAGACACAAAACTTTGTTTAGGCTTTAACCCTGCAGGAACAAATTTTATTTGAAAGTCAATTTCTGTTTATATGTATATATATATATATATACACACACACAGAACTCAACAACCTGCTGCTTTATGGACCAAAAATTTGTCTTAACCCAAGGGTTTCATCCAGGAGACTGACTGGAACATTACCACAGGTACAGCGACTACCTTTCAGGTTTATATTTTAAGAGCAGTAAGCATCTATTTATCATATTTTCTAAAGATTTTTAGTGGCAGATGATCTCCACACTAAGAAGAGCCAACCCTGATAAGCCATGAGCCTAAAAAAAAAAAGGTGACCTCCATTTTTGATCTGGCTGACATCCATGAGGCAGCATTACTTGACTGAGAAGAAGAGGAAGTTGCACACACATGCTACTTATATATCATATGAAATGGAGATCTGGGGAGACAAATGCCTCCACTCTTAGAATTCCTTTGACTTGAGTCACCTGAGACATGTTGTCAACAGGAACTGTCCGCTTACATCAACAGGAATGTCTTTTGACTAGAGCTAAAATGGAGAATTGAGCAGGTAAGGATACCAGGTGAGTGGGTACAAAAGGCTATGAAATACCCTGTTTCCTTTTGTTTATCTTCTTTCAGTAAGTTCTGTAGTTGTGTTCTGTTTTTCAGACTGCTACTTCTAAGGCCACCATAAAAGTCACATTCAATGGTGCTAATGAACTAAACCTGATTTTTTAACAACCTCTGGAGTAAGGTCTTGTAGCCTAGCTATTCTGACTTACTGAAATAGTGGGAAAAAGGGAAGGGGAAAAAAAATTTTTCCAGAAGGAGAACACCACAACTGGTTAAAGATGCATCATTGTACTTCTATATCTGCCTGTAGTTGCAGAACAGCACTCTAGGGCTAAGTAACTCGAGTTGTGCCGCAACTGCCTTAATTTAAACCAAAACAAAAATAGTAAGAAGCATTTCTAACCCTCCCCACCTGAACTGGACACTCCCATCCTTCTCTGTGTCAGTTATTTGCAGCCACACAGAATGCGGATAAACCACTTTTCTTAAGGGTTTGTTTCGGTCCGATCAGAGCTGACCAGACCCGTCATGCAGCCCCACAGTAATTAGTGCCGGCACAAACCGCGGGTGGGAAGAGGCAGCTGAGGCTGATGCCCCAGCAGCCTCCCGTCAGTTCGAGCTGACTGAAACCAACTGATTAAACACCTCAGCACAGGCTGTTTAGCACAGCTGAAGAATGAAACTTCCCACTTTAAAAGGTGAAAATACTAGCAGCCAGTGACTCGCAATGTCACGCAACCCCACCAGGTATTTTTTGAGTGCAAACACAGTACCAGGCTTAACTGGCACTCCAAGCAGTAAGAAATGCACCAAAAAAAGCATTTTTCTGGTCTGTGAAAGGTTGGAACTGAAAAAAAACATATCCCAGTTGAATTCCTAAAATATTTTTTGTTTCTAGTTATTTTGCCACCTTCACCTGATTTAATTCAAACCAGAACATTTATTACAACTGGTGAAAAATATGGAAGAATGCACACGGTCCTGGAGAAGAAAATCTATCTGAACTTTTGGCCACAGAAACACTTTCCTCCTCAGTCCCTTTAAAAAAACCCCACAGGATTTCATGCTACGGAAGAAAGCATTCCAATTACAGATCTATTTGTAATAGGAGAAGACTGATAAATAATATATAGAACAATGCAAGCTTGCATATTGTCTGCAAATGCTCTAATGCACTTCATAGTTAATTGGTAATAAACCAAGACATACTGCACTAACCTTCACAGTATCTTAAAATTACATTTTTGTACCTAACGCCGCCTTTACTAAACCTCTTTAAATTAAAAAAAAAAAAAAAAAAGAAGGTGATACTTCTGCTGCACAGAATCCTTTTGTATAGTCTTGTGCAAGCACAGTTGCCATCATGCTGGCATTTTTCAATAGCAAATTTTTCACATTAGGCACAGTCATGGAGATGAGAGTATATTTTAGTCTTGCTTTTCCTTAAATTACCTAAATTTTTAATTCAGATTGGCCTGCCAAATTAACATATTCAAAGCAGTTACCTTTTCTGCCCCCAAAACACCACAGCTGTGCAATGAACATGAAGGTTTTAATTAAACTGTTTAGTCCAAGATTTTTCTTTTCTATTTCACACTCCTAAAAAAAAAAAATCTTCCAACATCCATAGAACCTGTATTTCCTTGTTTCTATCTATAGTTTTCGATCATCTTCCCACTCTCTGAATATTTTTTTTAATGAATAGTTGTCCTGCTCCTCACAATCTTGTTCCTTCTGCTCCTATTTCTTTGTCACTGGTTGTCCTCCATCGTGCCACATGCACATTTCCTCTGTGCCTCTTCTTATCTTTTGTTTTCCACCATCTATTTTCCTTTCCCTTTGTGTTTCCACACTTCTCCACCTTCTCTCCGTTCCTTCTCATCGCTAGTAGTTTACTCATTCTTCTGTCATCTAAAGTCCTTCTGCATCTACCCTGTCTCCCACATTTGGATGAAGGAGGTCTCTGCTCTCTCTCATGCTTTTTCTCTCACATGCAGGACATATTTCTGAGGAAGACAGAAAAGATCTGATCCTCCATGCAGTTCTGCACCCGCTAAGCAGCTGGCAGCCACTGCTGCACAAGACATGGCCAGAGAGGAGCTGCTCTGTCTCTGTGGTGAGAAGCCAGCTCATCTCAGGCCCACAGCCAGCTTCCAACTGTCCAAGTGTGAAGTTCCTATGATCACAGATCATCTGGGATGCCTTTCCTCTCAAAACCAGGTGACTTGGAGCCAGATTCTTTAATCTCAAAGGCACTAAAGGCTTGATAGCTCTGAGTAGCTTTTGGGGAAAGTCGCTGTGACAGTATTTCCACTTCAACAGGACATGTCTTGATAAAAAGCCTTAGAAAGAAAAAAAAAAATCCAAGTACTGACAATTAGACCTTTCTTATTCAACAGGAGTTGCCAACTGCTGAACGTGGTTAATTGCAAGCACAGACAATGATAATTTACGCTCACTGTCATTCTGGAGGCTAACTTCATTTTCAAAATTGCAAGTATAGGCATGGATAAGCTATGATCAGCATGCTTCAATCAGATCCAACACCAGCCAAGCCTTTGTCAGCAGTGGTAGCCTTCCAAGCAGAGAGAAAGCACTAAACAGGGTCCACAACCATGGCCCAAAGGCTAGCTGAATACCTTGGCACCTCTTAAGCCTCTTCAAAGAGTCCTCTGAATATTAACTAATTAGACCTCTCTTATGTGAAAGAGAATCAAGGGCTCAGTTTACCTGCCAACACAACATGCTCAGATTTGGCGTGGATGAACAGTTAGCTGAAATACCAAAGTCATCATATTTGGTATCAAAAAAGACCTGGCCTGTTCACAGCAGTAGGGGTAATTCAGACAGACTAGATGTCACATTTAAACTTAGTTTTAAGCAAGGCTGAACAGCACATGGCTTTGAAAATTTCTAGATAGGTGATGCCCACGATATCTGAGAGAGCTTCCTGAGGGAAGTGCTACTGTATTAGGGGCCTTGGCTCAATGGATTTGGCGAGTACTCGGATTAATCACTCCCTGTCAATATCCCTACCTACAGGTATTTCTGTGGTCACCAGCACAGATTACAGCACTTGAAAAATATGCCTACACCTAAGGCAGCTCATCTGCAAGCAACACAATCCATGGATGTTAAATTATGAAGATTACTGAAGAGAAGTGTTAGACCAATATTCTGAAGTGAGAACAAGGTGCCTTAAGTGGAAGACATGTAAAAATCTAACTTCAAGTGCTAGAACACACAGCTTGCGAATAATTATGTTTCCTCGAGCACATACTAAGTCTGTCCACCATTAGATTTTCCACGTTAAGAGTCTGAATTAACTGGGGAATCTCATCTGAACACTTTCTAAAATGATTTACTGTGTGGCCTCCACACCCTCACATGGAGCTTGAAAACCTCAATCAGGTCTGCTTACAGACTAAAACAATTATCCAAATAAACTCTGTATAGTATTTTGTAGAGTATGTTTCAACTTCAGCTCTCCCCATGGCATAGGAAGGGCTGCATAATATTTTAATTATTTTCTTCCACAAGACAGGAAGCTCATTGAGATTTTACAACCAAATATGCTTAGTTGGCTTTTTGCTCAATACAGCCCCTAGCCTGCAGGTTGCATGTAGTGCTAAAACAAATAAAGATCACAGAAGTTAGAAGTGCCTATTATGTCAATAAAATCTAAATCCCTAGTAATGCAGTAATTGTTCCATGCAGCATGTTTTCTAACGCTTTGTCTGGTCTTGTTTTAAACAATGGGGCTACCATCACTTTTCTCGGACTATTTATGGTCTGGAACAATCCAACAGTTTTTCCTGATCTTTAACCAAAGTTTCCACCTTTTATGCCAGTCCAAAATATAAGAAGCCCATCAGAAAAAAAAAAAAGAAAAAAAAAGGCCTCCTCTGTCAAGCTTAGCATCTGCCTTGTAAAGAATATCACACAGCCTTTACAGAAAGCCAAACATAAAGTTCACCAATCTACTCAATTTAGACTACAGTGAGTGACAACTCCCTTCTGTTTATCATTTGGGGACATGTCAGAGCCTATGCAGAAAAAAATGGTTAGACAGGATACACCAGGATCAAGTAAGTTTTAACTTGGAAGAAATACACTTCCTATCTGCAGAAAGGGAGTCTCCTTACCGAGCTTCGTTTGTGGCTATATGCTCATGTGGTAGAACTACTTTTTTTTCCTTTCTTCCTTTAGCATACGACCTTTGTGATTCTTAATACACTGTCTGATTTAATCTTGTAAATAAAGTGTCAATTCCTAAACCTTGGCTTTGTCAAGGTAAAAAAAAAAAAAAAAAAGAAAAAGAGTGGGGGGAAGGGAAGGAAAAGGCTCCCTTGTGCGGAGGGTAATTCCAATAAAGAAACCCTTTTAATGTCATCTGAACAGGTGACTAGCCTAACAGCGTCATTACCACCGAGAACCCTGCAAATTAAGCAGGGAAGAGGCCTATTATCTAGGTCACCTAGCCCACCCCTACCCGAGCTGAATTATTCCCATCTGTTTACCAGAGGTTTATTCGGCTGCTTTAGCAGCAAGTTTGCATATTAGGAGAAGGCAGCAGCCCCCCAGCACCCCCGTCCCCACCGCCGATCCCCGTTACCGACATAACCAACCCGCTCCCCGCCACCCGGAGATACTCGAACAGCAGAGGGGGAATTAAAGAGGGGACACCGGGGTTGGGGGGTGAGGGTGGGAAGGGATGCCCGCAAATGCCACGGAGCAGGCGAACCGCGCAGTGGAAGGGCTTAAAAAATAATCGGTTCCGAATACATCGGTGATCTGGGCAGCGCACGGGCGGCGGGAGGTTCGTGACAGCGCCCCGCGGGGCGATGCCCCCGCGGCCGGGCGGGGTGCGGTGCGGTGCGGAGCGGAGGGTCCCCCGCGGCCGCGGTACTCACGTTCTCGGTGTCGCGCTCGTTCACCGTGGGCAATGGAGTCCGAGTGGACATTTTCCCTCACTCGGGCGGCCGCGGCGGCGGCGCGCACAGACACACACACGGGCCCCGGGCTGCGCGTCTGCTCCGAGATGGTGGTCGCAGGGAGCCACCATGAAGGACAAGGTGCCTGGCGGGGGGCGGCGTCGCGTCGGTGCCCCCCCACTAGATCCTCCTCGGGGAGCGGAGCGGCCTCGCCCCCTCCGAGTCCTGCGGGCTCATCCTACAGCCGGGGTCCGCGGGGGTCAGCAGCGGGGAG
This sequence comes from Pseudotriccus pelzelni, assembly GCA_035584735.1. Taxonomy (NCBI): domain Eukaryota; kingdom Metazoa; phylum Chordata; class Aves; order Passeriformes; family Tyrannidae; genus Pseudotriccus; species Pseudotriccus pelzelni. The sequence continues at coordinate 53,893,154 of JAWMRA010000161.1, read as the reverse complement.
GGGGGCGCCTCATCCAGCGGGGAGGAGATGCAGCCGGGGGAAGGGATGGAGCCGAGGGAAGGGAGGCGGCGAGGGAGCGGCTCCGGGGGGGAGGGGGTGAGCGCAGGGCGGGCGGGGAGGAGGCGGCAGCGGGGACGCCGCGCAGCCCGGCTTCTCTCCGCCGCCGCCGGGGCACGGCTAGCGCAGGCCCGCCGCCCGGGGGGCTGCCCTCTCCTTCCCCCGCCGCGGCCCCGCTTCACCGCGCCGCCGCTCGCATCGCCGCCCTCCCCGGGCTCCAAGAAGGCCGGCGCCCCGCGGGCTGCGGACGCTGGGTGGGTGCCGGGTGGGTCGGTGCCCGCCCGCCGCTCCCTCCTTCCCTGCCTGCCCCCCGCCCGCCCCGCCGCCGCTCCCGGACGAGCCAAGATGGCCGCGCGGCTCCTCCGCGCCAGCCCAGCCCAGCGCCGACATGAACCGGAAGGTCCCGCCCCCCGCCCGGCGTGTGCGGGGACCGCGGCCGGCCCTGCCCTGCCCTGCCCTGCCGGGGATCGGCCCCGGATCCCCGCGGGGATCCGTCCCTGCCCTGCCGGGGATCGGCCCCTGCACCCTGTGCCAACCACGCCGTCGTCGGGGGATCGGCCCCTGATCCCCGTGGGGATCGGCCCCTGCCCCCCGTGCCGACCCCGCCGTCCTCCTGGGATGGGAGCAGCCCCCGCGGCTTGGAGCGCTCCTCGTCTTTGTGAGACCCCACCCGCAGCGCTGCGTACGGTTCTGGTGTCCGCAACATTAGGGGGCCATGGAGCTGTGGGAGCAAGTCCAGAGGGGGCCACGAAGGTGATAAGAGGGCTGGAGCACGTCCCCTACGAAGACAGGCTGAGGAAGTTGGGGCTGTTCAGCCTGGAGAAGAGAAAGTTTTCCTCGTAGAAACCTTCCAGTTTTCCTCGTAGAAACTTTCCAGTTTCTACTGAAGGGAGCCCACAGGGAAGCTTGAGAGGGACTCTTTGTCAGTGATAGTAGTGATGGGACAAGGAATAAGGGATACACATTGAAAGAGGGGAAACCTAAGTTAGATGATAGGAAGAAGTTCTTTATCGTGAGGATAGTGAGGCACTGACACGGCTTGTCCAGTGAAGTTGTGGATGCCCCATCCCTGGAAGAGTTCAAGGGCAGGTTGGATAAGACCTTGAGCAACCTGGTACAGTGGAAGGTGTCCCTGCCCACGGCCAAGGGTTGGGACTAGACGAACTTTAATATTCATTCCATCCTCTTAATATTCTGTGATTCTATAAACAGGCCCTCAGGGACCTGCAGAACCCCCGTGTGAGAGGAGATGCAGTGTGAGACAGGACAGGGAACTCCAGTGTTGGGAAGCACCATGGGGTAAAACTGCAGAGAGTGACAGGAGAAATGGCAGCATCTCCTTCCTGGGGAAGTCCAGTCAGGGAAAGGGGCAGATCCCACTGCCCACTCACGGACAGGGACACTGACACTGACATGGGTACTCCAGAAATGTGTCTGCTGTGCAGCCCTGTGCAGAGTTTGGTCCTCAGGTCATCTGCCAAAGCACATCCTCCCTTTTCTTGGGCTTTCTTAGCCTGTAGGATGGTGTGGTACAGAAGGGAGCTCACCCCTGGCAGGGGTCTGAGGCTGTTGCTGGCAGATCTCACCTGGTGCAGTCAGGTACCCATGCAGTGCTACAGCATCATACCACCGTGATGCTTGTCTTGTTTGGTGGAGAAGCCTAGGCTATCAAAACATCCTTTGGGTATCCACTAGTTACTCTGCACAATCATTTATAAGTGTACAAGGGAGATCTTGTTATAGTCATGAGTAGATCTAATTATGAATGAAAAATAAGAAAGAGAAATAACTTCTGTATATTCAGTGTGTGTAAGTGGTTTAAAACCAAATCTATTTCTGATTTTTTTTCAGAGAAAATATGAACCTCTATAGAAAAAAATGCTGGATCTGGTGAGATTTGTAGAAACTTGGCATCTCTGTGGATCTGGCATCCTAGCAGTAACATTTTGTCTTTCTAAAGTGTAGTTTATCTGACAAACTTTATGGCTCTCATAAATATTTACTAGTCTAGCCCTGAAACCCATCCTATGATGTAGCTAATATTTTCCTTGCTTTTGGAGACACAAGCATGGAAAGATAGCCTTTGAACACTACCCAAGAAATAAGTTGCATGTCTGTTACACCAGGACTACAAAATGCTCCACAACACCTGACCTGCAGATCTTGCTTCCTTGCTCTCATGTTAAGCTAATGCCTTGCTCTGTGTCAATGACAGGAATTTTGGATTTGAGGACTCACCTCTTGTGGAAATGATCTGTATTTCTGTGTGTACCTGCACATCCACGTGCCTGTTTGCTCAGATGATACGTACTTGTGGTGGAGTTGCTCTCCCTGGGAAGCAGGCAGGACCCTTTGCTTGGAATGGGGAGTGGGATTTGTCCATATCTAGATCTTCCATCTCTGCTTTTGCCACAGGGTTGCTTCTTCATCTTTTCTGTTGCCAGTTGAATATGTTCTTTACAACGTGTTTGTAAAAAATTGTAACTGACTTACAGCAGAGTCAGAAAAAGGGCAAAAAATAGGCAGATGTTTACTTGGGTTGTTACCCAGTGCTCTCACCCTGCACTCGTGGGCACTCCAGCCAGCATGAGAAGGCTGAACTGCCCGTGTTGGAGCCAGGGAGTGATGAGCTGCATGTGAGCAGCACACTGAGCTCTGTAATGCTGTTTGCACCTCTGAGTGTGCCTGTCCTGAGCCTTGGCAGAACAGACCTGTGGAAGATCTGTGCACAGGCGTGAAGAGGCATTAAACGTAGCTAAGCACTGTGTTTTACGTACTTGCATTGCTGCCCCATGGAAGCAGTAGTCACTTCCATAAAACCTGAAATGTACAGTGGTGGAAAGTCAGGTGAAAATCCTGGGCCTGTTGATACAGCAGGAGTTCTGCTATTACCCTTGATAAAGCTGCCATTAAATACTTGCTGTCCAAATTAAAAGGGGCTGGGGAAAGGGTGCAGGGGGAAGGGGAGTTGTAGGGAAGGACTGTGTGTCTTTCAGAGTCAAATTTCTGATTGGCAAAGTGATTTTGAAATAAGAACTTTTGAATAAATGCTTGAGACCACAAAAATAACAGTAGCTGATTTTGCTGTTTTATTGCCATTGAGTGGAAACATTGATTAGAGCTGGTTTTTCTGGTTTTTTTCTGTAGCAAAACTTGCACAGGGGATGACAAACAGCATAGCAGGTGCTTTCTTCTATATATTTCATTGTTGCTATATTCTGTTTCTCCCGTTTAAACAGATGAGTTAATTTCAAAGTGTATTAATTTCCTTCTTAGGAATTGGGCCGTAGTAAAAAGCTGATTGCATGGGTTTCCTGTTTCTTTGTTGCCCATAAGTATTTTGCATGTTATAAGGTACTACTTAAGTGGCATTCACAAATCAGAAAGTGATTCTTTTCCTATCTAAATGTTCTGAAAACTCAGAAAGTGGTCTGATAATTGTATTATGCTTTCTGGTTCTTGTGATAGTGACAGTGACTTCATAAGGGGGACTTAAATGACAAGTTTGTATGTTATCAGAGTAGGCTGCAATTTGCGCTTTGAGCTGTTCTGGCTACAGTGCTAACAGTAGAAAAGACTTGTTTTTGCCAGTAGAGTTGGAGAGTATGACTCAAAGACATACAGGAAGCAGATCTGCTAGTTAAGGTGCCTTTTTTGTGTCACTCTTTTGGCTGTCACCACACACAGAAAACAATATGATACAGAACGACATCATCGTGGTGAAGTGTTTAGAATTTTTTCTTCCACACATTAGAGTCCAAACAAAGAACCTCTTAACACTGCACTGCAAAACAGAGTAGACCCTAGCTTTAACAGCATTTGTGATCAGAGCAAAACATGTTGGAATTGATCATGATTGCTGGACAAAACTTGAGGATTGATTTTAATGTATTCATATGCACGGGTTTTGAGTCTTAATTCTGGAAAAAGGATTACAAATGCAGAACTGACTGAGGAATTTGTATTCCCCTCATCTCACCTTAAAGGCTGGGGACTGAAAGAAATCAGTTGGTAGAGGCAAGTAGAGAATCAGCTAATGTAATTGTTATAGCTGTCTTCTTGTGCCCTGCAGCTATGACAGTAATTACCATCTAAGAATCTGCCCAGATATTAAATCATTTTAGTTTGTACAAAAATTCCAGTTTAGACTGATAATTGTTAGCCCTGGTGCAGCTTTTTGGTTTTTCCCTAATTCTTTGCAAAACACGTCCTAAAATATGTTACATCCACAGGGAAGTAACCAGTATTATTCATTCTTATTCCAATGCCTTGGTTTTTTCTTATTCTAAGGTAATCCCATGCAGTGAAAGATTTCCAGGACTGGAAAGACACATCATCAGTGTTGTCTTTAAAACTGAAGTAATTTCTTGTGTTTGAAATAATTACTTGTTTTTGGTTTTAAAAATCTTAACTTCCAGAGAATACATAATCTTAACAGTGTTTTATGGTAGGAAGAAGTGTGTGATTTTTGAAATGTCAGTGACAAAGCTATTGATAGAAAAGGAATGATTACGGTCTGCAACCTGAATCAATAGTCCATGCTCAGTTATAATGAGGCCCAAGTGCAACTCGCTGCAAGGCCAGGGTGAAATGTGGTGTTGGTGGCAGAGAAAACAGTGGAAAGAAAAAAGGTGGAAGAAGATTTTGGGTGTGTTGACCTCTTCCTATGGTCCATGCAGGGGAAGGGCAAGTCCCTCGGGACAGCAGAATGGCCGTGGCAGCGTGGCTGTTCTGCAGTGCCCAGCTACCGGAGAGGTTCAGGCTCTGGGCTGGGACGTGAGCAAACAGGAGCGAGCAGTGGTGGTTCCTGAGCTTCACGCCTCATTTAATTCCTTGCCTGTAAGGCCAAGCACGCTGTGCTTTGCCTGCAGAGCCATATGGTGTGGTGCATGACACGTGAACCTTCATGATGGGATCGCTATCAAGTGCCTGAACTGCACTAATTCCACCACCATTTGACGCAAATGCCTGTATGGATCATAGCTCCGGGACAGAATCACAGCGCTCCGGAGAGCCGCGTGAGAGCATTGCTCTCATGGGTTGGCACAAGGTCAGTGTTTAGAGAAGTGAGGGAATTGAAAATACCTCCTTAGCTTTCCATAACCCTGATGCCACGTGGGCTACAAAGGCACTGCAACGGACAAGGAGCCAGTTGTGGTGTTCCTAGCTTTGAATTTGACTCCATATGGTGGATGCTAAAATAGGTGTTTTATGGCAAGTCTCCTCCATTCCTACTAGTGCATGACCCCAGCAAAGCACCGACTTTGCGATCTTAAGTCAGGCATGTTACTGTGGCTCCTACACCATTTCCTGTGTGGTTGGTACTGTATCAAAGACTCCATTCACAATGATGAGAAAAGAATAGATGACTCTAGCACACACAGCGTTTTCAAGTGCAAATTAATAATTGGTGTGCCCAAGTGTTAGTGGGAAGTAATTGTTTTGTAGCAGTGAGATAAATTCCTGGTATTTTGGGCACAGGTTATCTAAAAATGGTATAGCCCACGCTTGTTCAAAAAAGGAACATCTAAAATTATCAACAGGCTAATTAATGGAAGTACACAGTTTGGTTGAAACTCCCAGGGCCCATGATAAGCCCTGAAAGCTGGGTTTTGCTTGGAGAGACTTGCCAAGGAGTTGTTAGAGAGAGCTTTCTTCTCTGTCTCCAACCCCGGAGCACCTCGCATCCAGCTGGCAGCTCCTGCCTTTAACAACCATTTGTACCTTCAGTCACCAGTCCTGTTGGTTATAACCTTCCCTGAGCTTCTCTGAGAAGAATCCTGTGTTCTCCGGAGACCTCCAAGTGTGTCTGCACAGGCAGCTTGGTGTGTACCCAAATCCACCTATAAATCCACTTCATTAATACAGGAGGGTGCGTTAAGGTCCAAACTTGGGCTGAGCCTCAGTAGTCTCTGGAGGCACTTTCGGTGAAGACCCAGGTTGTTGCTCATACAGTCTCCAAAGCTTTGTCAGAACCAAGCCCTTAAGTCCCTATGTGTGGATTTCCCTGAAGTGACTTGTGTTTGATTTAGATCATATCTTTCCTTTAAACATTGCCAGAGGCAAGGATCTGTGAGCAATCCAGAAAGACTGTCCATGCAATTGTTTCCTCACAGTTTTGGAAACATTTGGTTCTGCTCTGGATATGCCTGCTAATGACAGCTTCCAGCTATGGGATCTTTCCTGCTTTTGTCTCATGGATAATAAGACTTTTACTCTCAGCCAGGACTCAGCTCAGCCCACATCCATCTCTTTAAGAGACTGAAGAGACTGAAATCTTGGAATCTGTCACCAAAAGGCATCCTATTCCAATTTGTAGAGTACTAGTGTGCATGTTTTCTCTGATTCATCTCTATCTTATCTATTGGTTTCTACTGTGGATACCAGATGTGAACATGGTTTTCCAGCTGTAACAACATGAAACTCAAATACAGACGTGACGTAGCTTATTTTGCCAATGCGGATGCCTAAGAATCTGCTTAGCCCTCCCAGATACTGTAACTCTGAACTCTGGAAACTCATGTTCAGCTGTGTATCGTGCCCTTTTCAGTATCTCTGGCCTTTCCCCTGTACATGCATGTCTCCTATCTCAAAATTATTGTTCCTACAAGTATGATTTTCAACTTAGATCATACGCAAATGTGTATTGTTCACCTGAATGCAATTTTGCAGACTGGTTTGCTCTGCACTGGTGACACATCCCTTTAATTCCCACCTTTTCCCTCCGTCTTGGTGTCATCTGCAAATCTTATAAGTAATCCTTTCATTTCTTTACAGTTCTTGATAAAATATCAATTGGTGAAGATGAAGAACTGATTGTGCAGGATTATATTGCATTTCTCTGATGTTAGAAAATTGTTAAGTAATTGCCACGTTGAAAATTCACACAACGTGTTGGCCATCCCAGGATGGGAAAGAGCTAGAGGGGGAAACTGAGAAAAAAAAAACAACTCTGAGAAAACAAGAACTCAGAGAACAAAACCAACTGGGGTCTGCCAGCAAGCAAAGGGTAAGAGTGAAAGAGTGAAAGGACTGAGGGCTGAATAAATGGTTGGAGTGGGGCACTGAGCCAAAGGTCCCAGGGTGGCACCCAGGGAGCAGTGCCTGCTGCTCACAGTGCCCCGAGCACCCTTCCAGGAACCCGCAGTGGTGTCTGAGGGATGATTAGGTAGACAACCTAATTTATATGTGTCACGTTGGGTTTGTATTGTTCCAGCTTCTTAATCAGCCTGTCTTGCTGCAACAAGTTGAAGGCCTCAAAGAAATCTAAGTGTTTTACATCAGCTTCGTTACATTTATCACTCAGCCTTACAATCTCCTTGGTGAAAGATAACAAGTCAGTTTGAAAGGGTCTCTTCCCATAAACTCCTATTGATTGGCATTAATTATATTTTCTTCCCTTAATTCTTTGTTAATCTAGATCCATATGAGTCATTCCATTGTACTGCCAGGACTCGTGTCAGGAGACAGGCCTGTAAATACTTAGATCCTTCTCTCTACCTTTTCCAAAACCTTTCCCAACATCTGCTTTCCTTTGGAGCTTCCCACTGTCCAAAAAGTTACTGGATATCACACGCAGCTGTAGTGCTGTGCTTATGTGTTGAAGGCATCCTTGATAATTACCCAGACAAAGTCAGCCACATTACATGTGCTACTGAAACAAGGGAGGATTGAACAAAGAATTAATTACACATAAGCCACATTTGCAAAAGCACGTGAAGAAATATTTTGTTTGCATGTTTATTCTGAGTTTTTATATCATAGCTTAGTGTTTTGACTACAAAGAGTAGAAGGTCAATAGCTTCAAATTGAACTGGAAAAATATCAGATTAATGCTGTTGCCCCAGTCCTGATTATAATTCACCTCACATAAGAAGGCAAAAACACATTTGGAGAGAGAGGGGATGTTTTATCATCTAAGCGCAGAGCAGTTTTCAAGATGCATAGAAGAGCAAAATAATTTAGATGAATAATATTATCAAAAAAGCAGTAATTAGGACTTTCATAATTTCAAACACACACAAATAATAAACTCAAGTCCTTTATTCATCTGCATCTGTATTTATCCGAACAGGTATGTGAAGTTGCTGGTGAGCGTCAGGTTCCCCCTGACTGCCCCTGCAGCCAGCCTGGCTGGCGCTTCCTGGTGGGAAAGATGTACTTCCAGCTCAGGCGTTGGAGGAACAGGATGTCTTTGTCCCAAAATAGTCAGGGCACCAACTCCGCTTCTTCCTGGCCAGGAGTGCCAGTCACAGCTTAGCCTTTTTTTGACTGATGACAATGAACTTGTTGGGATTAGGTCTGCGGTCTGTGTGAATCACAGAGCTCTGTAGGACCTGCTTCAAGTGCCTGGTGCTGTATAAACATAATAAACGAGCAGTCCCAGTTGGTAGTGAAGTCCATGTATGCTGCCGGTATTCTGTATGGAGAAAACTGAGCCTGCAGCCTACAGCTGAAGAGTTTTCTGCGTGTGTCACAGAGTTTCCCTTTGAATAGCTTGTGCTGGTTTTCTTTTCACACGTTACACAGCACCACATGATTTACAGGCAAACATCTAGCTGCAACTGTATAACATTAATCACCATTCATTGCTTTTATTCCCCTTTGCCCTTCTCTCTTCTAGCCTGCTACTCCTCCTGGGACTTGTTGGACCAAAGTCTCCTTTCAACATTCATAAAAATGCCATCCGAGCAGAGCTGCTTGGAGAGGGGGAGGCTCCGAGGAACCCTCTGGCCTGGGGAATGCTGCTTTTTGGAGGTGCTGCACCAATCCCTTGCCCTCAGGGAGTGCCCACTTTGCCACTTACCTTCTCCCTGGCCCCTTAGCTAGTCTGTCAATGGAGTGATAATTCTTGCTGGCAGGATCTACCCTTGCAAATATAGGATCCCGTTGAGCTAATAAATACTTCCTGTCATTGCCTAGGGTTGCCAACAGTAACATTCCCTTCCCCATTTATAGGAGATGCTGAATATGGCATTGGTACTATTAACTCCTTTAACATTTCTCCCATTAACATTTTCTGCCCGTTAAAGGATTTTCATTTTTTCTGTTGGTTCTGGTTTACTTTGGTGGCTACTGAAGCTTGAACCACCTGAACTTCAAGGAGTGGGCCCTTTAAATTTGTTTTAAAACTTTCACAATAATTATGGATTTTTCGGTCTGATTTTGAAAAGCAGGATAATATTGGAGAGAAATGTGGGAGTATGACGTTGAATGCTTTAGGAACCTTTTATATTTATGCTTTTTTTTTCTAGCAGCAATATGGAATCAAATACCCATGAAAAGGAGTCACTCCTCTCACAAGGAGGAGCATACTGAGAGGACACATTAGGTCCCATGCTGGTTGTGCTCCTTGATGGTTTGAGTTGTTGTTTCCTAATACTACCTGGCTTCGGTGAATATAGCTCTTAGTTATTGTGGGGTTGAGCCTCTAGGACACCCTTTAAGAGGAGGAAAATCATTCTGCCTTCTTATATAAGACAGATGACCTGCTAGGGCACTTGTTCCCAAGGGGCACTGCTGAAGGTCCACGGCATCAGCTGCAGCCTGGGCTCACCTGGGCCGAAGTCTGACTACAGTGAGCTGAGTGAGGAGGTGTGGAGCACATTACAGGGTTCCTTTCATTGGGGCTTCCTGTTAGAGGAAGATGTGTTTTTTCCACTGAGCTACATTTGCCATTCACTGTCTTGTCCCGTGTAGCCTCCTCCATGACACTGTGCCCTTGGACTTCAGGGTCTCTCTCAGGGCTTCTCTGAAAAGACTCAGCACAGACTGGGAGAAGACTTGGGAAATGCACTCTCCTCTGGAGTCAGTGGAGTGGGGTAGGCACAGCCAGTGCACCTTGGCAGTGCTGACAAATGCTGTGTAAGCAGCCACACACACACATACATATATTTATATCCCTCTGTGTGTGCATACATATAGCAGGAAACCTTCTGCTCCCCTCATAACAGACCCTCCCACTGTCTCTAAGTGTGACACTCGCTCCCCTTGGGAGTCCATGGGGGTCTGGGATGTCTAACAGAGTAAGACTTATCACATTCTCTGACACCTAGGGAAAAGACTAATACTATTTTCTAAAGTGCTGCATTGTTTTTGGGTTCAGCTATATTGCTTTTAATATTTTATGTATGTGAATGTGATGTGCTGCAATGAAAACACCCTTATATCTTTTTCTAGTAAGTGCGTCTTTCAAAACAAGGAACGATGTCAAATGATGGAGAGGAGCTCTGGGTCTGGAAGGCACAAGAAAATGCATAAAAGATGAAGGCCTATTTATGTTTCTCACACACACAGAAAAAAAACCCTCCAACCAAAAAAAACCCACCTACATTAAAGAAACGCTATTCAAGTTACAAAGAAAGTCAGCCAGCATGTGGCCTCTCTGTACTTGCACATTAGGATCCAGGCTTTAATTACAGCACTGCATGCTGCCTTTCCAGAGGCCCTGCGTACAGGACCTGCCCGGGAGCAGAGCTGTGCGTGGGAGAGGAATCCCCTTTGCTGGGTTAGCTGGGTTAGAGCAGGTATCTCTACCAAGAGCAATATTAGCACGGCAGAGCGGGCTGGTTTCCCCTAAGCTGAGCAGCTAAGCTGCTTTAGGGCTTGCGCGGGGCTGCCTCGGGTATCTCTCCAAGCAGGATTGCTGCTTAGGCGTTGTTCTGCCGGTGGGAACCCTCCATGTTGCACACGGAGATGAGCCTGGGTGGGGAGCCTTGAGGAAACAGTGGAATGGGAAACCTGCAGAGGCAGCCTTTGCTCGGCATCTCCCGACCCTGGAGCTGTGTAACTTCAGCTCTCGGAAGGTCACTTGCACAGACACTCGGTTCTGCAGGGGCATGCCCGGCTTACAGCAAAGCTCACACTGCAGGTCCCCAGCAGGCCCGCCATGCCTTGGTGACAGGGACAGCAGCAGAGCCTGAGTGCAGAGGCTGCCAGGTAGAAGTGTGATGGGGCCTAACAAAGTGTTTGTCCCAGTGGAAGGCTGCCATCCACAATGTGTCAAATGATGTGAGACATAGGACCAGAAGGTTTTAACTGATGATGGAGGAGAAACACGGATGGGAATATGCTGTTCATCTCAGACAATCCAGGGGGCACATCCTAAAGGGGAGTAGAGACTCCTTTCCATCTGTCCCATGTCCTCTGAGGTCCATCCCTTCCTTTCCCCCAGTTCCTTATCCCAACTTGCCCCTCCTCATCCATCCCATCCCACCACAGGCTTCCCCTCTCTGTCCCCAGGATATCCACATCTCTTCTCTTTACCTTTTCACCCCAGAGCTTTCCCGAAAGGTCAGGGACAAACCATGTCATCTCCCAGCCTCCCCCTTTCCGAACTACCTTGACTGAGATCTCCTGGCATGGCAGGCAGCTGGCACACCCGAGGCCTGCCGGGGTGGTTAGAGCCTGGCAAAATAATCTGGAACAGGTTTTACAGTAAGAACTGCCAGGCCATGGTGACAGCAGGAAGCGCTGCCAGTCGGCAGAGACATCCTGTGCCCGAGCAGCCTGGAAGGCTGGCTGGCAAAGGCAGGGCATGTTCCTGCAGGCTTGATTCCTGGTGGCTATTAGAACACGACTTGCGGATCATTCTGCCTTATTAATCTGGGAAAATAATTGGCTTGCCTCTCATGAGTGTCCTTCAACGCCACCAGTGCTGGGCTTCACGGTGAGCCGGTTCTGGGAAGCAGCTCTGCATTTGGCAGCAGATATTCCTGCTGAAGTCAGGGGCTTCTGCTTTCCACCAGGCAAGGTGCTGGCTCTGAAATTCCTTTACAGTTGCCCTCTTTCCCAAAGAAGCTGAATCCATGCGTGGTTTTGTGAGTATTTTGTAACATAATGATAGGTCACATTCATTCGTCTTTTTGCTCTGCCTTTACTCTTTAGAAAGATGGAAGTTATTTTTTAAAAATAAAGCATTGCATATGCTGCATGTGGGAAGTGGTGATTTCTAGCTATGGACTGAGGGGGCAAAATTGTATAATTTATAACTGTATCATAAATAATGAGTCTGATGCCTGTGTTACTGTGATTTTATACAAGTCTAAAAGTGGAGTCCTGAAGCCAAGACTCAGACCCAATATGTTATCGCTGTATTGCAGAACTACAAAACAGTAGGAACTAGATCCTTGGCTGAACAAGAAGAGTTTCATTAACTCTATTTTTCAGTTCAGCTAATGAGCCAGGCTCGAAATCCTTTGCATGATTCAAACCCAGCACTTTTGCACCAGAAGGTAGGCTGGGGTAGGTGTGGAGTCCTGGACAGAAATCAAGGACTGGCAAGATGTCAGGAAAATATCTGCTCATCTGGACTGCCTCAGTGCAGCTACCCTGACTTGTCCCAACTGATGAGCTGGCCCTGAAGTCACAAGGCAGCTCCCAAACCTGCGGTGTGCTATTCATTGCCTCTGATTTTGAGAAACATGAGTGCAAGGCAGGATGAGGTCCAAACCTCCTCAGCAGTGTGAGTTCAGAGAAGCAGAGATGTGCTGCTGACTTGCCAAATTTTTTGTCTTCCTCCAACATGCCCACATCAACAGCAACTCTGCTGCCTTGAGGGGCTGAGATGTTTGAGCCTGATTCATGGCACACACATGGAAGCAGAGAATATGGGCAGGGTGAAAAACCAAACCAAACCACAGCCATACAAAATGCCGAGGTACAGCTGACCAGATGAGACTTGTGTCCTTCCAGCAGCTGCAGACTCTGGATAGGAGGGAAGATGAGGCCTGCATGAGGTCCCTCTGCTCTGCTGACCCTTGCTGTGCTCTGTGCCGCTGGGATGCTGTCCTAGGAGATGGCAAATCATGGCAGACTGGACCTGTCTGGAAGAAGCCCAGGGCAGACCACTTGCCAGTACACAGGCACACCCCCTCACCTTCACAGCCTCTTGCACTGAGACAGAGCCACGTGCCACGTGTTCCCATGGGCTTATCCATCCTGACACCCTCGGACTGTTCTGTTCACACCCCACTGCCAGGAATGTTGCCCCCAGTCCCAGTGCTGCTGCCCCTGGGTGCTTGCACCCCTCGCTGCCTCTCGCCCTGCCCACACACCCACTGCAAGCTCCAGCAGCTCCTCAAAGGCCTGATCTTCCTTTTGTGTCGGAGGGACAGTCAGTATTTCCACTGCTGGCTGCAAATTCTATCCCAATGTTTCCATGCTTAAATAAGAGAAAACTCAGGCTCCTTCCCTGGGAGAGGATGGCTCCCTGGCCAAGGGAAGAAGATATCCCCTTTCCTGCCCTCCTACCAATGAGCCCTTTCATTACAAGCACTAGCAATCCTTTCACTACAAGCACACAACAGGGAAAATAGGGTTGGATGTCAACCACAAATTTTCTAGTCTGATGAATCTCGTATTTTTCATTTCCCTGGCCATCCCTCCAGTTGCAGGACCAACACTGAGGCAGGAGTCCTTCCTCTCCCAGTGCAAGAAGTATGGGACAGTCCTTCAGTGGATTCACTGGGAAAGACTGCCAGGGCCATGGGTCCCCATCCCCATGTCAGCTCCCCATCCCGAGGGCTGGCCACCCCGTGCTTTCCCGGTGAGGTTACACAACGGCTGTGGGGAACGGCGTGTTAGGACAAGACGTGTGAGTCACCAAAGGTACCGGAGTCTTACATAACCCCAGCATACATTTTTGGAGTGCACTTCATCTGAAAGGGTTGTCAGGAGCCCTGACAAAAGTGACAGCCTGGGAGGAGTTGGGCAGAAGAAAGAAAATACTGCTGTTCCTTTTCCTCCCCTCCTTACGTTCGATCCTTCTGCCAAGACTTTGTCCAGATCCAGAAGGTCCTGGGCAGTCATAGGACCAGGGCAGCTCTCATGTGTCCTGTGGTGTGTGACAACAGCTCCTCCAGGATTGGCTTCACTGTGCTGTTTGGGTCTGACCTTGAGATCTCCATAAACAGAGTGAATTTACCTTCAAACCCACTATCCACTGCTTCTGACCCAGGACTTTGCCTTCTCCTTCAACAGTTTCTCCCTCTGTGCTCTTCTCTGAGCTGGTATCGTGAGCCTTTCCTTGGATTTCTGCCATCCCATCCGTACAAGCTGCTGGGTCTACTGGAGTACAGCAACGCCAGGGCTGAGAACATGCATCTGAAACCGCCTGTACAGGACCCATGTCAGGAACTCAGGAGGGTCTACCTGGGCAGAAGGACTTCACTTAGCTCACGGCCCATCCTGCACACTGGCAAAGAGGGATGTGACACAATCCAGCTTCCAGCCTGAGGGTGGCACACTCAGAGGTGTAGTTTAGGAGAGTGTAGGTGGGCATCAGAAGAGTTTCCAAGTGATGGGGTAAATTTCTGACTGCTTTGCTTTGAACTGAATGCATCGTCTATTTCTTGCATCTTCTCATACAGTGCAGCCAATGTTTCAAGTTCAGCTAAAGTTTAATCAGATGTCTCTTTTTGCTCCAGGATGGAATCTTCAGGCAAATCCAGGATCAGAGGAGTGTGAAGGGTTATAGCATTCACCTGGACGTGCAGGATGCCAGCTCCTGTCAGCAGCCTCATCCCAAACTGGCAGGCTAAGCAGATGCAAGATGCCTGAACAGCTCTTGCTGGGCTGCTCACACTTTTACACCAGCAGAAATACAACCTTTTGCATCATGATTCCAACTCTCCAAGGGAGCAGGAAGCCTGGGTCCAAGTCCTGTCCCTGCCGAGGTTGAGTTGTGTTGGTGGAGGTCAACAGGCCACCCATGGAGGTTGGGAGAGGGGCAGGACAGGGTGCTTCTTGTGTAGGGGAGAAAGGGGCAAATGAAGGAATCTCTAGTTATGATTCAGATAATTTCTGCATAAACAAACTTCTAAGGAAGACTTGGCTCCCTCCTAGCGCAGAAGGGGAGCGCTGCCTGCAACTGTTATATTATGGCTGAGGCTCCCCCGGCTGGCTGAGGCTTCCTGCAGAGCAGCTGCTGGGGAGAGAGGCAACCAGCACTGCCAGGGACTGACTCCAGCAGCCAGGAGTGACAACACATGGGCTGGGAAGAGCAGGGGCACAGCTCAGAGCTGGACTTTGCCGAGCAGTGTCCACTGTGGACACTGGCATGGGCTGGCATCTTTGCAGGGAAGCAGGGACCAGCCCCTGGCACAGCTCCCTCTCACCTCTCTGGGGTGTTCTCTCCATGGAAGAGCTTTTCAGGACTGAGCTTGGAGGCTGCATACATCACATAATGGATGGGATATGTTCCCAGTGGGTGCTTCCTCCGGGCGTGTGCAAGCTCAGGTTGGGGCACCCTGTGCATCTTTCCCCCACAATGCTTGAAGACAGTGAGGAGACTGAGAGCCATCTGTCACAGGTAAAAAATCCCTCTTCTAGCCAAAAGAACCCAAACATCTGCCCCACGCTTGCATGCCGTGAACCCAGATCCATACATGCATATCTCCATATTTCACAAACACAGGCCAACCCTGCAGGCATTTCTCATTCTGGTGAGCCTGAGGGGGTCCTGGAAAAGAGCCATCTGGTTCCACACCTGGAGGGAAATGATGCGCTTGGCAGCGCACCCCACGGCTGCAAAAAGAAACGTGCCTGTGCACACCAGCCCTGAGCATCCCTCCTTCCCGGGCCAGCCTGGGCTTAGGAAGGAAGCAGGGCTGAGAACTGAAAACCTCCTCCCTGTGGTGGGGCTGCCTGGCCAGGAGGCTGTAGCTGCTTGAGGCTCAGACGGCAAAGTGGCACCACACCATGTGGGGCTGGTTCCTGGATCTCTTGCCCCACACTGGGCCAAGCAGACACGTCAGTGGAACTGGCCCTTCGGGGTTGTGCAAATTTTGACAGCCCAAGGCGTGTCCCGGAATGGGCTGGCCAGGTGCTGCTGCAACAGGGCAGGGAGGGATGGCTCCAGAGTCAGGGCTTCCCGTCCCTGTGAAGCAGCTAATCTTAACTGGGTACATGAGTGTCAACAGGTGCCATGGAGGGGAGAGGGACGAGGGGATATTGGTGCAGCTGGAGGAAGTATTTATAGCGGCTTTTTAAAAAACCCTGTATAGATCACATCTCTGTTAACGTATGTAACACAATCGGGAACCTGAGCTTTTCATGATCCCATGGCTGCAGGATTTCCTGTGGAATCCTCTACAGGCCACAAAAACAAGCTAAAAATAAGTGCATTCAAAAGAGACACATACTGAAACATGTGCGTGCCTGTGCCTCCTCTCTGGCCAATGAATGGGGTAGTGGCAAGGAGAGTAGGGAAGGGGACAGCCCCTGGAGAACTCTCTGTAATAACTGGTCTGGTGGGACACGGTTCCCAGAGAGCTCCAAGCATGCAAAGGTGAGAGCACTCGCTGTTGGCAGGGGTTTCAGGAATCCCAGACATAAAAAACCAACCCCCACGGGTAGCCCCATCACTTCTCTTCAGGGCCTGTCACTGCCACATCCCTGCAGCCAGGCTCTGGATAGCAGCTCCAAACATGCAGCCAGTTCCACTTGAAATCACAGCTGTGATAGGATGCAGCTGAGCTCCTGGAGGAAGCAGTAGGGAGTAGAGGGGACCTGGAGGTGATGACAGCATCACCTGACAGCTCAGCTTCTAACCCTCCCTTCGGCTACTCCCCTCCTCTGGAAGAGGACTAGGGTACCAGGACACCTTCTCCCTCTGAAGGGCAAAGCCATCAGCTTGTTGCTGCTGTGTGAATCACACATCACTGACACCTGCATTCACTGTGTAGGGTCAGCCATGAACAGGATACATTATGGTGGATAGCGCTAGAGCTCCTTGGAGCTACAAACAGTGTCTTTTAGAAAGAAGGGATGGAGATTCCCTGCAGCTGAACTGAGCCTGAGTTTCATACCCTCTGATTGCTCAAGTCTGTCGTGATTCAGTTGTTACTTGCAGCAAACACGCTGCAGGCAGCACCGATGGAGGGCGGTTCTTTCTGCAGGTCAGTTCAGCCTGCTGAAGCTTTGTTCCAGCACCACTGTGCTGCACAGCAGCTGCCTACCCTGCACACTGCTGTATGGACTGCTGGCAGAAGCACATGCTCCTGGCAGCCTCCAGCCTGTGCCTTGTGTTATCCCTCCCAAGAGGTACTCTGTCCCCGATCCTGTTGCGGAGCTGCCTCCTGCCACCCCCACAGAGGCAAAAGCATCCCTGGAGCGTGAAGAAAGGGGAGATGATTCTGGTCACCACTCTGGCCACGTGTCAAACCCTCTCTCTTGCTAGGGGGGCAGGTAATGTGATTAGTAAGAAGGTGCCTCAGATGAGCTGCTTTGGCATATGTTCCCTTCCCCCAGCACGCTGCTATTAGCTGCCAGAGATGAAAAGCTGCGATGTGCAGAGAGACAGCTGGAGGTGTCAAGAATGTCACCTGCAAGCTGCTCTTTATGGGGATGGGGATAGGATGGGGATGGGGATGCGAGAGAGCAACCATCTGGAGGGATCAGAGCAGCCTCATACACCAAGGGAATGCAGTCATAGATGGGGATGCTCAGCCTTCTTCCACCCTGTGCCCACACGGCATCCCCACCTCCTGCCACACTTCTGCCTGTATCCCCCCCCAGTGCAGGGGAATGAGCCTCTGGCATTTCAGGAGTGCCTCCACACCTGGGAGCAGCAGAAGGGAGAGAGGCTGCTGCAGCACGAGGGCTGGGGAGCACAAAATGGGATTCCTGCAGTCACCGGGAAAACTCCCTTCCTAACAGGGTGTCTTGTTCAGAGCGAGCTACAGATGTAGGGTCTGATGCATTTTTAATGGTTTTTTTGAGTGACTTTCAAGCAGCACCCAGGGAAGAGAGGCAACTCATTGAGAGAGAAATAGTTTTACCCATTGTGTGCTGGGGGGAAAGAAGGTCTACAGGGGTAAAGGCTGTTGGTGTGTACCTTTGTTCCTAGTGGAAGTCAGACCCTGTCTGCTTGGGTATTTCTGGATATGCAGGCTATACAAGAGTAGGATAAGATCCTTCATGTCTAGGCCAGCATTGTCTCTCATCTTGCTCTAACCTCTCTGGCTCTGGTACATCCCCTGTCATAGCATGTGCAGCCATTTAAAGCACTTCTGTAAAGCTTCTTTCCTGGCTTGTGGCTTTGACAGGTTTTCTTTGAATTGCTTCCCTGTCTCTTCTTCCCTTCTTGCATCCAGGCAAAAATGATCTGCCTTTTACGGGGAGGCCCTTTACAGCATTTTCACATCGCAGTGCCAACCAGAGACTGATTGCTCCTTTGGTGGAGACTTGCCGAGTCTCCCAGCAGATCTTCCTCCTACAGAGGTATTTCTACCTTGAAGAAAGGTTCTTCCAAATACCTCATCTTCTCTCCAAGCCTTCTTTAACAGCCTTCCACTAAACTTTAAACATTAAGTGAATTAAGGTACCCATGAAGTCCCACCCTCTGTTGCAGCTGTGACCCTCCAGTGGGTCTGAACCCTCCCTTAGCCCTATCCATGGCTGCTCCACACAGGCATAGCCCCTTTCAGGTTTTTCCCTCCTACAGTAGTTCTCTGAGTCTTGAGGAACCTTGAGAAGCCCTACGGAGCTCTTTGAGCCCCCTTTGAAACCAAATTATCCGGGTCTCAACTATCACCCTTGCTGGCTGTCCTGGGCTGTCCCAAGGCACTCCGCTAAGCTGCTGAGCTCGCCTTGTCTGCATCCACTGCCCAAACATTTCTGGGTTTGCTTCCTTGCACAGCTGGGTGCCTGCACAGCAGCCTGGGCCTCTGCTGGCTGTGATGACTCTGAGCTGTGGGGAGCTCTGCTGGGGCCATGCTGGGGCTCCCTGGACACTGAATCCCAAGGGAGCAATGCACCCACAGGAGTGCACGGAGGACTCTGACCCACCCCGCAGATGTCTTCAGGTTGATGCCAAGACATCAAACCTTCAAGAAAATGGCAGTTTCCAGAAATGAGAACCTACCTTCAAATTTTGTTCTCCGTGATGTGGACCAGAGTATTGTCCAGAGAGGGCTGGCAGGTTCCAGCTGCTGTGGTGGGAACTAGCCAGGTACAAGACTGCCCAAGCTTATCCCCTGCTGAGGGCAACCTCTGCTTTCTCAGCACCAAAGATGAATCAGTCCCAAAACACCCTCCCACCCTGGGCTGATATACACTGAATAGTGTGAGGAGCACTCAAAAAAAGCACAGTGCTATTAATGCAAAAGAGAGGGGGGGGAAGTGTTTTTCAGAGATGGATTTCGGGGTGTTTAAATAAGAAAAACTTACTCGGAGTCCCTGTATGGCATTGCAGCTGCTGTGGGGGCAGCCACATCAACTATACCTCTCCCCCTTCCAGCTGGAGGGACTAGACAGGATCCAGTCCTGACAGCACTGCAAGGCTGGGGTTATTTTTCTGTAGAATTAACCATGAAGGTTCACATCCCTGCCTCTGTCCCCCATTAACACCATTTTCCTATGAAATTGAAAACCTTGATTAACAGCCTGCTAGGGGAGACAAATCCCTGGGGTCTTTCTGTATGCCCAGAAGAGACTGTTCCAGGGCAAACCCATGCTTCATTTTGCTCTGCAAAAGACAGAAACAGCCGAGCTGTCTTCAAGAAAGCCTACAGATTCACAGGAAAAACTAGGGGGAAAAAAAAAAGCAGTTTCTTTGGAAGTAATTTTCTCTTAAGAAGTTCTGTCTGCATTTTTTATTAATGATACAACACCCTGGATGTGTCAAAAAAATATGAGAATACATTCCCTGGTGGGGAGCTCCAGCCTTGCAGAGTCAGACAATGCAGCTGGGTTGTCATTTGCTTCTTGGAATTTCATTTCCTAATCAACACATCCATGAAATGACTGTACTTTCAAAGCTTAGTTTCCAGAGCTGCTGGGATCAAAGACTGAGGAGGTGGGGGAAAAAGCAGGGAGGGGGAATCTGCCATCTCCATCAGCAGCCCAGCACAGAGAAATACCTGCCTGGGAAAGCCTGAACAAAGGGTGGTTTAATGCCCTGACCTGGGTTTAATGTTTCAGAGACAACCAAGAAAACAGGGAGGCAGAGACCCAGCTCTCATCATACTCACCATTTGGCAAAAAAAAAAAAAAAATAAAATCTACTTCCTAGAAACATGAGGGCCACCTTGAGATTTGTAGGGTCTGGCTGGCCCCTCCTGGGGGGAGAGTGTGACAGAGAGTCCTGGAGCACCGGTCCAGGGTGATGACTCACCTGTCTTTTTGCCTTTGGTGTCCAACTGGTCCCATGAA
Organism: Pseudotriccus pelzelni; assembly: GCA_035584735.1. Lineage (NCBI taxonomy): Eukaryota > Metazoa > Chordata > Aves > Passeriformes > Tyrannidae > Pseudotriccus > Pseudotriccus pelzelni. Next base: position 53,872,943 of record JAWMRA010000161.1, on the reverse strand, counting down.
GAGACTTATACCCAAGCATCCTTTCCCCAGCCATCTGATCTTACAGGTGTCAAGCAAAAGGAGTACAAAATGCGTTAAAATTTTCCAAATCTGAGTGAGACAATCAGGTTTTTGCTTCTCTGACACCTGCAAGGCCAGAATTTCCCTTGTCTGGCAGTCACCTTGCAGCTTTCCCCAAGCAGGCTGTGCTTGTCTTGGAAGAAGTTAGAAAGGTGGAGAAAGAAAAATCTTTCATAAAAACACCCAAACCCCTCTGGTGTCTTCATTTATCAGGAAAAGTGGATTTGCACCTGCTGATGATTTGCAGCTGCTTTTTGGTGATGGCTTGGTCAACCCGTCCACCGTGCCTGGCAGAGCTACACAGGTGCAGCCAGATGACAGCAGCAAGATTTTGGACAACTCAGCCTCCGTCAACCCATCCACCACCGTGCACCATCCCCCTCACTGCCCAGGCAAAGCCAAGATGCTCAACCCTGCTTCCCAGGAGCAGCTTCAGGCAGGATCATGTAGGGAGCTCTCTCTTCCTGCAGGGTTGATGCTGTTGCCATTGTGCTTTTCGTTTAGGTTTTGCTGTGAGCAGTGTGATCACAGAAAAATAACATCAAAGAAAAATGAAGAAAACCAAAAAATAGATTCTCAGATTCGTCCTATCACGCTGCTTGGCAGGAGCTGGATGGTGTTGCCATTAGTTTTATTTTCTCTGGGGCTCCCTGTGGCTCTGGGTACCCCCACGCTAACACAGCTCTTCAGAGGTGTTTCATTACAGCATCCCGGGTACCAGGAATGCAGATGGAAAGGAGACCATGGAGCAGCAGGGTGCTGCCTGGTGAGTCACTGGTGCATAAGACACCAGAGGGGTTTGGGTGTTTTTACACACATCCCGTGCTGGAGGAGGAAGGGTGAACACCCAAGATCATCAGCAGGACAGGGCAGGCACCCGTGTGGCCAAACCAGCACCTGGCTGAGTGTGCAGGATCTCCTCACACGACACCTGGGTGAGTGCAGCTGGTGAAATGGCTCATTCAAAAGACATGTTACCTGGGAACCGAGTCGGGTAACACAGAGGTGTGAAGATGAGGGAGTTGTTCCTGCAGGTGCTGCCAAGGGTAAGCAGGATATGTACAGCCTGAATATTTCCTCCAACACCAAGGACATAATTTTGCCCTCAAAGAAAGTGCACTGAGATTACACGGACCAGTGTTTTAAGAACATCCTGATGACACAGGTTGGAGGATATAAAAAAGCAAGTCCTCCCTGGGTGAAACATGGAGTTACTATATACCTATGGACTGTGTGTGATGGAGAGGAGACTGCAGCTCTCCATCTCTCTCTCAAACATTTTCTTCACGGTAGTTTCAGAACAGCATTTTTCCACCCTCTCCCCCACCCCCCTGTCCTATCGCAAGGCTCCCTGCTGTTTCCTTTTAGAGAGACATCTCCATCACTGCAATGACCAGGCCATCCTAGGGCAGAGGGTGACGAGGTGGCCACTGTGCCACCTCCCTGTCCCAAGGCTCCCCAAGGTCTCTTGGAGCCACAGGAGTCAAGTCACACTGTGGGGGCAGATGTGATTGTGATCCCACTTACCATGGCATCAGGGCAGGTGTGACGCTGGGGCTGGGAATCCCCTTTCCTTTCAACAAGGAGAATGTTATACTTATTCCTAAAAAATGTGCAAAAGCCAATGCAAAATCTCATTGGGTGTTGGGAGAGAGACAACCAATCCTAGTAGGTCTGTAACCAGACAGTATTCAGGAGCGTGAAAATTGGAGGGAGGAGTTTTGTGCGTTTTTTTCCTTTTTTGTCCTTTCCTTTCCTTTCCTTTCCTTTCCTTTCCTTTCCTTTCCTTTCCTTTCCTTTCCTTTCCTTTCCTTTCCTTTC
>JAWMRA010000161.1:53836333-53870962 GCA_035584735.1 Pseudotriccus pelzelni | reverse complement strand
CCTTCCCTTCCCTTCCCTTCCCTTCCCTTCCCTTCCCTTCCCTTCCCTTCCCTTCCCTTCCCTTCCCTCTCCTTCCCTCTCCTTCCCTCTCCTTCCCTCTCCTTCCCTCTCCTTCCCTTCCCTTCTCCCTTTCCCTTTTTCATCTATTTCTTCTTTTCCCTCTTTCTTCCCTCGCCGCCCCCAGCTTTTATTTTATTCCCCCCCCCAATTTTTCTTTTTTTTTTCTTTCCTTTGCTTTCATGTTTTTGGGGGGGTTGTTTTGTTTTAAGCTTTTTTCATCTCCCCCCATCCCCTCCTCGCTTTTCCCTCCCTCCCGTTCCCCTCGTCTCCATCCTCGTCTCCATCCTCGTCTCCATCCCCGCCTCGGGGCCGCTCCGGGCCGGGCCGGCGCACGGGCTCCCCCCGGCGGCCACTTTGGGTTTCCCCGTCGGGACCCCGCATTCCCGGGACCTCCTCATTCCCGGCATCCCCTCATTCCCGAACGGGCCCCCGCACTCATCCCGTGCCCGGCCCCAGCTCCCGCAGCCCGATCCCGCAGTCCCCACCAGGATCCCGCAGCCGTTCCTGCCCGCGGCTGCCAAACCCACCCGAGGCGGGGGTGGCGGGTGCTCGGGGTCACAGGTGGCACCCAGGCTTTGTGGCTGCTCAAAACCTGCCCCCTCTGCCCGTCCCATCGCCCGCCCGGGCTGTGTCCCCGCAGAGGGGCCGGGCACGCGTATTCTCCCTTGGAGGGAGCAGGGCCAGTCCCGGCCGGGAATCTCCCCTGCAGCCTGGGGACGGTCATGGGAAATGACTATTTGCTGCTGTCAAGAAACAGAACTCGGGGAGGAAAAGTGGGTCATGGAAAATTCCCAGCACTGGTGGCTTGTCTGACGCCCAGAGAAGGTCCGCAGGGCACGGACCTCCCCGCGATGTCAGCCCTCTGACAGCTTGCAGGCGCCTCTGTGGCAGACACCAACCCCCCACCGCTGGCCAGACCTGCGCCAAGACAGAGGCTTTTCAACACTGAAGCACGGCAAGTCCCGTGGAGCAGGAAAGGGAGAGTAGCCCAGGAGGAGACCTCCCCTCCAGCAGCTCCTTGCAGGTTATACCAAGTCAGCCCTGAACAGCAGCTGGCCTCTTTGATCCAGAGCTGAGAACGGGTGCATGGGAAAGGGGGAGGACAGAGGAAGGAGCCTGTCATCCCCCATCACCCTCCGGCCTGCTGTGTGCAGGACAGGTTGGGTCATGAGTGCAGCCGCTCCTTCCCCATCCTGCACACATCTGCAGGTTTTCCTGCAGAACAGGTTTTCTGGTGTTAGTGATACTGCTGCTTCTTTCTCCCAGTCCCACCCCACAGTGCTGAGAAAAAAAAAAAAAAGGAACAAAGGCAGTGACAATATCATAAAAGACTATAAAAAAAGAAAAATAAAGAGAAACTGCAGCAGTTAGTGCCTTGCGCTTGTAAAGCTCCACAGCTCCTCAGTGCACATCCCTGAACGCCCCCAGAACGGCTCTCACAGCAGACAGGTACCTGCTCTCCCACTTTTCCTCCCACTGGGAACACTCAGTTCCCCTGCGATGATTCAGATAAAACCACCCCCTTGCCCAGGACAAGCCTGTTGGTGTTACCAAACAGGAAGGCCTCGCTGATCACCTCTCACTCCTCACTACCCACACCCCACAGCCACCTCCGCTTCCCGGCTTCCCTCTCCCTGACCTGGAGCGGGATGCAGCCAGCCATGCCCGCGGTGCTGAGCCTGACCTCCCTTGTGTCTCTCTCCTGCCCTCCCCAAGGGATGGGTCCAGAGCAGATGTTTCACCCAGGCACCCAAGCCTGGCCATGCGAAACTGAGAGCACCTCCAGGCCCTCATGAGTGAGGGTGTTCGCTGAGGCTGGTTACCCATCTGCACAGCTCCAGGGGCTTCAGGAGCACCTCTTGCTTCCTATGGCACTTTTTTTTTTGGCCAAAGTCAAATTCATTGCTCCCATCTTCTGGCATCAGTATTGACCAGAAGCTGGTTAGGAGGACTCATCACCCCTCCATCCCCTTTATTTTCAGTTAGCATGAGGAACACACAGTTGATTAGTTCTGCCTACATATTTACTGCTTTTTGTCGTGGTTTTTTCATCCCCAGACTCAGCTTCAGCAAGTTTTGCTACTTACTAAAAACTTTGGCATCTCCATTTGGCTGCAAGGTGAAGGTGTTCTTTGGTGATCTCCACTGGGTAGGATCCAGCCTGCTGTCCTTCCCTTCCATTTTTCCTTACCACTCCACCTAAGCAGGGGTATGCTCCTGACAGCAGCCTCAGTGGATGCAGCTACCACACCATTCATCTTGTCTGAACTGATTCTTTGGATTTTGGTAAAAGACCACCTGATAGCCAAGGATTTTTTCCTTAAAATCACCCTTTCTGCATTCTGGATCTGATATATATAGAAGTCTTTCAGCAGAATAAACAAACTAAAATCTAGCCGATCCTGTTAATGGAGAAGGCATGGAGAATGCAAACTCGTGTATTAAACTCCTGTCAACTGATAAATAAGAATCTAAAAAAAAGATTGTTTAAAATCCCATTCCGTCCCCCACAGAGAAGTATTTTCCTGTCTTTGCAGCTGTGCTCCTGCTTCCCATTTTCTCCCCGAGTGTGCCTGTCCACCATCCACAACCATCCCAAGCCCCACAGCACATTCAGCTGGGACTATCAGCTTCTCTGGCTTGCAATACAGAATACGAGCACATGCTGAAGGGAACAAAGGAAGCAGGAGATGGAAGAATTAAAATCCAAATTTCCCAGCCTCAGAGACCATATGAAAAATCCTCAAGCCTCTTCATTTAGTATTTTCCTTCTTTATTTAGTGTTTTCCTATGGGAACTACTCAGTTCACAATTGTATACCTGTAATTTTGCCCATCAGAGTGACAATTAATAAATAATTTATTAACAACTCCCTGGCAACACAGGGATGGCATTCTCTGGGGGAAATATACTTTCCTCATGTTTCTTTTAAAGATGTCAGATGTCTACCTTAATTGCACAGATACAAAGGCAAACTCCATTGACGTCAGTGCAGTTATCTGGGTTTTATTAATATCAAATAAATATAAAAAACAGTATCAAGCAAAAATTCACAGAGAATAATAAAACACCCACACAAACCTCCTGCTGAGTTGTTCCTGGTGGTGGTACTTCACTTACTTGCAATGCATGATTGAAGTGTCTATGGTTCTCAGACCAAAGCTCTCCTTTGCATCACCTCTTTCCCCACCCGAGAAAGAAAATACTGTGCAGAAAACGGCTCTAACACCACATTAATGGGGTGAAATTACCACTAGAAAAAACAGCACTCCCCAGCTCCAGCTTCAGAAAATGTCAGTGTCCTGGGAGCAGGAACAGGCTCTGCAACCTCCTTCCCCTCCTCACAGGTGCTGGGCCTGCCTGTGTTCAAGGTCAGCTCGGATAAGGTGCAGCCAAGTGACCTTGGAGCTGAGCCCTGCGGAAAGAGCAGTGTGAGAAAGTCCTGGGAGAAGCTGTCTGGGGCACCCCCCACCTCAGCACTTACGTGGGGGCCCTCAAAAAGCTTGTGCACCCCCACTCAGCCATGGGCTTTGCTGATCCCAGCCTTGCCTTACTGACCCGACTTCCTGGCTTCACTCTGGACCTGATCCTTCACAGCTGATCTGTGTGGCCAGCACTGGGATGCCATTAGCTTTGATGGCATCCCATTCACAGAAACCCAGGACTCTGCTTTTTGCTGTGGCTAAAATACTGAAGAGCCTCACCTATTGAGTAAGCGATGACTTTGAGGCACATGCAAGTACAAAAAGTGACATTAGGAAAAGATGGCTTAGAATGATATTTTTTTGGGTTTTTTTGTTTGGTTTTTTTGTTGTTGTTGTTGTTTGTTTTTTTTTTTCCTGATGCTATTACAACAGGCAGAACTGTTCCCTCTGTTTCACTTACAATGATGGGGTGAACCTGTTTGTTGCATTCCTAACTCAAAACACTGAAGATGTTTTTTCCTTCTGCTCTGAAAAAAATTGAGTAGTTTTAGAATTTTACTAAATTAAAAGTAGCATCACCTGAGTGCTGGGGCCACGCCCTTGATGGATGTCAGCTGTAACAGCTCTAATGAAGCTGTGGGGATACCCTGGTGTTGGTCTGCACTAGGCAAGGAAGTGACATCCTGAAAAAGCTGCTCGGTGGCCCCAGAACAGCTCCTCTCCAATTCCAGGTCCGAGGATGAACTCTGACACCTCCGTGACAGCAAGACGATCGTCTTCAAAGTGACAAACATAGACAATGCCAGCAGCCTGCCAAGCACGTAAGTAATCTTAGTGGCTCCAACAACTTCATAAGCCTCAAGCTGAAATTTAAGCATGCAAACAGTATTTCACATACAAGGCTTAAAGAGCATTGTTTTCAAGCTGTTTTTTCTTGTCTTCACTTCTGGGATTTTTGATCCACATTTTCACAGTTCAGTGGTGTTATGAATGCCAAGGAGTCAATCCTCAGCAACAGCCCTCTGAGGCTTTTTGGAGTTACTAGTTTGAGATGAAAACAGCTGCCATGATTTGGAAGACTAATTGGTGGGTCAGTTACTTTTGTTCCATCTCTCCTTGTCATTTCCCTTCACTTCTTTCACTGGGAGCCCAGAGTTCTTGTGTTCTTCATTACTACCTTGTAGCAGCCCACAAATGAAAGCACAGCTCCGTTACAGATCGCTACATTAAGTACTTTTCAGTGGCACCTCTTCTTTTCAGACACCAAGGTTCAGAACTTGCACAACTGGAATATACCTACATGCCAAGCATTATTTATTACAGTTATAAATCAATTCTTTTAACTCTGTGGTACACCTGGACAGCAACAAATCAACCAAGCTGTTTGATCTGGGTGGAGATTTGGATCTTCTGGCAACCCTCTTAGCCCAAGGAATGGGGCAGATCTTGGCAGAGAGGAATGACAGCCTCATGGTAATGCCTCACGCATGCGATCCTGGAGAGCCGACCTCTGAGAGCACCACATCGTGGTTACGCTGGTGGGGGAAGCTGCTACCACAGCGAGGGAAACAAAAAGCATTCAGCACATTGCTTCTTCCTACTGCAATTCCTTCAAATCTCTTTTCCTTATCTTTACTCAGTGCCTTGCTCCAAGCCTGAGCTGTGCACTTTCAGGAGCAAAGAGCATACTTTTGTGTAATACGTGTCCTACCGCATCCAGCTGGGGAAGCACTGGCCTAATGACAACTTTTACACTTTCATTGATAAAAGTAAAACCAGGCAACTTTACTTCTTATGTGCACAACAGTCAGGATTTCAAGCTCCGTTTGAAGCCTCTGAGCCCCTTTCATCCACTTGCGATGCCGCCCCGAGCAAAGCCATCAGCCGAGCAGCTCCCGTCATGCTGGATGACGAGGAGCCACTGCCGGAGGCTGCAGAACTGCAGGCTCCTGCAGGGAGATGAGGGTTTGTAAAGCCAAGGATAATGGACCTGCCGCTAGACCCTCCACCTGCCAAATGGCAGCGCTCACACTGAGGTTTTCAAACGGACACTACAACGCGAAGTGAGGGAAATCACTCAATGCTGTTTCCTTTCTGAGTGCCAGGAGTCTCTTTGAAGCCTGGAGCAGAGTGCATCTAAAATCCAAGCTGGCTTTTGAAGATGTACTTGTTTCTTTTCATCAGATAGAAGTTGAACGTATTGCCACTGCTAAGTCAGGCTTCTTCCTTCGCTGAAGAAATACAAGACAAACGCTCAATTTTTATTAGCTGGTGGAATCAGTTAATAATCTGAGACAGAAACAGCAACGTGCAGGTGAAAATAGGGTGAGAAGTGTAACTCAGCACCACGAATTTCACAGTGGTGGCCTTGCTGCTTTTAGAAGCCTCCATGGTGTCTGAAATTAGGGTGCCACTTCATAAAACATTTAATCTGATCCACCTGTGGGCTACTACACACAAGAATGCTTTCACTCCCTGCCTGTTCCCACCATGGTTACTCCAAATCTACAATCACATAGCTTTGCTATGGCATCACCAGTTCACTGATCCTATGAAAACATTTTCAGATGGATTTATTTCCTAGTTTCCCTACTGGAAAGAACAGGTCTGTCTTGCTAGTCTCTACATCTTGGGGGAGGAAAAAGCAAAACCCCAGAGATTATCCCCATTGGCGGCAGCCTGCAATTATGTTCAAGTCTGCTCTAAAATGGGGGTGACCGCCCCCGAAACGGTACCTCACTGTGTCACAGCTGGGAGCAGCCAACACCACACAACAGGTACCTCAGACGTCCTGGAGACAGCACCAACCCAGATCCGCAAAGGCAGAGCTGCAAACCATCGGCACAGAGCAATGGATGCCGTCAGTGAGCCGAGCTGACCTAGACCAGCTCAGCGCCAGGCTCAGAGAGCCAGGAGAGGTGCTGCCCACGCTGCAGAGCTCCCTGGGGCACTTGGGTAATCGCCACAGCCCTTCTCAGCATGGCAGCTGTGACACATTCCTGGGAAAGAGCAAGGCTTCCTATTACTCCCTCGGAAAGTAAGAACTCTGCTCAGAAAAGCAATGACAACTCAAACCTCTACCCATAAAAGAAGTTTAATACACAAGCACCCACCTCCCACTGCAACAGGTAACAGGGAGGCACAATTTGAGCTGTTTCATGTCCACATCACCCACCCACCCTGCTACCATGTGACTAAAACCCAGCCCATGGAGTTTTCTACAGCAGTACCAGGCAAAATCATCAGCTTTCTAACTGCCATGCTGTTTCAGCTGGGATTTTTTTCAGAGGATCTCAACCTTCCAGCCTGGCAGGCAAACACTTCTCATGATGTGCTTGCAACACTCACACGGAGGTGTGTGCCTGCACCAGGAGGAACATGCATGAGAATTGACACCAGTTTAAACACCATGGTGAACAGACTTTCTTTTAGACAGAAGAAACAAACACCTGTAATTGTGGGTTTGTACTGTTGCAATGAACCTCCACCTTAAATAAACTGGCACTTTCAAATTTTTCCACTCTATCTTTCTAGTACCTGGTTGCCACATGTGCTAGTGCCAAGTGGGACAGCTCACTGCCAGGACCACACACAGGTTCCTAGACTTATACCCACCCACCCCCAGAACAGAACTTGCAGCTCAAGCCACTCCCGATGTAACCATCCAAATACAATCCTCACTTTTGTCCAATCTGAAGTTCTGCTAAAATGATTTGACTAGAAAAAGCAGCTCACAGGGCAACAGAGGCTTAACCTCTCAGAACTGCTCATACTGAGCCTAATGAAAGAGACCACAAAAAGCAAACCCAATTGCGCTCTTGCCACTCTTCCAGAGCAGACAGCTGTGAAGGGCAACAAAAACCCTGACCCACTCTACCCTTAGGCCAAAACCTGTCACATATCATGTCACACTTGCTTCCTGATTTCAAAGGACCAGGTTTTTTTTTTATCCTGTTTCTAGAAGAATCCCATTCCTCAACACTGGCCTTTAGGACACCCACTTCCAGAGACAAGCAGGTCAGCTCTGGGGACTTACGCACTCAGGGCACCAGATCTCATCCCATCCCCGAATCAGGCTGGATCAGGACAAGCCACAATGACCCTGTTTGGTGCCAGCACACGCCAACTACAGCAGTACCAGCTGCACAGTGCTAGTCCTCTATTTGGAGCTGCTGAAAATCCCAGGGGAGATAAAAAAAACCCCACCAAACCAAGACCCAACTTTTACAGGGAATACCAGTGGAATTTTTAAAGAAAAAAGCTTGCAAGGATCAGAACGCAGACAGCTGACTTCTGTTTTAAGAGGCTGGCAGCCACACACTGTAGATTACTTAACACCTGCTTCTTGCCCAGGTTTCAAATCTCCGGTGCCGGAACATCCTCCAGGCTAAGGCTTCTTTGTCTCATTTGTCATTGTGTCTCCAACTTTGCAGATTTCAGCGAGCTGCGTAAATACTTACTTGAAAAAGCAATAAGGGGGTCGAGTCACAAATGAAGATTGACCAAAACCAAATCCTTTATTTCCACAACTGTATAAATGTGCTCCAAGTACGTGTCCAACACAAGTTAGAAAAACAAAATAGAACATGCCAGTTGCAAACTAGATCAGTTCACTGACGTGCTGACTCCTTGGTATTAGGCTTAGTTACACAAGACCAGTCACAGTAAAAAGATACATTTTAGAGTACAAAGAGTAGCAGGATGTTAAGCCATTTCAGCTTGTGCACATACAAATCACACTTCTGGCAGAAAATGCAGAGAGGTTTGCATTACTATGCTGGAAGCTATGTTGCATCACTTTAAATGGCATCAATATCAATATCGTCATCTTTATTGTTTGCAGGCTTCACAGTTTCAACTTTAGGTACACTGGCAGTTGTAGAGTACACCACCTGTGGAGACAAGATACTTGCTTTTACTACAGCACCAACTGACTAAGCACTGGACTAATTATAAGACCTGCCCACCCAACCACACTCCTGTCCATGGCCACGACCCACTTAACATGCTGCTCTGTAAGGCAGAGCCATGCATGTGCATCTGCGGGAAGCAGGACCTCATATCCAAGAACAGAAGCATGCTGTACCAGCAGGAGAACCACCAAACCACCCGCATGCAAAACCTCTCCCAGCCACAGCCACCTGGAGCGTAACTAACAGTCTTTACCTAGGCCTAAACTGTGAGGAAAATGGTCGGTTATTCTTTGATCAGCTTTTGTAACACACACCCCCACTAACTCATCTAAAACATGATGCTTTTTGCACGATAGCTCCTGTCAACCTTCTACTATTACATGAGCTGCTACTGTGCAAGGGACTGTACCATTCCAGTCACAGTCCTGGGCTATCCAAATGCTCTTACAACTACTGTAGCACAGCAAGAATGCTCTGACCAAGCCCTAGGAAGGGAGCGTTCCTCCAGTTCCCAATGTGCACAGTAATACACCAAGGAAGCTACTGCAAATTGCACCAGGAAAAGGTTACAGGACTTAAAAATGCAGGAACAGTGCAACGTGGGAGCTGTTGACAATGAACAGGCCTTTCCTACCTCAATGTTTTCATCTTCATCCTCTTCTTCATTACCGGAAGATTCTTCTTCAGCTTCCTTTAGCCATTTAATAAATGGTTCTGCTTTGACACGGATTTCTTTGGCAAGCTCCTTTGAAACGTATTTCTTTGAGGCCTGAAAGACACACAGTTTGCTTGAGCGCTGAGGGAGTTTACACCAGACCATACCCAAACACAGCAAGAACCCAACTTGGAACTCCAGCTTCACCCACCGTCTTGAACAGCCCATTTTTGGAAAGGTTTCTCTCTGCACAAGCTGTCACACCAGAACAGAGAAGCCAGATGCAACAGGCTACATGCAGGTACACAATACACTACCCTTTACCTTTTCTGCCCAGCTAAGGATGACTTCTTCTTCCAGAAGATCTGCATCATACATTTCCTTCAAAATATGTGGTATTTTCGAAATAAGCTGAGACTGATGCATGGCTACCACACACTCGAAGCCATGGAGAAGGTACCTCTGAGCTTTCTTATTGTTGTGGCAGAACTAGAGTTGTGATAAAAGCAAAAGTGATTCAATTAGCTTTTTGAATTTTCTGAAACTTGAATTACAAGGTTTACAGCAGCTCATACTATCCCTCCTAGCAGTTCTCCCCAGGTAAGGAACCGTTTATAAGCAAAACCCTACAGTAAGTCTTCTTCCCCACAGTACCAAGCAATTGCTGCGAAACACTCAGAACAGTCAGTGCAGAGGAAAGAATTGCTTACACGAAGGAAGTGACGTCTGTATTTTCTTATTTGTTCACGAATCTTTTCGTCAAAAAGGACTTCAGTGAGAACTAGTGGGCCCATAGCCTTCACATCCAGTCTCTCTGCTTCTGCTACAATGTCTTTGTCCGAAGTATCAATGACACCTTCTTCCTTCTTTTTCTACAGGGAAATGGGTAGAGAGAGAAACATTCTAATGCCACTCCAGGTCTGCGTCAACACTCTTTGCACCCTTCCCTTCACACTGGCAGAAACAGCGTTTTGGTAGAAGCTTAAAGACATTGTTTTTAAGTTTCCTTACAAACATTTTATACCACTAAAGCAAACAACCAGAGAATAGTTACCTTCACAAAATCAAACAGTATGTTGACTCTTTCCTCCACGGTTCTTTCCAAGTCTTCACTAAGCGTGAGGTTCTTTGCATGGTCACTGATTTCATCCATTCTACGCCTCTGGGCTTCTTCTGTTGTGTCCTCACCCCAGTCATCATCATCCTCCTCCTCCTAAAACACAAAAGCAAAACGAGAGATTCATGATGTTAGTGCAGGCTTAGCAACAGGCGAGGGCAGAAATGATACCAACTTGAGAGTACTTTTACAAACCTAAAGAAAGATTTAGAGTACAATTTGCAAGTCAAAGATCACAGAAAAAGGGCAAACACTGGAAAAAAGTAATGGAAGCTAGAAGCTAGACATTAGTTTACAACCCTCTAAGGTTACTTCAAGTGCAGTTTTACCACTCCCTATATATTCCAACATTTAAGTTCGGGAGGCAGTAAGAGCTTTTGGTGCAATGCTGACCAGCAAAGAATGCACGTAATTTTAAAGTTTTAGAACAAGACACCATACACCCTATCTCCACACTTTCCCTTCTACTTACCACAACCTGTGGAGGAGTAATCTCCTCTGGTGGTGGGGGTGGAAGTGCCTCATTGCTGGACACAGAACCATTCTCTTTGTCCTTGCCTTTTCTGTTCTTCTTCTCCTTTTCTTTCTTTCCTGTACCAGTGTCACCACTTTCTGCAAGTGAATTTTAACATTTGTTATATGAACTAGAGCACGCTACAAAGTCCCTGCACCTCCATCAAATCCCCTCGTGGGTTTGGGTGCTTTCATTAGCAGCAAGTTATGTGTAGTACCCACCCCCAAACACACTCGGGGCAGATGTACATGTGGTAGGGAAACCCCTGGTTCCAGTCAAAGTCTTGTTTCTCACCAACATTGTCCAAGTCTATATAACAGGTGACCTCACAAAGCAGAGACCCCTGGAATAGGTTAGACTTTTCTATTCTAGCAAGCTTAAATTGCAGCAGGCAACCAGATGCTTACTACAGAGTGTTGCTTGCATAGAACATTACTGGTTTTACTTCCTACTCTTTTACTGTACAACTGCCATGAGCTACTGCTAACTACCTTTCCTCCTCCTAAGTTGTCCTGTACAGGCAATTCCAGCTCTTCACAAATAGCTCTACTCGGGGAGGACACAGGATGACAAGGGAAAAGACTGAGCACAGCTTCTCCACCCTGATCCCCAAACATACTCTAGGAGTAGGCTGGAGTCTTTTTGCACTTCAACTAGCTGTGAGCTATTTGTTTTTCTTCTTCATTAATAGCACTCACACAGAAGTTCTCTTTACTCCCAGCAAGTAAGGAAAGGCACTTACCAGGTGGGTTTTTGAGAATGAACGTGCAGAGTTTATGGTTTGTGTCAAGCATGCCTCGATAGCCACAGGCTTTGCAAGAGTTACCTATAGTTTGTTTCTTAGGATTGACATGCTGCAACAGAGAATGATCTTCAGTTAACATTTCATTCACAAAACAGTTGTGCACTAAAGCCTAAACCTGACTTTTACATTATCTCCACAGGACTAACACAGAAGAAGTTAAGCAGTAGCAATTCAGCTCAGCAGTTTTGAACTGTTATAGATTTAAGACTTTCCCAAATGGTGCAAGCATGCGTACTGGGTTTTCTTTTCAGATTCAAGTCAGCTTTAAACTTTGCACTACTTGCACAAACATCTAATGAAGTGTGTCCACAGTGTCACCATTGATACAGACAAGAGAGCACTCACCAGATCAGTTTCAGGATTCTCACACTCAGGACAGAGAACAAATTTTTTAATGAATCCATCCAACATGTCTTGCAGCTTATTCGCCTCATGAGATCCATTGACAATGTAACGGTCATTCTTAACATCAAACTGGGTCTGTGCTCCCAGCTCACAACCAAAAAATTTGGTGGGATCTGTAGAGAAAGCACAGTAAAAACCACCTCCCTTGTATCTTCAGTGTGATTTTTAAAGAGTCAGTAAATACGCTATTGATTCTTTCTGTTCGTTATTTCATCCCGAGATTACCACATTTCTTTCCTACCTATCTTTAAAGAATGGTATTAACACTATATTAGCTATGTAACACTACCACTTCAAACACAAAAGCATTAAAAAATGCTGTGTCACTCCATACTACTTACACGTTGGAGGCCGATTAAGCGCCTTTGCAACGTCAACCATGTTGACTATAACCGTCTTTATTCCATTTCCTTTGCCCTCCACCTATGGAAAACAAATAATGTTTTAAGTCAAGTGACTGCAACAGCCAAGCCCAGTGTGTATTCCCCATTTAACTACTGGAATTCTGCTCAGCATTGCAGCTCCTTAGTCTGGACAGAAAGGAGCAGACACAGTCCTCGTCTTCTGACTGGCCAAGCATTATCATCATCTCACACCTGTTTCTCCTCTCCAGAGAGCAAGCGGAGGGAGTGTTTCCCACTAATGCTTAGGAAGTTACCTTGGCAATCAGACGGGGCATTTTGTAGCGATAGAACTGATCTGAAACACTGCGGTTGACGTTGACAGACATTTTGCCTTATTAGTAGCTTTATCAATAAGATGAAGAGATCTTTGATTGCAGTTTTTTGGTATCTTCTGTCTGGAGAAGACGGGATGACATAAACGACTGCAAGAGTTCTCGGTCTCTGACATGAAAAAATTTTCGCCACTGAGGCTGTAAGGTTCTTGCTTGTATGCTATGTTTCCCCAATACAGGTACCAGTGGCTGCGCAACAGCTCTGCAAGTATTAAGAAACAGAACAAAGAATTCATTTTAGCTTAATGTGCATCAATCTGCTCTTGCTACAAACCTACGTAAGGGATTATATTTAGGGTGAAAAAAAGGGAAGTACGTTCTTTATGCTGTAACTTTCTTCAACCTATGGAACTGGAAATAGCAACCTTGGATTCGACTGCTAAGGAACTCAGCCTTACTACACCTACAAAGCTTTCCACCCTCCCTTACTATCCAAAAACTAATGAACAGCTTAAGAGTATTTTCTGTACAATTAACTCCTGCAGGAGTTCTGGGATCAGCAAGGAAGGGCACACTGCTTGTTGTATAATGGAGACCCACAAATCTTGCACCGTAAGGGTCACGTGGCAGGGCAGAGGAAAATCAGGAGAAAGATCAGGAAATCAGATTCAAATTCCACAGCATAGCATGAACCTATCACACAAACTGAAGTCTATCACAATGTTGAGAAATATCAGATGAAGCAGCAGCAATCTGTAGCCCAACACAGTTTTTACATGGCTTACCAGTTTTTGGATCGGAGTGGAAAAGAGTTGAAAATTACGTAATTCTCCCTCTTACTTATGGATTCTCATAGCAGCTTCTGTTGAGTTCTGACTTAACAATAAGCCTGATAAAGTCTGACAGAAGTTGCTTCACTGTAGAAAGCCTAGCAATGCAGAGGTACAGAGCAGTGCAGCAGCTTTTCCAGATGCTTTTTTTCTTGTGGGAAGGGGAGGGGGAGGAAGGGGAAGGAGGATGAATCCTATTATTAATGTTGCCTTAAGAAGTATTTACATATTTAAATTAACATGTGCCTCTATAATCAGATCTAAGAGTACTTAAGCCACAACTGGCTGACTACACAGCATGGCTACTCTGACACGTCATCATGTTGTTATCATTAATGGCAGAAGCACTGACACATTAAAGTAGTCTTCTTACTATTTATGCGTAAGAGCACATCTATGATGCAACATAATCCGAGTCCCTCCGGTCAGGTTTACAAGTTCTTTACACAGAAGCAGGTAGACTTGTATAAGCCTCGTGTTCTACATTTGCGCAGACGCGGTTTTACCCTTCCTCAGCAAAAAGTACACCGCGGATTCCGTTCCGAACACGAGGTTTTCCCTCCCCGGGGACGTCTAAAACGAGCCACCGCGCAGCCTGACCACGCGTTCGCAGCAGCAGCTCTATCGGTGACCGAGCACCCAGAACGAGCGCGGCGTTTCCTCTCCTTCCAGATTACCGCTTTTGTCCGCCGCAGGCTGAAGCTCCCTCTCCTGGTCCTTAGGACACCTCATCCCAGGCGCCACCTCCCCCCATATGCCGCGCACAGAGCCGAAGAGCGGGAAGGCGAGACCCGCTCCCCGCCGCACAGCGCCGCGTCCCCGCCCCGCTCGTGATGAGTCATAAATGCAGCAATTAAAGCACTGAGTCAGCGCTGGGAGACATTGCGGAGGTGGGCTGAGGGTGGAGGGGTGACCCCCGGCCGCGCATGCGCCCACCACACGGACACCCCCCCCCCCCCCTCCCGGGCCGCCCCCCGAGTGTCCCCCCCGGGGGCGGGGTCGGAGCGCCCCCCCCCCCGCGGCGCGCGGGAACTGCGCCACCGCCCCCCACAGCGCGGGAGGCGCGGCCCCGCCGCCGCCATCTTGTCTCGTCGCATGGCGGCGGCACGAAAATAAATAAATAACTGGGAAAAAAAAAATAAAAATGCAAACCCCAAAGAAGCCTCACAAAGCAAACAAAAAAAAACCGGCAAGTGACGCTCTAGCGCTTTTAGGTTTGTTTGTTTTGTTGTGTTTGGTTTTTAACTGTTCCCACACACCGCCCCCCTGCCGTTGCTTCTCTCCCCCCTCTCGTCAAGGTCCCGGACGCTTCGTTACACAAAAGCCTCTCCCCATTATCCGCCGTTTACTGACAACCCGAGGCCTCAGCGCAACCCCAAACCGCTCCCCCTAGCCTCACACCGCTGCCCTCGCCCGCCCTGCCCCAGTATTAACACTCACCGTTTTCGTCCAATAAAGACATAAACCCAACGCTGCTCGCCCCGGGCTGCGACGAAGCCGATTGTGCGAGGAGAACAGGGCCGAGGGGGCGCTTATATCCAGGCGGAGAGGGAGGCGGAGGCGGACGCCGCAGCCTCCGGGTCCCGGCGTCCTGGGGCTGGCGGTATCAGCAGGGAGAGCGGCGCCGGGCAATCTGCGGGCAAGACACAATCAGGGGCATCGTTAGCGGCGGCACCTGTGAGGGAGAGGGAGGAGGAGGAGGGGGGAGAAGAGGGAAAGGGGGGAGGGAGAGGCGGCGGCGGTGCGCAGCCGAGGCAGGAGGGGGCGGCGGACGGGACCCGGCAACGGCTGCCCCGTACTCACCTCTAGAATGTTCTCGCTCCGACTGAACAACGCCAGCGCTGGGATCAATCAGCCAGAGGCTCGCCCCGCCCACCGGCGCCGCCATTGGCTCCCCGCTCGCCTCGGAGCGGAGCTATTGGCTGGAACCTCGCCGCTCCCACCGTCTATTGGCGGAAACCCCCATCAATCAAGGCAGCCCTGGCTTCGCCTCCCGCCCCCTCCGCCCTCCCCCCTGCCAGTGCCCCAAAGGACATCGCGTCAACAGCGACCGCGTCTCGCGAGAGAGCGCTGGCCGGGCGGGGGGGGCTGGGAGCGGCGCGGGCTGAGTCAGTGCCGAGGGGCCGGGGCTGAGGGGTCGGGGGGCTCCCCAGGGGGCTCCCCCCCGCACTGCCCCCTGTGCCGAGAGGCTTCGCCGTCCTCGGTTGCCCCCCAGGGCTGCCTTCCCTGCCGGGGAGGCGACCGGCTGCCTGGAGGGCAGTGACCGAATGCTTGACATCACTGTAACTATGTCACAAATGATTTAAAGCAATTAAACTTCTGAATAAGTTGTGTTTTTCCTGTACATCCGGCTTTCAGGGTGCGGGGAAGAGCCTGTTATTTGACTTCAGTGTCATAAAGACTCGGCGATGGGTGGCTCTGAATACCTGGGCTGCCTCACAAAGGATGACACACTTGTATGCACGTACCCTATTTTTAATATAAAGTGTTATATATAAAGCATATAAAGCCAGCCCTAGGTAGCTGCATTGGAACTCTGGGTAAAATGCATGTTTGGATTTACATTCACGTAAAAAGCAGGAAACCTTGATCCTTTCTTCCCGGTTACCCTTTCCTATCTTCTTCCACCTGCAATCTTGCTGTACGACAAGAACTGCGTATTTTAGGTATTTTAGGTAGTCAGTAATGTTCAAGTGGCGAAGAACTTCTTCCTGACTTTATGAATTGATTGGTGAAGCAGCTCTCTTACCCCTTTAAACGCTCCCCAGCAGAACAATGCTCCTCGGTTCCTGTCACTGTCTTGCTGAATAATGTTGTAATGGCTCTGTGGGTGTAGAGAGGAAAAGAGAGAGCGCGACAATAAAACTAGTAGTGACATTAGATAATGTTATATACTCTAAATCTTTTCCTGCCTGAAGTTAGCTTTGAAGCGTAGGTTTCCTGACTGACTTTGATATGACATCGATGTGGTCAAAGGAAACACCCCTCCTGTTCAAGTTCATCTTGGAACATTTTTGGTCTGATATGCGTAAGAACTGCATTCAAATATGAAGGTGACTGATAAACAGAAATCACAAAAGCTGGGCTATCATTCTGGACACTTCCAGTGGCACACAACAATAAAAGATCTTATTCTCTCAGCTGGAGCAATGGAGATAAATGCGCTTATCTTGGTGCTTTCTAACAAGACTCTCTTACGTGATTGCAGCTGCCCTCGTTCCGTGTCTCCTTTTAGCGCTTGGAATAGCTGGTCTTTGTAGCCAGGACACTGTCCTGTAAAGCATCATAGAACGCTTTGGGTTGGAAGAGACCTTAAAGATCATCCAGCTCCATCCCCCCTCTATGGGCAGAGACACCTTCCACCAGAGCAGGTTGCTCAAAGCCCCATCCAGCCTGGCCTTGGACACTTCCAGGGATGCAGAGTCCATTGTGCGATTTTGTCTTGGACTTCACCGTCTGCGTTTGAAAAAGTTTAAAAATTCTTCAGGATACGTTATTTATCTCTTTGATAAGCACACAACAACATTTTCTGAAACATGAGCAAGAGTATTAGGGCAAAATATTGAAGCATCTCCAAAAATATTTTGAGGGGGAAAAAGTCATAAAAAAGTTGGAGGCAAGAAAAGCACATAAGGAAATCCTTTGCTATGAAAATATGCTGCCCATATAACTTGCTAAATGCCTCCTGTCTGTGGCTTTAGCTCCATTTTACAACACCTAGGGGGTTAATAAATTACAAGTGTTAAGGCATACTGCTGCCAACACCATGTTAGTGAGCTGCTAAAGGGAAAAGAGACCCTGGATTTGGTGCTATTTTACATAATGAATAACTCTAACAGTTACAATTAGTAGCATAAAGATTTATATATATATATATATAGTATATAGATTGACATAATTTAGTTAAAAAGGTACCTTTTAAGATGGTATTTCTTCTGCAAAAAGCAGGCTCCATCCAGGTGAAGTCATATGACATTCTCATACAAACAAGACTGAAATAGTGGATTAATGACTTCTTGGTGCCTAGTTGTTGATTTTTTTTCTCAATAGAAAATTCATTAGCATTAAATGTCAGATCTCAAATATTTTTTACTGAATCTTAATATTTACAGTTTGTTCAATTTAATATTTCATGGCTTGGACAAGACAGAAAAATCATTTCTCTCTTCCCACTTTAAAATATTGTGATTTTATGAATCCTGAAGTTCATAGTTCACATTGCTTGTGTGATCTTCAAAATACAGACCACTTGTGTGTTTTGCATTTTATTGGTAGAAACTAAGCAGGTTTTATATATACTTTTGTAGTCATGATGTTTGAAATGGCATTAGTAAGCCAGGTTTTGCAAGTGTGAGAATAGAAAGTTTTCCACAGTGGACCTCAGGGTGCATTTCCTTATCACAGAAATGTTTTGTTATTGCTCCATTCAGCCTTGAATAACCTAAGTTTGTTCTATGTTGCCTTAGCCAGTTTTTATTAGAAATAACAAAGAATCAATGCCTGTGATAATGAAGCAAAATAGAATTCTGTCAACAATCTAAATATATTTAAAATCTTAACAAATTGGTGTAGTAATCACATGTCTTTGTATCTCTGATCAGCAGCTTTGTGTTCTGTCTGTGGTTTACTCCTTGAGTTTATCCTCTCTCCGTGATGTGGCTGGCCAATGCAGTACCCGCTCAGTAACCTTGGCCTTGGAGAATGTTGTGTCTCTGCTGTAAACTCTATGTGTTGTCTCCCAGGGGCTGGTTCAGAGCTCTTGTTTTGCCTAGTGCAGGCAGGAACCCTTAGCATCTGAGTAAGGGATTCCTTGTTGTGCCATCTTCACAGTTTTGGCTGTAATTTCAGTAATTTCAGGAGATGGAAGGAGCGTCAAGATTATCTATAGTTACGTGGAGTAGCAATAGCCTTTCTTCTCCTATCTTGGCAATGTGTAGGGAAAGTTTAATTATTTACATGCTAGGTTGGAATATGCAACATTTGGGGAAGGGTGGGTCCAAAATCCATTGGGATTTACACTAGATGTTGATCAGTCAGTCACAAGGACAGAGGTTAATTCTGGTTTTGCTGTTGAGGAGCTCCACAGTCACTGCTGTTCCGCACCTCACCGGTCATTTGGGGAGACTCATTTTGTGAAATGCTTTCCTTTCCATGCTCTGTAACACCATCATTCTTGTTAACTATTAGTATTAGTTCAGGAGTGAGTAAACAGAAAAAGAAGAGAGCAAGTGTATTATGGTAGATATACATGTAGACATTATTTACGATAATTGTTTTTATTGCTTCTTTCACTATGCAGAAATGCTAAAATCTCCCAGCTAGTGTGAGTGCTCTGAATGTGCTCAGTGTCAGCTGACAGCACGAGGCAGGCTCTGCCTCAAATCTCTTGTTGTCCTCAATAGACACAGTGAGGTTCCCTCTGCCCTCCCTCTTTCTCTTCCAGTGTTTGTCTGTCTGTGTAAGGGAGTTGCCTCAGCAAGGAGAGGCAAACAGCTTCTCTGCAGAATATAAACTAGTGTTTGATAGCAGTGAAGTCCCTGCCTTGGAGACCTGTCTTTTCTCTGTGTGTCTCAGCAGCAGGGTGGATGTGCTGGCGATAGGAATCAGGGAAGCCAGGTTTTCTCAGTTTGTCCAGACAGCAGCCTTGGCTATGGGCCTAACTGGCAGCCAGTAGCATTATGCAGCACTCGCATGCTTGTGGTTGGCAAATCTGCCTGCTACATTTATATGGTTGCTGAAAGAAGTGGATGTGGAAGATAAGGAGTCCCTGGGAATATAGCTTCCAGCTGAGAACATGCTGTCAAAGCTACCTGCCTCTTCATTTTGCCCATTAGTACCCGCTGCATTTGCATTTCCCTGCTACTTGTCATAGCCAGGCTTTACACACCACAATCTGCCTGTGCATTAAGTTAAATCTCTCTTCCAGTACCGTTTTAGCAATTTATACTGTCATTTCCATTTCATGACAGAAATTTCTTAGGTCCTCTGCAGCTGTCATGTGTTTTGCCAACACCTCCACAGATTAATCCTCTTTCATCCTTTTTCTTTGGCTTCTGATGGTCTGGCAACCAGTGCTGTGATTATCAGTATTGATTTCCCAGCAGATGTTAAGTCTAAGTAGTAAAAACCAGTAATGAATGTTTAGTTACCTATTGGGTTTCTACTTTTCCTAAGAGGAAGGTGTGGTAGCCCCTGGTACCGAAACCTTAACTCCAAACTTCCTCCCAGTCTGGGGAGACCTTGAATATCTTAAGTGCTCTCAAATCCCTTCTGCTGTGAGTATAAACGTGGCTGCTGAGCTTCTTTCTAGGGGTCTGCACTGCTGGTTGCAGCATATTTAGCTCATCTGTTCTGCTCATTTGAGCATGGAGGAGTTTCTCTGCTTTAGAGCAGTACAAGGGCATTGCTGGGAGGGCTGGTGTTTGGAGGCAGTACTGAGGCCCAGCCAGGCATGATGTTTGTGCTTCTGCTCGCAGATCTAGAACAGGAGAGGGTATCCCTGATGCTTGTGCTGAAAGTAAAGGAAAAGCCTGTTCTGAAGGCAAAGGAAGATCTTCATATTCTCCCAAACAAAGCCTTTGAATGTCCTGCTTCCCTGGAAGGGCAGAGCTGGGCTTTTGGAAACAGACAGAAAACGTGGGGTTTTTACCTCCAAAGTCTGATTTTAAATCCCTAAAGATTAGCCTGTCTTGCAACATTTTTCTGGTAACTACAGGTCTTGTAGTGGATAATGTTGAATTTGTACATCATGGTTGAGAATTTGCTGCTTGTTTGGTGTATTTTGCCATCAGCCCGAGAACAGCTGGTGTGAGCTTCCTAATAAAAACACAGGGATTACCTTTTGTAATGAAGCAAATAATACATGACTGGGATGCAGTGCCAAAGTCTTTGAATGCTCTGGTGGTTTTCAGCTCAAATATTTGTATTACTAAAGTAAATTATTTGCCAAACTGAAAAACAAAGCGGGGGGAGTGGTACTTAAAATATGAAAATAGAGGCAGAAACTTTGTCCTATGGTTTGCACATGCCAAGTGTTATGTATGCTTAGGGTGTTACATAGACTAGTAGCAACGTTAAAATAGCTGATAACACACATTAAGTCTGGTTTTGACCTGCAGGGATTCTTTGATGCCTAATAAAAGCTGACTAGAAGCACTAATAATGTCTCACTCTACCCATGAATGTCACTGTATTTGGAATTATCTAGTGGGTTCAGGAACAGGTAAATGGGGCTGAAGAGACAGGCAGGTGCATGTACACACACAAACTCACATCCCACCATTGCACAAATCTTGGTAAAGAAATAAGGCTAAAAATATCTTTGAATATGAATCCAGGTCAAGCATGGTGTTGACTGTAAAGTCTAGCATGATTTTATTGACCTAATGTAGACTTCTGTTTTTGAGAGTAACTCAGGAGACACTGAAGGCAGAACTTTCTGACAGGGATTTTACTGCCTTGAACTGTTTCCAGAACATTTTTTCAAAAGCTCTAAGACACACAGTTGGGCCAATGAAGGCTCAAAGGCATAATGTACGCTGAATTTGCCCTTGAAGCTTGAGGGTGTTATTTGAAGAAAAAAAATCTTATCTGCTTTGATTGGTTTTGAGCTTTTTGCTTGAGATAGTCTTAGGAAACAAGCTTTCCTGGAACAAGCCTTTTCATAGAGTTGAAGTGATCAAAAAGAGATGCTAATGATGACATGATTTGTGGCTACCACACTCACCTAGGAAACTATGGCACCAACAATTGAATTACATTATGTGGTAGCTGTAAATATTTTGGCACTGTAGTTCTTTCAGAACTTGACTTTAGAATTCCAAAATGATTGTGTGCGTGTGAGATTCACTGGTACAAAGAATTATTCGGCACTTGGGAGTCTAATTTATACTTATTTCACCGATGTCCTTAACATGCCTTTTTCTTAAGCCTTATTTGCACAAGTACAGTAGCATTTTTGCTTCAGTGCCTGATGTAGACATGGGGCACCTGAATAAGCTGTAAGTTGTGGTTTTAGAGTTCTCCATGGATTTTATATCTGGCATGTCTTCTTTGCAGTAAAGAACACACAGTAGTACTTCTAAAAGTTCCTCACAACCACTTGATCCTCTAAAAGATGAGCTACTCGAAGAATATGCTGGCTGGTTTTAGTGTTGTTTTGTTGTACCTCACCCACAGTTTGTTTTTAATCATTCTCATGAATGATTTACTGTTCTCTTTCTATCATGTTACTTTTTCATTGTTGCCTGCAGCAGGCAAAAAGCTTTCAGAGGGTTCTTTAGGGCTTAATGTATTGTTTGTCCTAGATATTTGGCATGACTTATTCAGAAATGTGTAATAAATACACAGCTCCTCTCGTTTCTGATTGTTTGCACATTTGACAGATTAACGGATGACCAGGTGATGGATGAATTCTCTGTTCTAGACGAAGTTAGGGAGGGTGTGTGGGTGCAGTTGGGATTTAGAAGGTCATATATAAATGTATGTGAGCCCATTAAAGTCCATGGAGATGCAGTATTTTATACCAGTGGATAATGTGCCTGTCTAACTCAGAGACTTTACTTCTGAGGCATCTTTCCTGGTAGTGGCTCTGTGTATTTATCCCTGATTATGGCCATATAGATATAATAGTTCTGTCTTCACAGATAGCTCATAAATGGTTATTTTTAATTTGCAGGTATCCAATTCTTTTGATTAGTTGCACCTACTGTGGCTAAAGAAAGCCCTTATTTTTCCTGCTTGCTTTCTTTTTCCTGGTGCACTGAGACAAGGGATGCTGCGACAAGGGGTTTTGATGGTTTATTCTGTCTGCTGTGAGGGTAAGTCTCTGTGTGAGTCTGTGTGCTCTGAAGGATGTTTACTAGCACAGGCTAGAAAGAACTTTTTATTTTATTGACAGTGAATTGTGAATCTCAGTGCCACCGCTGCTCCCACAGAGACTTACAGTAAACAGCTGAGTCATACAGATGAAGCCTGAAATTTCTCCTCTCGTAGATGTGAGGGAGTCCCACTGCTTTCTCTGCAGAGCATCCCAAGCCACTGCATTCTGCACCCTGAAAAACGTTCGGGTGGGCAGGAGGGTGAATGATTTGGCCCCTGCCCCTTGTTGGCACTGTGCTAATTCTGGTGCTTGGGAGGCATATGCTGTGGTGTATGCAGGCAGATCACTCACAGCTTACTCTGTTCCTGGAGCAGCAGGGACACAGGCAAAGTCGTGGTGGGCTGCCAAGTCCCAGCCTGAACCTCCCTGTCCCCTGCTGCGGAGTGAACCACTCAGGTCTTCTCTTACCCTGGCAAAGGTCTTAAAGAGGCAGCTCTGGAGTTTACCTTTGGGTTGTGGCAGATTTGCCCGATTTTTGCTGTTTGTGCGCCCGGTCTGCAAATACTGCTGTGTTTGCTGTAGTGATATAACCTACGTACATCAGCTGAGAGGTCTTTGGAAGACGTGGTGGGTGTTGGGGAGGTCTGTCTCCCTGCATCTGTGAACTCTGCTCAGGGCTGTTGCACAAGAGGCTGTGCAATATATTCTTCCAAAACACCTGCTAATAAGAACACATGAAACAAAGGAGAGTTACTAATCATGGGTTTCCCACAGTGGTCTCTTTCATAGGGCGATAATTAATGACTGCTTCTCAACAAATAAATAAAATATCAGATAAAATGAAGTCAAATTCATAAGCCTTTACTCAGGACCAACTAGGCTTCAGCCATTTGCTCTGAGCATTTCTGAAAGCTTGGCATGCATCACTTGCATGGGAAAGCTGTGCCAGAGCTGTGAAAAAGCCATATGTCTTAACTCTTGTTCTGTGTCTTTTATCTTGTCCATTTCTCTTACTTACAATAACTGCATTTAAAGGTTTTTAGAGGGCCTGTCATTGTGCTTCCATGCTGCTAAGGCACGGACAGACAGTATTCTGTTCTTAAATCCTGCTTTGAAAAATCTCCTCATAATATGTCCCAGCAGAAACTCCTGTTGATTTGTCCTTTGGCTGTGGCTGGATGCCCGGTCATGGGCCAGAATCAAACTGGCTGAGTACCAACTCAGGGCAATTTGCAGTTCCCTGTAAGTGACTTCAGTTCATTTTGGCCATGTCTCTGCAGCATTTCCCAGAGCCAGTCATCTGTGCTTCAGCTGACTGGGGTGCAAGCTGAACTCTGACTTGCCTGGCTGAGCCTGCCAAGAAAAGCATTAGCTAAGCAGGAACAGTGTGTAGCTGGGGGCGGGGGTGAGCGTGCATTAAGTATCCACATCTTGATACAGAAAGGATGCAGCTACAATCAAAACAGGGTAAAGGGGACTGGGCAGACAGACAGCCGCCTGAGGTGACCCAGCAGTGCACGCCACGCTGCTTGCTGAGAAAGGCCTCTTTGTCTCCCTGCATTATGCCTGCCTGATTTGAGTGAGATGCAGAATAAATGCAAAAAATCCAACTGTATGGCCTTGATGACATTTTTCTGTTTTTTTGGCATTGCTTTGTTGTGCTTAGAAAGACCTTGAATGTGTTGGACCATAGTGTGTATCTCATCCCCAGCCAAACAGATATTTGTGCAGCTGGCTTGCAGTTCCCCTCTCCCTAATGTGCAGCCCAGGGGATTGAGAGGGTGTCTGAATGCTGGGGCACCTTTCTATCAAGAGAATTCAGTGCTGAATCACGGCTGAGGCACAGGATGCAGAGACTCAAGCCCTTCCCCTGTGTTTGGGAAGGAGTGGGGAGCAAAGGTGGGGAGGAGACCTTTAACCATCACCTACCCCTTTATCACTGGCCGTTGTCTGCCTGATCCCATGTCATACAACATGATGGTGTTTGTATTGCTTCCCTCTTCCCATTTAGATTAGAGGTTGACCAGTGTGACCTGTGTTTCCAGACCTTTGTTTGAACACAGCTAGTGCAAATCTTGCTCTGATGGAAGCCCTGCTATGTGTCCATGAGTATCTCTCAAAAAGACAGGACAGTATTTCTTATCAGTTTTAGAGAGATAGTCTTATCAGAATTCTTGTACTTCACCTGGATATACACAATTCCTTTTTGTTCTGACAAGGCTTTACCACTTTGATTAATTCTGTCTATACCATTACTCCTATGTAGGCTATAGGAAACATAATAAAATGGACTTCAATTCCAGTTACCACTGTTTTTCTTTTCAGACTGTCTTTCATATCTATTTCTGCACTGGCAAAATGGTTAGACTGTAGACCTTGAAGCTGTAAGACTGAACATGAGAGATACGAGGTCTGCGCTTCCCTGAACTTCGGCAGCGTTCAAAAGTTTGGATTTACAACTTGACTTCCCTATCTACCAAATGCCTGCTTGGCATCCTGAGTGGCATGCCCTGATTCTGGATTCAGCTTGGTGCTGTTTGGTGGGGCTGTTTTGCAGGAAGACATAGCTTCCTCCTCCACAGTGGGTTCATGTCCAGCCAAGAGACACAGTGGGTGTTGTCCTGAGCCAGTTGTCCTGAGCCAGTCCTTTAGCAGTCCTGGCTGCTGTTAGTGAGAGGCAATTCAAGCAATGTAAATGCTTATTTCTTTTAGTTGCCCGCTGTTCTGGTGTCCAACAGTGACAACCTCTGAGCCCATTGGTTTTGATCACTTTTGGAAATTTGGACTATGTATGTTCAAAACTGTTCCCTTTGCGTGGGAGGGCAGAGATGAGCCCCATGTCTGAGCTCCAAATCTGTGTCTTACTTTAATCTTTCCCATTTCCCATTAACTCTATAGCTTTAAAAGTTAAACAGCAAGCTTCTTCAGACTCTTTTCTTTCTTTGTTACTCTCATGTTCATTCTCATTCTGGCTTCCTAAGGGGAAAACCAAATGTCATTTGCAGTTCACTGCCGTGTATTACATTTATTGCCCCCGCCTTGCTCTGTTTCAGAGCATGAACCCAACCAAGCAACTTCTTATCAGTTTGACAGGCTGTGACTGTTGTCCTGGTGACCGGCATAGTTGCACTATCATCATGTACAGAAGGCAGGGAAAGAGATGCCTCAACCTGTGGGTGTAGCTGTGCATGCGCATGATATGCCAGGAAGTCGCTGGGATACACGAGGGTAAGATCCAAGTCTTGGGCTATGTGTGTGGAAAATGAAGCAAAAACAAAACAGAGAATCACGCAAAGTTAATAGCTAGAAGACAAGAAATGGGAATGTGTGTAGGAGTTGCAAATGCTCTGCTCTTCTCAGCATCTGATCTGTGCACCCATAATTTAGTGCATTTGTATTTGAGAAATGCTTGCCCGCCAGCCTGCTGTCTTTTCTACCCACTCCATGTCTCCTATTTCTTACTTAGGTTTATGGACATGAGAAAGAATAGTGTTAGTAACACTTCTGAGTCACGTTTTCCATCCAGACACACAATCCTTAACCCGTTCATACAAATGTCCCTGTACAACGCCGACTCCAGTTCACTAATCCCTCGTGCGAATTGATCAGACTGATTTTGCAGTGCCCTGCCACAGATTATCTCCTAGGTGCTAACAGAAAGCTCTGCTTTGAGCAGCATATGATCCAAGTGGGTGCCAAGAACAACAGATGGAAAGAGATGGGTAAGGGAGCACAAAGAAACAGTGAGATATCATTACTCAGCACATAGGCAACGGTGTCAGCACACCAGCTGCCTAACACTTGGGACAGCTTTTACAGACTACGTGGTGTGTTCTTGTTTTAGTGTTGGCTGGTTCATTTAAATACCATCAGCTTTCAGCCACTGAAGAAAAGGTGGTATGGGGTAACCTGGATAAAACTGCATCCTGGTTATTACAGGCTATATGTCAGTCAGAGGATGTGAATTTATTCAGGTGTTCCACACGTGAAAGGCATGTAAGAAACCTGCAAGTTTCTGTGCTGAGCAGGAACAGCTTTAACCTGCTGGGGTGAAAGTGGGGCACAGCCCAGAAGCCTCTGCTCCCTGTGTGTGGTGGTGTGCTTGTGTAGCCGTGGTTGCTATGGCGAGGGAGTGTCTGGTTAATCCCCAATCCCGGTAATCTTCCATGGTTAATTGAGAGTTGAATACATTTGGTTTACTGCAAAAGCTGGCCTTTCTGAACTCCCATTACCACAGACATCAACTGAGTCCTGCACTAGACCCAAAATCATGGGAAGATACGTCTGATCTGCTGCCTGTCTTGTTTTGCTTGTATATCTACGGCCTTAGCATTGCCCTTGCCTGAGTCTGCTTATCTGTGACCTCCAGAGGCCTTGCAGCAGATAAGATGCTCTACTAGACCTGCCAGGTGTCTGCTCACATCTGTGTATCTCCAAACAGCCTGTGTGGGGTGGGTTGCTGTGGGACACATCGTGGGGAGGAGCTGATTCAGCAGCTCTGTCTCCTCTCAGGCGATGCTTCAGGGCAGATTGTATTTCAGGGGTGGTCAGTAGGGAGAAGAATAGGCCTGTGAAAAACATGAGTCAGACCATGTGCCAGGGCTCCTGGTGGGATGTGCCATATTTCCTGGATGAAGGATCAGAGCTCTGATGACTAACGAGGAAAGGTTTAAAGATGTGTGGGATGGAGCTTCTGTCATGTAAAATTCATGGCACTGGCAGGCCATTTTAAATAAAACATCACCCTCTCTGAAAAAGACACAAAGTCCTCATTCCATGCTTGTAAAAAAAAAAAAAAGAAGGGGTATTTACAGAATGAGTCTGATGTGACCTTGAATTTACTCTCCCAGCAACTTTGCACTGGAATGACACATGCATGCTCCCATGAGGAAGCGTAGCAGGAGGGGAACATCACACTCGAGAGGGGAGGTGAGGACTGGTGCTTTCTGTTCAGCAGGAACAGAGGAGTTGCATTTCTCACCTCTGCAGCAGCCTCAGCTTCTGTGGCAGCTCCATGAGCTTCAGTGACACAGTGCATGGTGCTGATGGGCAACAGAGCAGACCTGCACCAGCTCTCGTGTTACGGCTCAGCTGATAACCTGGCTCCCATTACACTTCTGCTTTTTGTTGCCCTGCCTGCCTGTGCCTATTGTCCTGCACTCATTAGTACTTCTTCTGTTACTGAGATCAGACTGTTTTTCTAGGGTCACTCATAATTTTCCTGGGTGTTGTGTACTGACATTTCTAAGGCACTTGTGAAAGTCCCGTGTACCTTGAGCTAGTAAGGCATGATTGTGTAGTCCTTCCTTTGTACCATGAGTTCTTCCTCTTATGGGAAGCCTGATAAATGAAGAAGATGCTATTGTTTGTTGCTGTTACAAAAGGCTATTGAGCTAAATGGGAATCTGGCACCAACCATTAACTGCATAATTTCAGGAGGGTGACTGAAATAGTTTTCCTACTAATGAGTACACTGAATAATTGCTGCTTTCAGTTATTTTTTGAGGCAGTATTAGTTTGCTGGTTTTTAAAAAATGAGATAGAAAATGCATGTGCCAGTGGCAGATAAAGTATACTTCATTTGTGCATTAATTGATCAAAAAAATATAGCTACAGAAAATTCAGTGCAACATCACATGCAAAGTGTTGCAGGTTATAGGTAACAGGAGTGATCTGTGTCTATTACATGGAGGATGGGAAAAGAAAGGAAAATTTGGGGTATAAGAAGCTTTATTCATGATGTTTATTCCATACCACTGGTTTTCCTGAGACCAATCTTAGAATAATGTGGCATATCATTGTTAGATGATGATGCAGTGACGCATGGCTGACCCTCCAGGCAGCTTGTATCACACATGCCATTTGTGCAAGATTGCAGGATATGTCCCATGTTCTTAAAACACCCCTGGGCATCCCTGAACATCATTCTCACTCTCTACATCTTAAACACGGAGCTGAGTTCTCATGCTGTGCCACGTGTAAGAGGGCCTACCCTTTCCCAGTTCATTTGTGCTGTTTCTGTTTGTAGGGGAATCTGCAGTTGCCTGCACTGCACAGAGGATGTAGTTTGTGTAGCTCCATCTGCAGTGTGTACCTAATGCTCTGTGGCAGCATGGTCTTGCTGGAGAAAGCAACGTTATTTGTAGTTTGGAAGTTGGGTTGGGTCTGGTCCAGTTGTCTTTGCCTCTGCCTGTGTTGTTTCTTTTGAAGTTCTTGTTTCTTTTTGCAGATGCCTAGATGATATCAGCAGTTATCTTGGGGAGGCAGGATCCTGGCATGGGAGCTTCAGGGCCTGAGATTAATTAAAAAGGACAGATGAAAACAACTTTTATGAATTTGAGTGCCTGCAGTGTGTTGGTGGATTGCCAAAGAGGCACTTGAGACCCCAGAAGGACCCTAGCTCTGGGCCAGCAGGTCCTGGGCAGAGACAGAGACTGAAAAGGTGTCAAAAAGCACCAGGCTCTCACAGCCAGCTCAACCCCTTCCCTTTCCCTGTGGCAGGAACAGCCTGTCCCCATGCTTCCATCCTATCAGCAGCAAATTCTAATGTTCCTACTCAGTTTTGAAGCCAAGAGACAGAGGTGTTTCCCAGATGTGCAGAAGCTTTGGGCTAGTGATGGTGTTCTGGGAAGGTGGGCGAACAGAATTGCCATGTGGAACTTCCCTCCTGCTGAGATAACAAGCCCTAGCAAGCAACTTTTGCCAGTTCCATTGCCAGATGTGCAGTCCATCACTGCAACTGATTCACCAGCCACACAGCTGACCCTGTGCCTCCACAAATCCCATACATCTGTTTTTTTTCATGTGAGTGGAAAGTCAGAAGACCTGTAGGTCTGGAGACCAGTTTCTGACACTCTTTGTTGTCGTTAATTTCTGGAAATTAAGGCTGTGGTTCACTGCTCTGACATAGATGTGTCTGAGCTACTCATTTTGAATTCCTTCTATTGCTGATGGAGAGAATTAGGCAGTGCTGGTAATGCTGCTTGACTGGCCTATTTTAGATGTCTGCATTCACTTGAGAGGAAGGGCACTGCCTGTGCCTGTGTCTTTTTTCTGCTTATAAAAACTGTCTGGGCTATCCACAGAGATGTAAACTTCTTCACACTGGCCATGTACAGCTAGTGAAAGGATTCAAATCCCCACAATTTGAAGAACCTGGGCTTGACTTGAGCACTTGGTAAAGACTGGATTCCCCAGATAGGCCAGGTGAAAGCCAAGAAGGTAGAGACCTCTATACAGAGGGTCTCTGCTTGATCCTGGCTGTAGGGGCCTCCCCCTGTCATGGGGATCCACCCTGACTCATTTATCTGATGGATATCCTTTGGGGTCGTGACCACTAACTAACCTGCTGAATGAAAAGCTGGTACAGAATTGCATTGCCTCCATTTGTTTTGTTTGTGTCAAAGAGTTAAAAAGAACTCTCAGAAAATAAACTTGAATATCTGGACAAGTTTTCTGTTGGTGAATTGGGCTTTTCTGCTGACTTTTGTCTAGTTGCTGAGGTCTTGGGTTTACCCCTTCAGGAGCTGTGACTATCTGCCTGATTTCCCGTCTCCTGTAGCCACCTGACATCTTCTGTACTCTGTATCCTTGTCCCTTGTTATCTGTATCACTGTCTTGCCTTTTCATAGTCTCTCTGTGCCCATGTCTGGTTGGATTTGCTCACTGCTGCCTGTGCTTTGCTTTGCTGACCGCTAAGGAATGTGACCTGCAAGGTCTCTCGATTGAGTCTGACTTTGCCTTTTAAAAAGAGGCCCGAGATTTCAGCAACCTACCCAAAGAACTAAAAAAAAACAAACTACCCTCAGCAAGACAGACAGGAAAATATACAGTGGATCTTTCTGTGTGCTCATAAATAAAAGTCAGACTATCACATGGTTTCCTAAAAATAACACCCATAGCAAGTGTTTTGGTAGGAATAATACTGACCAAGTTTGCATGTTGCCCACATGCAAAAAAAAAAAAAAGTTGGTTAGGAAAACCTAGAGTCCTGATGCAGTGTTTGCATTTACTGAACCAGATCTGAATTGAGATGTGGTTAAACATATAGTTTCTTCTTGGCAGGCCCCTCTGCAGGTTTCAGAGGAGACGGGATAGGGCAATGCTCGCTGGCAGTGTGGCCTGCAGCAGTTGCTTGCCGTCTGCATGGGCTGGATGTGTGGGTTATGCCTGTGTGGTACGGCCGGTGAGGGTCCACATGAGCAGAAATTCTGTAGCCTCAGTCCAGGATGTTCATGTCTGGAGAATGGGTAGGATATCTCTGTGATTAGTGGACCTGAACTGGTGTGTGAATTTAGCTTTCTGTCTTCATCTGTGGGGCAGATCAAAACATTTTGGTATTGACAGAAACCCCTCTTGACTGCCCAGCTCTGCCCGCCCCAGGGACCCAGTCCTTGTTCCTATCTTTGTCCCTGTGGCCAGAACTGCAGCATAGCCCTGGGGTAGGAGCTATACCTTGGGGGACATGAGAGAGTTGCCCCTCCCTGCCAGCCCCTTCTCATCCTGCCTGAGGGAATGTTGCTCAGGTGTCGCTGGCCTTGACCTGGAACTGCTCAGCACCAGTGACAACAGTGACAGCAGCCTTCAAGGGCTAGTGTCAAGCTGGCATCCCTGACAGCGATGGACATCCTTGGATTTCCTGGAGATCATCCTCAGAGATCACTGGTCTTGTGAGTATTACTGGTTAATATGCAAGGTTACTGAGCTGGGCGTATGGAGGGGCCTGATAGGATCTCAGGGAGCTGAGAACAAAATGCGTCAGTAGCAGAGGCAGGAAGAAAAGCTCCTGGGCTGACCCACCTTTCTGTCCTTCTGAGCCACATACCACCACCTTTACGTTACTGAGTGCCACGGGATGCACTTCCCATCTCTTGAACAACTGGCAGATGGGGAAGTGTCCTGCACTGCTCACCAGCAGGACATGGCATAGCCTCGTTGAGGCCCCCCTAGTTTCCCAGGGGCAATGGATGTGCACTGTGTCTGCAGCTGGATCCCACCACAACCTGGCAGCATAGGGCTCAGCAGACCTCACTGGCTCATTTCCTCCTGGCATGATGGGAACCAGCAGTCCCTGATCCAGCACAGCCTCGCTGCCGGCAGCCCAGGGGCAGGAGCTGCCTCCGAGCTGCCGGAAAGCGGCGGGTGGCTCTGGAGCGGCAAGCTGGCCACCCCGCTGTGCGGCCGTGTCCCCAACAGCTTGGCACAGCTCAGCCTCTCCATGGAGCCAGGGCTGCCTGGCCTGCTGTGTGTGCTGAAAGGAGGGCTGCAGTCCTTTCCAGACTCCGAAATGAGAGCAGAAGTGTGTCGGGGGAGTGCTTTGTGGGGATATGGATAAAGCTTTTATGACAAACGCATGCCATCGCTTTCTCTTAAGATTATATCCTCCTGCTTTTTTCCCCTGTCTCTCATGATAAGCGATACATGAATTTCCGATTCTCTGAGAAGCCTTGGTGCTGGGAAATGCTCTCATTCAGGCAGAGAATCTAGGTCAGCTGTTCGTAAGAATAGATCAAGCCTTCATTGAATGCAGTGGATGGACCTTCAGCGGGACGGGTTTTTTCCTGGCTTGTTTCGTTCATAGTGAGCTCCAAAAGTTGCCAGGCATTTTGTGGACAGCAGCTATAACATCCTGCCAGCAGGCTAGATGCAGTGTATCACGGGGGAAAAATCAATACTATGAGATATTAATTGTGATTTTTCAATTTGTTTTTTTTTTAACCTACGATAGGGCACTCAGTAATGAAGAGCTGTATCTATGGTCAAGAAGATCTAATTCTGGAGAATATACATCTTAAAGAAGGGATTTAAACTTTTTCTCTGATTCCAGACCTATAAATAACTGCTCTTACATATGGCATCTAGTTATTTAATTGTATATGCAGATTAGATAGTCATTTACATGCTGTCATCAGTGACAGCAACTAATATCACTGGCAGTTATTTCCAGACACATATGGTAATGCCAAAGGTTTTAAATATCAGTCAGTACCTGCCATACATATCAATACCTCTCCCCATCTCTTCCCTTCAAAAATATTAGAATAAATTAATAATCACAAGATGCATCTGCTTCTCCTTGGAACTAATTGTACCACGGAAGATTTGTTGTGTTGTATATTTTATGCAAAATGACAGTCCAGCCTAGAGTTCCTGGTTTATCTGGGTGTGATGGCCCCCTGAGACTGGGAAGGAAGAGGAAAGAAAATGTTAATATGCTTTTTCTCAGTTTACGCATGCAAAGAGTGGGGGAAGGCAGTTGCTGACATGAAGGACTCAGGTCCCACTTCCACAAAGTGAGATCCATAGACATTTTTATCCAGCAGGTATGGATCTCTGGCCTTCCTTTGTGTAAACCTAAATGATTAAGCAGGGTGAAGTTAGTAGGAATCAGGGCTAGGGAGTGCCCAGTTCATCCTGTTATCCTCATCAGAAAAATCAGTGCAGTCATATTTTTCCTGATGTAAAGCAGCATGACAGCTTATATTTTTGCTGCCATTTGACCCATTTTGCCCACCTAAGCTATACTGAACTGTGAAGAGTGTGGTAACAGCCAAGGAGACCTCAGTGAACATTTAACCATTACTTGGCTTAGAAGCTCCACATTGAAACCTTGTGCAAAAAATACCATTAATGACTCAGTCATTCAAACAAACAAGCTCCAAGGCAGCTGCCTTAAAATGCAGTGATTTTGTGGTAAAGATCAGCTGTATTAACTTGGTCTGCAGTTTGTGTGATGCTGTTGACTCCAAGGCATTTGTTGTCACGTAGTCATGGAGCAAACACCACTGTGCACCACTATTTTCTGCTCACTAAACAGATGTGTACAGTTAAGGGGCTGAATATTCCCTTTGAAACTAAAGGAAGAAGTCACTTACTTAAATCCTTAATGTGGCCTTAATGCCCTTTCTTATTAATTTCCGAGAGTCTCGACTCTTGACAGCCAGTAAGTAACAAGTGCTGGAGATCTAAGTTCGTTACAGCGCAGATAACATGCTTGTTTAGGATGGGAAAAAAAGTAGTGATTCCTTTTTTAATTTGCTTGATAATTTAGAGACATCCTTAGAAATTACCTAATTTTGGTTCCTTGAGGACCACATCTCTCTTCTTTGCAGGGAAAAGCTTGCCGTGAGTGATGAATGGTGGCAGAGTGGTTGCGATGGAGGCGGCAGAGGAACTCTGCCAATGTGCTGGCAGTTGGTGCTGTGCAGCTCTCAGGAGCTGGGTTAGTGTCTCTGAATCTTTATATAGCACTCCCTCCACTTTGCTGAGAAGTGGGAAGCAATGGAAAAATGAGACACATCCTGCTACTGGCAGCAGATGAATGCATTACAAATACTCTTGCTGTACCTTGCCTGTTCTCGATACCTCTCTCCCCTCCTCTTGCTTTCTTCATATTTCTTTCATTCCTGTAAGACAAGAATGGGTCAGAAACTGCTGAAGACTCTCAGGGAGTTTCCACATCATGTAGCAGTGATGAATTTTCTAGTGCCATGTCTCTTCTAAATTCTCTTCTGGTCTTGGAGGAAAACACAGTGATGCAGTGTAAATGTTTTATCACCATGTATTTGGGAGGCCTGCTTTATTCAGCCTGAACTGATGCTGATAAAAATTTAATGCTTCTCTTTGTGCTCATGCAGAGTTCCTCCCCTGGGTATTTTTCTGAAACAGTTTCAGAGGATGATTAGCTCTCTCGTAGGACCCTTTGGGTTCCTCTTGCTGTAGCAAGTCCCTCACTGTAGCTATCTAGCTCTAGTGTTTAGAGATTGCAATAATCTTTTAAAACCGGCCTTTTAACAGTGTGATTTGACATCTTGGATATCCTGAGCTTTACCAGAGCTAGTGGCTGAATCAGCTTCCTGCTGACTATGGGATGGGAATGGAGTTCTTGCTCAGATTGTCCAGAAGAGACAAAGGGAGATGATTGGTGCTGAACATTTCTGAAGATTAGGTGTCTATACAAAAGCTGATCCCTTTTCTCCTACCTCCTCTCCTAAATAACCTATTCAGCAATGAGGATAAGGGCCCTGAGTTGTGTTGTTTATTTATGATTATATTAATATATATTAATGTATCAATATATTACTATATTATATATTGATATATTGATATGTTAATATATGAATATCTATTTATTTATCTATATTCATATATCAATATGCCTCATCCAGTAGCTGCAGTTTCAGGTGCAAGGGGAATTCCTGCCTTAGTCTGTAGCCAGAAATGCCTATGGTGAATGTTAAGTGGAGAAATGGTTGAGCTTTGATACTGTGTTAATATTTAAACGAGCCCCTGGTGGCCTAGTGGTTAGATCGCAGGACCTTCACCACCGAGACCTGGGTTCGATTCCAGCCAGGGACACTCCCCGGGCAGGTGGAGCTCGTTAGCCCTGTAAGGCAATCCACCTACGTT